>CAUJNA010003497.1:415000-489991 GCA_963377175.1 Effrenium voratum | reverse complement strand
TTGTGAGTGTTTGTGAGTGTTTGTGAGTGATTGTGAGTGTTTGTGAGTGATTGTGAGTGTTTGTGTGAGTGTTTGTGAGTGTTTGTGAGTGTTTGTGAGTGATTGTGAGTGTTTGTGAGCGTTTGTGAGTGTTTGTGAGTGCTTGTGAGTGTGCGTGTGTATGTGTGTGCGTGTCTGTGAGTGTTTGTGAGTGTTTGTGAGTGTTTGTGTGCTTCTGAGTGCTTGTGGTTGTGCGCACTTTTGCTCTTGCTGGGATTGTGGGCGCTTTTGTTGGGCTTGTGGTTCTTGTGGCTGTGGCTTGGGCTTGTGGGCGCTTGTGGGCGTCCTTGCTGGGCTTCTAAGTGGTTGTGCTGGGCTGTGGGCGCTTTTGCTGGGCTCAGCACTTGTGGGTGGGCGCTCTTGCTGGCCTGCTCTTGCTGGGCTTGTGGGCGCTTTTGCTGGGATTGTGGGGCTGGGCGCTTTTGCTGGGCTTGTGGGTTCGTGGCGCCCGCGTGCGCCCACATGCGCCCACATGCACTCGCGTCAGCCCGTTTTTCCCCCGTTTTTTTTGCCGCCGGGCCGTTTTTCGACACACAAGTGCCCAAGTGCCCACAAACGCCCACACACAAGGCTATGCACTGTTGTGGGCTCCGACACAAGCCCAGCAAAAGCGCCCACAAGCCAAAAAGAGCGCCCAAACCCCAGAAGCGCCCGCAAGCCCACGCCCAAGCGCCTACAAAAGCCCAAGCGCCCACAAAATCCCAAGCGCCCACAAGCGCCCAAGTCTTACAAGCCCGGTAAAAGCGCCCACAAGCCCAGCAAAAGCGAAAAGCGCTTTTGCTGAGCCTGTAAGGGCTTGCTGGGCTTGTACGCGCTTTTGCTGGGCTTGTAAGCGCTTTTGGCTACGGGATTTTGCTTATGGGCGCTTCTGGGCGCTCTTGTTGGGCTTGTGGGCTCTCTTGGGCTTGTGGGCGCTTTTGCTGGGCTTGTGGGCGCTTGCGCTCTTGCTGGTGGGCGGTTTTGCTGGGATTGTGGGCGTGAGAGGGCGGTTGTGGGTGGGCGCTCTTTCTGGGCTTCTGCGCGCTTTTGTGGCTTGTGGGGCGCCCACATGCGTGCCCACATGCGCCCACATGCGCCCACACGCGCCCGCATGCACTCGCGTCAGCCCGTTTTGTCCCGCTCGTTCCCGTTTTTTTCCCGCTTGTTCCCGTTTTTCCCCGTTTTTTCCCCGCTCGATCCCGTTTTTTCCCGTTTTTTCCCGCTCGATCCCGTTTTTCCTTCTTTTCCCACAATCACCCAGAAGTGCCCACAAGCGCCCACATGTTTCATCCGTTTCGCTTTTGCTGCACTTGCGCTTGTGGGCTTTTGCTGGGCTTGTGGGCGCTTTTGCTGGGCTTAGGCTTGTGGGCGTTGGCGCGTGCTCGGGCGCTTTCTTGTGGACGGCTGGGCTTGGCGATCTTGTGGGCTTGTGGGCGCTTTTCCTGGCTTGCGGGTGCTTGTGCTGGGCGCTTGTGGGCGCTTGCGCGCGCTTTTGCTGGGCTTGTAGGCGCTTTTGGCGAAGCGCTTTTGCTTACGGGCGCTTGTGGCGCTCTTGTTGGGCTTGTGGGCCTTTGCTGGGCTTGTGGGCGCTTGTGGGCTTTTTGGCCGCTTTTGCTGGGCTTTCTGGTAGGCGGTTTTGCTGGGATTGTGGGCGTGTGTGGGCGGTTGTGGGTGGGCGCTCTTGCTGGGCTTGCTGGGCTTGTGGGCACTTGTTGGCGCTGTTGCTTGGGCTTGCGGGCGCTTGTGGGCGCCCTTGCTGGGCTTTTAAGCGCTTTTTGCTGGGCTTGTGGCTCAGCACTTGTGGGTGGGCGCTTTTGCTGGGCTGCTCTTGCTGGGCTTTGCGGGCGCTGTTGCTGGGATTCTGGCTGGGCTTGGCGCTCTTCTAGGTTTGTGGGTTTCTTGGGCTTGTGGGTTCTTGTGGGCGCTTTTGCTTGTGGGTTTGTGGCGCCCACATGCGCCGACATGCGCCCACATGCACTTGCGTTCTGCCGCTCGTTTTTTCCCGTTGTTCCCGCTTCTCGGGTTGCAACCCACCATCGCCCAGAAGTGTATTCCTTTAAGATGCACACAAGCCCAAAGGCTGCAACGTTGTGGGCTCACTTCCTCGAACAGGTGGCAGCCTTGCTGCACTTTTGCTGGGCTTACGGGCGCTTGGGCTTGCTGGGCTTGTTGGTGCTCTTTGTGGGCGCTTTTGCTGGGCTTGTGGGCTGGGCTTGTGGGCGGCTGGGCTTGGCGCTCTTGTGGGGTTGTGGGCACTTTTTCTGGGCTTGAGGGTCTGGCCGCTCTTTGCCTTGTGGGCGCTTTTGCTGGGCTTGTAGGCGCTTGCGGGCTTGCTGGGCTTGTGCGCGCTTTTGCTGGGCTTGTGGCTTGTGGGCGCTTTTGCTGGGCTTGCGGGCGCTTTTGCTGGGCTTGGGCGCTTGTGCGTTCTTGCTGGTGGGCGGTTTTGCTGGGCTTGTGGGCGTGTGTGGGCGGCTGTGGGTGGGCGCTTGTTGGCGCTGTTGCTTGGGCTTGTTGGCGCTTGTGGGCGCTTGCTTGGGCGGGCGCTTTTTGCTGGGCTCAGCACTTGTGGGTGGGCGCTTTTGCTGGCCTGCTCTTGCTGGGCTTGTGGGCGCTTTTGCTGGGATTGTGGGGCTGTGCTTTGGGCGCTTTTGCTGGCTTGTGGGCGTTTGTTGGCGCTTGCGGGCGCTCTTGCTGGGCTTGTTGGCGCTTTTGGGCGCGTTGCTGGGCTTGGTTCTTGTGGGTGCTTTTGCTGTTTGGGCGCTCTTGTGGGCGCTTTTGCTGGGCTTGTGGCGGTGGGTGTTTGTAGGCGCTTTTGCCGGGCTTGTGGGCGCTTGGGCTCTCTTGGGGTTGTGGGCGCTTTCGCTGGGCTTGTGGGCGCTTTTGCTGGGCTTGTGGGCGCTTGTGGGCGCTTTCGCGGGGCTTGTGGGCGCTTTTGCTGGGCTTGTGGGCGCTTGCGCGCTCTTGCTGGTGGAAGATGCCTCAAAGGAGTCAACTGCTTCAAGACGACGAGGGCGCAAACCTAGGCCCAAAGCAAATGTGTCTGATCTTTGGGAAAAGGCCCTGCTTACCCTTAATCCAAACCGGTTGTGGGTGGGCGCTCTGGCTGGGCTTGTGGGCGTTTTTGCTGGGCTTGTGGGCGCTATTGACTTATAACGCTTGTGGGCGCTTGTGGGCTGCTAAGAGCTTTTCTTTTGCTGGGCTTGTGGGCGCTTGGGCGCTTGTGCGCGCTCTTGCTGGACTTGTGGGCGCTATTGCTTTTTGCTAGGCTTGTGGGCGCTTGTGGGCGCTTTTGCTGGGCTGGCCCTTGTGGGCACTTGTGGGCGCTTTTGCTTTGTTGCTCTTGCTGGGTTTGTGGGCATTGTGGGCATTGTGGGCGCTTGTGGGCGCTTGTGGGCGCCGGTTTTTGGGGCGCTCTTGCTGGGCTTGGTTGGCGCTCGTTTTGGGGGGCTCGTGGGTGCTCTGTTTGCGGGCAGGGTTGCGGGGGTGGGCTTGTAGCTCTTGGCTTGGTGGGTGGTGTTGCGGGCGCCGCGCTTTTCGTGGGCTTGTGGGTGCTAGTGGGCACATGCGGGCTCTCTCTTGGTTTGCTTCCATGTGGGCGCATGTGGGCGCTTGCTTGTGGGCGGAAGTGGCGCTTGCTTGGCGGGCGCGTGAGCGCATGTGGGCGCTTGTGGGCGGATGTGATGAGTGCTTGTGGGCGCTTGTGGCGCCAGTCAGTCTGGGTGGGTCATGAACGCGTGCGGGCGGAAGTCTTGGCGGTGTGGGCGGTAGCGTTGCGGGCGCTCCAGTCATGGGTTCATAAGGGCGCATGTGGGGCTGAACTGTTTTTGCGGGCGGTTTGCGCCCTTGTGGACGCTTTTAGCTGCCATGGTGCGGGTACCGGCACTTGCGGTTGCTTCTGGGCGGCGTTTTTGGGGGGTCGCCTTCATGCGCATGTGGGCGCTTGTTGGGCGGCAGTGTTTAATGCCTTTCATGGGCGCTTGTGGGCGCTCTTTTGCGGGTCTTGTGGGCGCACGTGGGCGCTTGTGGGTGGAAGTGTTGCGTGCGGTCTCCACGAGTGTGCATGTGGGAGCTTGTGTGCGCTCAGCTTACGTTCGGATGTTTAGATGTTGCAGTGATCAGTACAAGAGTAAATCACGTCGGCATGTTCTTGAGACGCGCTGAGCCAGCGTCGACTTTGGGCGCTTGGGCAGGTTTGGGATCTGGGTTTTTTGGTGTTTTTCCTGTGTTTTCCCGTGGCTTCAAGTTTTTTTCTGGAGGGCAGAAGGCCCCCACAAGCCAAGGCCCCACATGAAGTTTGCTGGCTACCACAAGGATTAACGGAAAAGTCAGACAGATGACAGCTCCGTCAATAACCGCACGGGCCGGTTTGTGCCGAAGTCACGTTGAGCTGGTCCTAGAAAGAAGGCTGTTGGTCCCCCTCAACTGGTCGCAAT
Organism: Effrenium voratum; assembly: GCA_963377175.1. Taxonomy (NCBI): domain Eukaryota; class Dinophyceae; order Suessiales; family Symbiodiniaceae; genus Effrenium; species Effrenium voratum. The sequence continues at coordinate 485,540 of CAUJNA010003497.1, read as the reverse complement.
CAGTGACGACCTGGGACCCTGTCCAGCGTCCTGGGTGCCAGTCCGGAAAGGTCGCACCACAACAATTTGAAGTACCAGCGGTCACACCAGGACTCGATCCCGGGACCGGCTTCCCAGACTGGTCCCAGGACCAAACCCCGGTCCTGGGATTGGTCCCAGGACCGGTCCCTCCCGGGACTGCTGACCGGTCCCGGGACCGGTCCCAGCACCGGTTTGGCTGACTGCAAGTAATCTGAAACAGCAGAACCAGGGTCCCAGGACCAGTCCCAGGACCGGTCCCAGGACTGGTCCCAGGACTGGTCTCAGGACCGGTCCCGGGACCGGTCCCGGGACCGGTCTCCACTTTTTGTGGGTTCGGGCGTGCCCCCCAGGGACTATCATTGATTCCAATCACTTCCAGTTGCATCCCACGCCGGTCCCCTCTGCAGGAGGCTGGGACGGGAGGCAGAGGGTCGGCGGATTTCAAGTCTGTGAAGCATGGACAGTGTGTTTTTGTTTGTCCACCCCATTTCGGGCTGGCTGCCATGCATCACATAGTTATTATTTTCAGGCCAGTTCGGTTGAACATAGTGGGCCCTGGTTTGAGCGTAACATTTACCTATGCCATCTATGTGTTTATGACGTATGGCTAGTTCTAAAGCCGACCTTTTGACTTTGGGTGTTCCCTCGTTGCATTTGTAGTAATGTGTCCAGAAGGTTCACCTTTTTTGGTCCAAACGGCCCATGTGGGGTAGGCATCATCTTCTGAGTAACCAACGGTCATTCCATGTATCACGGATTTGATCAACCCCTAACAGGGCTCCTCAAAAGATACATTGTGCCCATTTGAAACCTGTTTTTTTTCACCAAAATAAAGGGACACCTGCATTTACAAGGCAATGTTCAGGTGTATAATGTAAGGATCACTGCCCAACTGAGAAGTCATCCAAGGAGAACCTTTACAGCGAAGAGACGTGCCTTTCCGACTTCTCCAAAGGCCACTTCGAGGAGAGTGCCGTCATGGTGCGTCGGCCGCGAGACCATGTGCTGTCCCAGTACAAGTGCACCGGCGTAACAAGTAATTTTCTTGACTGCTATTGGGTTGGATCTTTAGACTTCTTGGTTGGTTGGATTGGTGGGGATGTGAGAGGGTTCCAGAGGCAGATGGGAAGCCAGCCCTAACCTCCAAACCACCAACCCACACCAGCTAGAGGGAAGCAGAACATGCTTGAACTTGTTTGGCCAATTCAGGTCCGAAATCCCCTTGATGTCTCTGAATCGACTTGTTGATGAGTGACTCCGTGCCCGATTTCTCTTGGACACCAAACATGCCCTCCGGAAAAGACACACCCCAGCGGGTTGCCTCCATTTGCCTGAGAATATGTCTTATGTTAAATTGAGCTTCCTCCATTTGCCTGACAACCGGACTTGTTTGACCAGACGAAGCCGCAAATGAGCCACAATCAAAACCCGGGTAAGTGAAGGTTAGTAAGGGACGATCCCAGCCATAGATGGCTGCGCCCGCATTCTTAGTTCTTTACATGGTTCTGGGTCGACCATTTTGTACCGGGTTTTGATTGTGACTCAAATGGTTTTACTTTTGCCGTTACATTTGCTGCCTCCAAACTGTTTTCTAGAATTCGGCTGGTGTTTTCGCGCTCAAATGGAATCGGGGGAGAGTCCGACCTCTGGAATTCCATTGCCATTCCACCCCCGCCCCCTGCCACGAGCGAGGCGGAGGTGATGCTCCCTTCAAATCACAAAGATGTACTCGTGGAATTCCGTGTGTACTCCATCCAAAATGAGTTCCCGATTTGGGACACTTTAGGATGGGCAAGGAAAGTGAGTATAAAGGTGATGGTCTACCAGGTGTTTTTGAATTCCTCACTCAGGGTGCGTTCGGAGTTGGGGTTTGAGGCATTGCGCCAATGGCGGAGGGCCCCGTTATCACGCGATCGTTCACGCCATGCACGCCCTTCCTGGAGAGCCGAATTGCAAACTCCCGGACACCTTCCAGGCATGGGTGGCTTATTGGCATAGCCATTTCAGGCGGGCTTGGTTTAAGACATGTTTTTCTTGTTGTCGCTTTTGAAGGCAAGCCTTTCAAACAGGTGTTCAAACAGGTTTAAACAGATCTGTTCAACCCTTTCAGGGACTCAGGCCCCAGCAGCGCTTATAGGCACCCCTTCAAGTGCTACATCCCCTGGAACCGCCAGAGCTGGCAATTGACGTGTTCTGATCGCTTCTTGATGAATCCGGTCGACGAAGACTCCTCCATCAAGGCGATGCAGTCTGCCACGCTGCTGGGAGTGGTCGAGGCGATGCACGAGTCGGTGTGCCTCTTTTCAGCTCCTCACTTGAACCCATCTTTTTACCTGGAGTCTCCATGACCCTGTAAAAATGGGTCCATGACCCCTTTATTTTGGGTAATGACCAACCATTTTTAAAGGGTCAGAAGGAGACGCCAGATACCTGCTTTGGCCCACGGGTCAGTTGCTCGCCTGTTGTGTTTGCCACCGGAGGACTTTCCAGGGCTGCGATTTAGGGTGGGTTAGGTCACATCATGGCAACTCACGGGCCCCGAGGCGAGTCGGAACCAAAAATCTTGGCAGTAGACCGGCCTACCCGAAACCGTGCGACCATGAATTCACCTCACAAGTGGTTGGACATGAATCCCCGCCTACATGATGTCTACCAAACGATCCCCAATGAAAATTCAGCACCCATGTCGGGTTGGGAAGTTGGGACTTTTCCACCGTGAGTAAAAATCATTTAGCATACCCAACCAATGGGTGCACTCAGCAAGGGAGATGGATGCACTGGGGAGCCATGTTCGAACTGATCGGTCACCCATGCAATTCTAATGGATGAGCGGGACCTCTTTCTTTGCCGCTCTCGGTCATCAGCATCCTTCATTTATTTCATATAAGATGCCACAGATTCTTGACCGAGACATGGGAGACACAAGGGAGGACAACTTGCCTGTAGTTGTCTCTCTTGTTTGTCCCATGTCTCGGCATGAAGTGTCGTTTACCTTCCTTTACACTCATTTTCTATCCCCAACTGCGTCAGATGATGAAGGAAGGACGCAACATCTCTCCCCCAATTCCCTCGTGCTTTCGATGTTTGTATTGTGCACCGCGCCAAAGCGAGACTGACTCTGACCAACCCAAAGTCCGCAAATGTGTCACTCTCAATGTAGAAGTTTGCATCTCGCACCGCAGCACAGCGAGAGCAACTCAACGCGCGCAGAGGGTCACCTCTTGATGTTCCAGTCCGCGCAACGAGACGATCCGAGAGGTAACTTTCGATGTTCAAACTTCGCGCCACAGCAGCAGCGATTCAAGGTGCCCACGCAGGGGGTGCACTTTGAAAATTTGCACCGCGCCACAGCGACTGTGATTCAACACACACAAAGTCCTCCAAGGATGTAGCTTGATGTTTAATATTCGCCCCGCGCCTGTGGCGCGAGCAGGCCAGACCGCGCCCGCCAAATACACCTGCGCGCCCGGACCTTCCCATGTGGCCCTGCCCAGTTGAAATGAGCGAGGCTCGCATCGGTGCCGCGATCTGGACACCATGCCAACCTCTGACTGTTAGAACCCCTTCGTGTGGGGGAACTTTGCAAAAATGCACCTGGGTTGTGGGAAAGCGGGCAATCCTGCTCGAGCAAGTCGTCTTGCACATTAGCTATATGGTTCATGGCTGCAAAGCAAGGTATGCCATGCTTGCATGCAAAGTCGGTACTGATACGATCTCTGCACATTTGTTGTGCCCCAAGCCTTTAACAAGCTCGCTGTCAGCAGAGGCTTAGCTTATATACAGCCAGCCAAGTAAGGTGCTGCCGCAATGCAATGCACAAACTTAAATATTGCAGTGAAGCGCAAACCACACTAATAATCGCCCCTTTACTTCTCATTCTAATCATCATCATCATCATCATCATCATCATCATCATCATCATCATCATCATCACCATCATCATCACCATCATCATGAGGTTTATCTTCATCATCACCATCACCATCGCCATCATCACCATCACCATCGCCATCATCACCATCACCATCACCATCACCATCGCCATCGCCATCATCACCATCACCATCGCCATCGCCATCATCACCATCACCATCACCATCACCATCTCCATCATCTTCATCACCATCACCATCACCATCGCCATCATCACCATCACCATCACCATCACCATCGCCATCATCACCATCACCATCACCATCACCATCATTTCTTTGGGACCAGTCGTGGGACCTGTCCCAGAACCAGTCCAGTGCTGCCGGTCCTGGCTCTCGCTGTAGGCCAGTCCTGGCCCATCCCGGGACCAGTTCCAGGACTGGGTCCTGGGACGACCGGTCCCAGGAATCCACGTTGTGTGCGGGAAAGCAAGAAGCACCATCAAGTTTCATACCACGCCGCTCCCCTCTGGAGTGAGCTGGAGAACAGGAAGAAGGTCGGTGGAGTGTAGTTTCCCGGTATACGCTCTCACAGTTCAACTAAGACCACTGGTACAGTCCAACAGCCCGAGACATGTTGCGCAAAATGTGTTCTATTGTGGGGGCAAGGGGGTTGCCCGGGAAGATGGGAGTCACTCCCTCCCCCCCACCCAGTCACAGGCAACCAACCATTCATTCACCGCCTAACCGTATGCCTTGTTGCAGAAAGTTGCACAGCATGCTGCTCCCAGCCAGCATTGCTTATTTTTTAAAAGGTAAGTATGGCCTACAAACAACAACACAAAGTAAATGTGGCAGGTTTTGTAAGGGGCGGGCTGATCATACACAACACACAAAACCCGCCGTGTCAGCCTGCGAGATTGGCTTGCTTGAGACTCTGTTTTCTGAGCATCCCAGACTCTAGAGCCTAGAGCATCTCACCAATTGTTTGAAGTCTTTGGGTCAAATCGTGAAATTTTGACGGGGGGGCATGGGGAAGGAGTCTATCCCTTATTGACCTCGTAATGAGGCCCCATTAAGGGCTCACCTTTGGCTTATCCTGGCATAGCCCCCCATCTCCACGTCAAAGGCTCGGCTGAAGGGCAGCCTGCCGGCGCATTGCAGCTGCGAATCCAGTGACTGGAGCTCCTTCGTGGAGTACCACGAGGAGAACGTGATGTTCGTAACATTCACTTGCCCAAAGCGACCCGACCTTGCGACCTTCCGATTTTCCGATTTTGAGAACCATCCTTCGGAAAGGTCCCAAACGGTGATCATCTGTTTTTTCCAGGTCCTTTGGGCAAGTGAGAACACGGGCGGGTGGTCTTAACCTCGTGTGAACGCCTTCATCTGACCTGTACCCCACCACTGTCAGCCTTCTTGTTCTTTGATTTGCATTTTCATGGCTTGGACAGGTGCCGGGGGTGCTTCCCATGCAGCCGTAGACTCTACAAGAGCCAGGGGTTCAAACGCCAAGTCACCAATAAAAACTGCAAATTGAGGGTCCCGATATTTCGCCTTTGGCCTCTAAAAGCCACCTTTTGGGCCGATGTAAATTGAGTTCCTTCTGAGAGTGATGTTGAAAGGGGAAGTCTAGGCAGCCTTGGCTTTCCTTTCTTGCCGACCTTTCTCTCCCAAGCTTTTCCAAACCAGTTGTTGAAGCTTCCGTACGTTCCATGGATTTGCGGGTCCTGGGCCTGCCTTGGGGGTCATGAATAATAGAAAGTGTTTCCCGAGAGAAAATCCGGGCGCAAAAACATTAAATTGTAGCACCTTTTACTTTCCAAATGGGAGGGGTTTATCAAGGCAACATACAACGAAGTTTGTGTGTAGGGGGCAATGGCCGCGGAATCAATCTGGTTGAATCAAACATGACTGCGGGATGTCCTCAAATGGAGGTAGGGAACTGTACAGTGACTCGTCCAAACAGACACTGCAATTTGGTGGCAATACTTCGGTGGAAAACACCAGAATCCTCGCACAACGTGTGAATTCCAACGGAAGAGGTCGCTCCTTGACTGGATTTATCCAAAAGTCCTATGCTTGTAGGGGGAGCCCTACACCCCCAGACTCTTCCCGTGATCCCATTTCTTTGGATCCAAAGTGTTTAAACCTGCGGCCCAAGCTGGGCTTGGGTCAGGATCATGGCTCGCAGTACGAAGCGGCCATCGAGGACTTCGACGAGACGGTACTACAGCAGGCCCATTTTCATGAGCCCTGACGCTTGGGCTCTCCTCCAAAATGGTGCTGTATCTTGCCCAGTTCCCAGTACCCTCGGACTTTTAGATTTTAGCGTTTCACGGAGATTTGTCGCGATCCCACTCAAAGTGTCACGTTTGGCAAAGGATCGGTGAAACGCGAAGTTAGCATCAGTTCAAGCCCCGGTGTGCTTCGCACAGTTGCCGCAGGGGATATATAATATATATATATACAGATGTATTTGCACCCTTGCGTGAAGCGACAAACGGGTTTGTCTTAAGATTCGGGAACCCTCGCCTCGCCCCCAAAACGGTCTCCCCATCTTCCTTTCGGCTTCCAACTTCAACACCAACTACACGGAGGCTTCCCTAAGTGGAATTGTGCCGACCTTGGCTTAGTTCCACTCGACCAGAGGGGTTTGTTGCGTCATGTTGCGTCCAAGTGAAATGCGGAACAACCGGGTTACTCCAAGCTCTTTGCGGAACCCAGGCAGCCTATACAGCAAGAGGGGCCCAACCAGCTCAAGCTTTGATTTGAGATTTCGCAGAGACAGAAACACCGTCGCAACTATCCATGCCCACGCCGAGGGTACCGCGTTTTGGAAGGGTTTCAAGGGAAAACGCGTCCCCTTAGGGAAAACCCCCCCATTTGTGTGTGTGTGACGGGGGGCTGCCCCTTTGACAGGATGAGTTGGGTTTCTTCGGCATGTGTTATCTTTCCTTGTCTGGTTGGTTGGCTAGACAGGGAAGCGCATGTAGCCCGCCCAAAGAAAATGGGTGGAATGTGTTGAGCTGTCAGATGGACGTCCCTCAAACAAAACACGCCATTGCTCAGGAACTTGGGTTGCCCTTGCCGCAGGAATCTTCTTCAAAACTAGTTTGATTTTTTAGGGGGAGACTTCATTGACAGACCCAGAATCTGAGCATCTGATTTTTGAGTCGCCCATTTTTTGGGGCCAAGGCCGTCGGGAAAAAAAAGGATGCCCAGACCGACACACACACACTCAGTTGTTCAGTGGCCCCCTTTTTCCATTTTTTTTTTGGTGGCTGCCCCACTAAAATGGTCTTCCCAAAAAAGGGTTCCCTTTTTCCAGGGTCGCTGAACAACTGAGCACAACACAGTCTGCGACCAAGCTTTTGACAAGCACCGCTTGGAGAATGAAAACCTGATACTGTCCGTGCCTGTGGATTCCACACGCTGAGCTGGAAATCCTTTGAGAAAAGTCGTCTTACAGGCCTTGGAAATCCCTGGAGTCTCCATGGCCGTTGAAAAATTGGTCCATGACCCCATGATTTCGGGCAATGACCAACCATTTTTTGGGGTCAGAAGGAGACTCCAGCCAGAGGGGGGGGGGTTGGGGGGGGGGAGAAAACGACCCTTTGGCCCAACCCGGCAGGTGGACGACCTGACCAAGGTCGATCGGCCCATGTACCAGGCCGCCGTGAAGCGCTTCATCGGCGACCTGGGCCAGGTGGAGCGAAAGTTCGGCACCAAGATCCTTTGCCACTGGCAGCGGTTTCGGTCAGAAATCCGTGTGTTAGGGTGACATCAGCAACTGTTACCCTTCTTTGGGGGAGGGTTCCCCTACTAAATGGACTACAGAAAAAAAAAGGTACCCTTATTCTAACCTCTCTACTGGAGGATAGGCAAGCCTTTCTGGGGCATTTCCCCAAAAGGCGGGGGGGTATAAGGGGATACCTTCGCTCCTTGTACTTGAGCACAAGCCAAGTTGTTCGCCCCATTTTCCTGGGGGTAGTGGAGCCAATGCGATTTGGTGCAAATCGAACATTGGAACCAAGGAAAACCTCCACGGGTTGGACCGATGCAACACAGCCAACTGACAGCTGAAAAAACTGAGGCGACGCCCAGCGAGAGAAGCTGACCCAACTGGCGCAGCTATGAGAGCGGGACACGAAGCGGAATCTGAACATGGGTGTGTGTGTGTGTGTGTTTGTCTTTTTTTGGGGGGCCTTTCAAAATGGCTTCGGTTCTTTGTTCTGGCTTTTTTCATTTAAGACTAGCGGAGAAGGGGCACCCTCAAAAAACACCCCGACATGCAAGTGTGTGTGTGTGTACCCTGTTGGGCCATATGTTTGGCGCTTTTAGCGCTTTCCTGGATCGCCAATCAGCAGACAGCCGGGCGAGCAGGAAGCAAAAGGCGGATCTTAGCTTCAGCCGCGGGAAATCTGGGCTGATACCTTGTGGCTCCCGGCCATCCCCTTAGCCTTTTAGCCTTTTATATAGCCTTTTAGCCTTTTAGCCTTTTAGCCTTGTAGTGTTTAGAGGTTGGGTTTCCATTTGACCCACATGTTCGCTGTCAGTTGGGTCAGGAAGCGGGCACAGATACTTTGCGTCAGCAAAGCTGGTGCCTCCACTTCCGAGGCCTCTCTTTTTTTGATGCCGGGGACCGCCCGAAGGCTGGCTTGAAGGCTGGTGCAACGCCTCAAGTGCTTCCATGTCTTTAAGAAGATGGCTTGCTTCCCCTTGTTGGTTTTGGGGGGAATGTGGATTGTTTTTTTTGTTTTTTGTTTTTGTGTGTGGGGACGAAATGGATTGGACAGGGCCTTGAAACCAATGCGGCCGGTGACCAACGATTTGTTGGAGTTTTCCCATTTAGACACTAGGTCAAGGGAGTCAAGTTGCGCTGGCCTGCCCAAAACAGAGTCCAGAATCAAAAGGGCGGCCGCATCTAATTGTTGGGACTACCCTTTGCTACCCTTCACCTCGCCCTGTTCATGGCCAAAACCAATCCTGAAACAGGGTTCCCTATAGCTATTTGGCCGTGGGTCAACAAAAAAAATGGTACCATTTTGGGATAGGTGCACCACCCATTTTAGTCCATTCTAGTGAGATTGGGATGTTCACTGGGGGTACGGGGCTTTGACCCATGGCCATTTAGGCTCTGTTGAAACGCGCAAGGCGCCTCAAGTGCGAATTCCCTTTTCTCGCGAACCCTGGGCTGGGCAAATATCTGAAAGAAGCGCACTCTGCCAGCAGCGAGCTGACCCGTGAGGGCTCCTTCCCCTCCAAGAGACACCCATAGAATATCTTGACTGCTATTGGGCAACGGATCTTTAGACTTTCACTTTTTTGTTGACAAGTGAAACTGTTTGCAGGGGGGTCAACAGCAACCAGGATATCTGCAATAAAAAACAGACGCGCCTTGAGTAGGATTGGCGGAGGATTCAACTACCCTTGATTGATTAATACAGAGTGTCTTGCTTAAACTTCACCTTTAGCAAGGGAAACACAGCCCCCCATATTATTTGCAGTGGCAGAGTTTTGAGTGTATAAGTGATTAGCATCCATGGTTATTCCCCACTTACCATAGTTGTAGATCCCCTGAGTAGGCTATTTGCCCATGGTTGCCACTTTTGTACAAACAGGACCCAAACAATTGGAATGGGATGGGGAGTGTTCTTGTCAATTTAGCCATTCCAGAGTTGATCTTGTTGCTGCACTGCCCCATTTCATTCGCGCTGAGGGGCTCTTCATAGTGCTGCTGCCGCAAGCTCGGAGGGTATCTTGAGAATTCAAACCTCCAGGATTCCTTATTCCCGGAGGATCCAAATGACCCCCCAAAGACCCCAAATAGGGTCGTGGACGAGGAGGGGGGGGGAGTCAAATAAAAGAAAGAACGCCAACTTCCGTTTTTGACGGATTCACGCTCTCTTGATTCAGTGAAAAACGATTCCCCGATCGGGGATAAAAAGAGCGAACCGTGCTTGAGGTCCTTGGGAAGAGAAAACAACATATTCTCACTCCCGGAATTCCTAGACTTTAAACTTTTTGGGAATACCAATTTAGTGGTAAATTAGAAGTTCCGTCTTTTTTGGCCATCCACTCAGGAAGTGAGGATTATTCTATGTACATTGAGGTTTGGATGACTTTCGGAGGGACACCACAAGTATGTTGAGGCTTGTTGGTTTCGGGATCTGCATATCACCCCAAGGACACATCGGAAGGATGGCCACTTGAGCTCAAGGACTATAAACACTTGGGATTTGGACCATGTGGCCTTTTCTCGAAAAATCAGATGTTTTTTTTGGGCCAAGCCACTCATGAAGATGACTCGGATCCAGCAAAAATGAGAGTCCAGGGGCCTCAGGGACCGAAGATGTGACCTGAACGACAGCTTTCTGACACATGAGGCTCGCAGATTTGGGGGATGCCCGGTTTGTGGGTTCAAAGGGAAACCAACAAAAGAAAACCACGATTTGAAAGGGGGTCCCCCAAACAAGGGAACATCCACGTGAATGAAATAACTCTCCTGTTGATTTACCTAGGATCTAGGTACATTTACCATTTGTACGTAGCGACATAGTGCCTCGACGGGCCTCCCATGCTGTTTTTTGCAGTTCTGGTTGGGGTGGGTTTTCAGGGTTTTTTTCTTACGAGTGCCGGGCTAGGTACTTGGTAAGTGGTTGGTGAACACGTTTCCCGCCCAATTAGGGGACCTACATCCCAGTTTTATACGCAGCGCCTTTTTCCCCTTTGGGAGGGTTCCCTCAAACATCAACTGAAGGATGCTCTTCTAAGCAGTGAGCCTCTGCGTGTACGGTACCATGGTTACTAGCCACGAAGCGCCCTGCCAGCCATTTCTTCTTCCCGGCGCCAAGGGTCCTCATGCTTGACCTGTGGCCTGTGCACAGCAAGGCGGGGGGAGGCAAGAGCGGGGAGTCATATCGTGGATGGACAAAGTCCACTTCGCACTAATGACGAATGGATGAAACCCTGTGAATGCTGGGAGAACTACCTACCAAGCGGTGCGAAGTGGATGTTGTTCATATATGCTGACCAAACAGCTGGTTTGCCGTTAGGCAAGGACATGCGGGACTCACTCGTTTCCCATGTCGCTGGCCGAATCAGAATCTGACCAACAGGGCAGGCCCTGATCAATGAGCACTCTTTGTATGAGGGCCCCTTCAGTGCTTTGCATGATATGTTGTTGGGGTTTGCAAACAGTGCTTGGTTGCATGCAACCGCGAGGTGCTGAAAATCGTACATCGCTACGCGGGTGTCTCCCCAGAAGACAGAGCAGCCATCCCTATGGAACGCACGGGAGCCAAAACAACAAGCTGTTCACTTGAGCCAAAACCCGGGCAGATGAAGCTTAGTAGGCAGTCCCAGCCAGAAATAGTTGCGGATATCCGCCTTTCTAATTCTTGAAGCATGGTTCTGGGTTCAGTTTTTTTTGGTACCGATCGGTTTTGAGCAAGTGACTCACTTTGTGGGTCATCGGCGCTGTGGACTCGAATGCCGGTTTTTTTTGCAACACAAAGGTGCCGTTCGGTGCGTGGGGGAGTTGCTGCAACCTGCGAGCTACGGAGAGGGATGTGTTTTCTTGGGGCAGACTATGGGAAGAGGTGTTCAATGTCTTCAAGCAGAGGGCCAAACGAGCGCAGAATTTGGCGAAATCCACGGCTGCACCTAAAATATCAGGGTCCGCTTTCTTTTGGGCACTTGCCAGTTGGGCCGCTTGTTTTGGTCCCACTCTCACCTGGAGTGTGGGTCAGTGAACAGACAACTTTTCACCGTAGATAGGCATCTAAATGTTGTCCACGATTTCATCGAGGACGCATCAACTGAGTTAAGAGCAACTTTGGTCAGGTGATCAAATTGGTCAAGGACTACTCCCTGCAGGCCGGAGGCGTGCAAGCATTTGCTTCGTCTTTCCCTTTGCCGGTGGTTGTAAATCTAAAAGCCAAAAACACGGAGAGTCTAGATCACGCAGAAGAACTGTTCAAAGTTCCCTAGGGGTGGTGAAAACTAAGCATGCCTCAGTTGGGATGTGTCAATTGCCCCGGTGATGCCAAGCAAGCACGTGGAAGATGCGCGGGTCTGATGTTGCAAGTTTCCTTTCGGAAGGGAACTGTCAGGTATGCTGCACAGTGCATTTGTTCTTGCGGCGGTGAACAATCATGTGTTTACTGTGTGTAGCATCCTGAAACCCATTTGTCCGAAGCTTTTTAGGCTTCGGGGATTAGTAAGCTCCTGGAGTCTGAAAGAAGGATGGCATGTTGTGTTGTTTGTTCATTTTACAATTCAAGCGAGACAAGAAGCAGGACACTTCAATTCCTCCGTTGCCCTGTTCGGACGCAAACCCAATTCATTGTGGGTGGACGAAATCCTGCACCACCTAAGAAACCCTAAAAGGCCAAAAAATGATGATTCCGTTGTAAATACCACCAAAGAATGGTTTCAACCATGGAAACAAAGTGATGCGAAATGGATTTGGTCCATGCACAGTAGCACCCCGTAGTCCTGCTTCGGCGCTCCGAGTTGCTGCCCTGCATCGTCTACGCCTTTGGGCGGTGGCAATGGTCAGGGCCTCAAGTTCGTGGGCGCGCAGAGGTACTTCCATTTCGGCGGCTGGGCTCTCTTAGGAATCGGCCCACCCAAAACGGTGGGTTTTCCTGTTGGTTTCCCTTCAAAGCTATCCAACAAAGGGTTAGCCTCAAAAGAGACACATCCATTTGCTTCAGGTTGAAGGGGGGAAGGGGGGAGGGGGGAAGGGGGGAGGGGGGAGAAGTCGACCCCGGAAGTCGACCCCGTGAGAGGAGTCTGAAGGTGGGGACCCACGGACCATGCCGGGACCCACCAAAAAAATGCCCTCGAAAAGGAGGGACTAGGGCGATGGAGCTTAATCAACAACTAAAAAGAACAATAATCAATTTCCTTTCCATTTCCTTCGCAGTAATCAGGGTATGCTCCCCCTACACCCTCTTTTGTTTGTCAACCAGGGGTCTATTCATTGGGGTCCCCATGAAAAAGGGCCTTAAAGACTTGCAACACCGTAGGCCACTTTGAGTGGAACCACTGGGAACCAGAAAGAACAACATGGATCCTCAAACTAGCACTGAAAACCAAGAAGCATCACCCCGTAATTTTTGAGGGCAATAAACAACACATTGGGGCAGTTTGAGGGTCCTTGTTTCCTCTCTCTTTTTTTGGGTTTCTCTTCAGCCACCAGTCATGACTTTGCTTGCTGGTTCTCATCAGGGAATGAGTTGGAATGACCCCGAAAAAATATATCCCCCATGCATGGTTTCCTTCAAGGGAAGTCGTAGGTTCATTCCCAAACCCTGGATCATTGCCTATTGAGCACCAACAAGTTTAAGGACATCCATTCAACACCCCTAATGTTGCAAAGGATCCTGTGGGAGTCGCCTGCCATTGCTGGCCTTTGAGCTTGTGGGGTTTTCTTGATATTCCCTGCCATTAAAGCATCACCGTAGGCTGGTGGCTTTTGGATGCATCGGTGATGCACTGCATATTTCTATGTTTAGAGGCTTGGTTGTCAAAATGGGTGTGGCTCAAAATTAAGCAGGAGGGGTTACGCAGGTTTTGGTCCATGTTTCCACTTACCAGGGTTCCATGTTGGGTACCGGTTTTTTCAGGAATCAGTGGGTTGGTGCGGTTCCACGTCAAAAGGGCGGGCGGGTCACAATGGCGGATGTAGGGATCGGAGTTTTCCGAATGCCGGTGCTCAGTAAAAAAGAAGAATTAGGGAATGATTACGTGGGGCTTCCCTTAAAGGAACACTATAGAAAATAGTTTCTTCCCCAAGTAGCCCCTTTCTTCCAGCCACTTTACCCACTAGCCCATACTTTGGCAACAGTAGCTGGAAAATAAATAAGGGCCACTGGGGATCGATCCAGGTAGGTGTGTCACAGGTTCTCTCTTGGTTCTGAAGGGACTCCATCACTTCTAAGACAAATCATATGTTTTATGTTGTTGTTTGCTTCTTTCTTTTTCCCTCGGGGGCTTAAGCAACTGGAAGTTAACTGGGGTCCTCCTCCAAAGCAAATAATATGATACAGAAAAAGCATAATCTGAGCATATTATGTTCTGTGCAGCCGGGACGTGGGCCAAGTAAGCGTCCTTTGTGCCATGGGCAAAAGACCTTCTCACTTGAGGTGACTAGGTCAGGGCTCCTTTAATCCAGACGATTCCCATCAAGAGAACCATGCTGACCTGCCAGTGGTGACGGAGTCTGCCTATTTCATGGAAATCGAGCTCACTTGACAAAAATCGAGCTGATCCTAATGGACCCTTACTTGGGGATCCCTCGGATTTCGGCTGACTGCAAGACTTGTAGATGAAGTAACATCAACTTAGGATCCCCTAGGTCCCAAGACCATTCTCCTTCATCCGCATTGCGTAGCGTGGGAAAGGAGTTGGAATCGTCGACATGTCTTGTTTGGAGGCGGTGTCCCTTTCAAATTCAACCACTTGGATGTTCGGCCAATTAGTCAGCTGGGGTTGAGGCCCCCAAAATCAAGGTTAACCACTCAGTTGCCAACAAGTTGCTAACTTGGCGAATCGAAGATCGTGCCAAAGTGGCCGTTGATTCAACAATGCCATGGCCACGGGAGATTTGGCTTGGGTTTGGACCTAGATCCATGCTGGTGTTTGCCGAGAATCCCCACCAAACGAATGTCGTACGTCAATGGGGCTCACCAGTGGCCGAGTCGAAATGGAGTTAAGCATCGCCAGGTTTCCAAGTTGAATACAATGAAACCTGGGTGGTTTAAGCTTGCTCAAATATGGAGCAGTACCAACCAAACAAGCATTTGGGTCCAGTTGCGGTTACTCTATGTCTTACCTCGGGGACGGCCCGTCTTGTAGTGTTTGCAAGGAACACAAAAAGGGACATTCCACACCGCAGGTTTCAACCTCAAATGAAGGCTTCCCGAGCTGGGTCTCCGCCCGCATTCTCTTTCGTATCACCTATCTTCACTCCGCTACTGGTTGGTTGCCCAGTGCTTCCAGGTACCACTACAGCAGGTAACCACCACTACAGCAGGAACCAGGGTTTCTTACCTCTAGGATTTTGTTAGTATAGTTTTTTCTTGGCTACCAACTATACTGATAACTGGAAACACTGGGATGGTCAACCTAGCTGATGTACCCGATCGCCCCTTTAAGTGAGACCCCAGACTCGAACCAAAACAAGCAAATAGTCTAGCCGCACGTGTTTTTGGCGACTTGTTTGGGATGTGGCACAGATGCCCGCCTTACTTTAAATCCTGCCCCTTCAAGTAGCCGAATGATCAACAGGGTTCCCCGTGCGCAAGGTTCCTCAACGGAACCAGCTCCACACTGAAAGAGTCGCCCTCCTGTGACGACAAGGCCGGGACTTTTTCCCTTGGACCACGAATGGTTCAATTCCTTGCTAAAAGTTAACATTTCCCTGGGATATGTCACAAATCCGTCTACCCTCAGAGCGTCATAGTCGAAGCGTATGGCTGTCAAAGCCCCACTTGGTTAGTGAATATCGCCAATGAGTGAGTCCCCCTGGGCTACAACAGTGTCGTGTACTGTATACTGGGCGTATTCACCACACCCAAGTAGGGTTTGTAAGGGTTCTTGAAAGGCTTCTTCAGGACAGGGGTCCCTCTTTCTCTCTTTCTCTCTATGCTGTTTACGCACATCTGGGCAAATTCTACTGGGCTCACCGGGCAAACGAGCTCACCCATGAAGGAAGTGGGGACCGGGGTCTTTCTCTCTCCCTCTATAATGGTCTCACGCAAAGCGGAGCTTATGAAGGTCTCTTTTTCGAGTTTTGAGTTCTATGCTCAACGGCCGTGGTTGCCAAAAGTAGGGTCACCTCAAAAAGGCTTGCCTTTAACCTGCAGTTCAACTCCTGGTGGTTTGATCTTGACCCATACCCCTGGCAATATGAGTGGTCTGTTTTTTTTTTTGGATTCGGCACGTGAAGGGGTCAACCCGAGTGTTCCCAACGCAGGGGGAGCAGGCCCTCGGAGCGGACCCTTGCGGGAAGATCGTCATTTTCGTCCGGGGCTCCCTTCTGAACTGACCCTGCCTCACCCTGCCTTTGGTTGTTGCCCCATTTCGGTGTTTCTCCAGAGTGTGACTTTGGGGTGGAGTGACTCCTCATTCTTTCAACAACTGACTTTTTCTCAACCAGTTCTTTCCCGGTGTTGTGTGACTTTCTGGAAAAAGCCCGGCCCTTGCCGAAGCACAGGTGGAGTACTACAGAAGCCTCAGGCGGCGAGAGAGATGCCGGCAGTTTGTGAACCACCCAGCACGGAAACACGCAAACACAAGCAGACGCAAATGAACACGAACGAGCAACGATGGCAACACCAACGAGTTTAAAGTAAATTAAACAACTAAATAAGCAACAATCAATCAACCAAACAAACAAACACACAAACACATGATAAAAAGTAAGTACAGACAGAAAGAAAGCAAACAGAAAGCAATAAGCAAACAAACGCAATCACACACGCAGACAGGCAGACACACACACACACAAACAAGCCAACACGCAAACACAAACAGACAAAAGCAAACAAACCCGAACAAAAAGACAAAGCCAAACTAAGCAACACCAAACCAACCCAACCCAAACCAAAATAAAGACACAATATAAGCACAAACACACAAACACATGAAAACAACAAACAACAACATAGGTAAATTGTTATACCACAAATAATGATATCATGTATCCTCAGAATGTGCATCCCAGCATTGCTTCTATGGATTGGGTTCCTGAACTCGTTCAGCATGTCTTAGGCCTATTCACTCCTCAACTGGGGGGCCGCTTTGGGTGGTGGTTGGAAGGGTCCCTGACAGACGTTTTTGGATGTGGATCGCATAGCGATTGTTCTTCACAGCCAGCGCTCTACAAGGTCTGCTATGTTTGTTCCCTTTTGGGGCATATTCACTTGTTGAGTTCATACTTTTCGGAAACACCATGTTAACGGTCAAGAACAGGGTCTGAGTACTTTGGCAAAGCCACTCAGGAAGCGAGGACAATATAAATCACCACCTGCGCCCCATGTTTAAGTCAAGCTTTCTCTGATTTTTTGGGGTTATGAAGGGGAACATGATCAGATGAGCCGTGACTCTGGTAGCATCCTTAAGGATCCTTTCAGCGCATCAGGGACTTACGAAAAACAGCTGTCCGTTTGAGACGAATGGTTGAGCAGAATGGGACTCTGCCCCCACTCCCCATTCGCCTTTGGGAGAAAGTTGGGTCCTGATTCCAGTCAATTCAGACTCAGACTCTAGCGCAGGGGTTGCATGTTTTTGTCAGGTGCAATATTGTTGGCCAGAAAGGGGGCACTTCTACTATTCTGCACGAGTCCACATGGAGCTGGGTGAAAGATGGCATGCCTAACTGTCATGCCTTTTCCCTGCCGGGTGCAACAGGCTCCATTCATTCTGATTTCAGAGAACCCCCGAGGTTGGGCACGGGTGTTGACTCCCCGTTGAGCGGGTTTGGAAGAAAACGAGCTCCCAGCTTGATTTCGCACCAGACAAGCATGAATAGCATCCTAGACCTATTAGGGCATATTTTTCGTTGCTCGGCCGGGGAACGCTGCGATTTCTGGACTCGCCCTGGCACAAGTTCGCCGTGCGCGCAGGAATACTTACCTTACCTTCCTGCTCATGTTTAGCAGCGCTATGGCCATTTGGGCGAAGCCGGCATGATTCTTCACATGTGTATTTGTATAGGTCCAGGTAGGTGGTTCTAGTAACCAGTACCTGGTTTAATTGATAGTTGTATTATTGCAAAGCCTATACTATATAAACCTTTATAGCCATGTTCGTGGCACCAACAGTCAGTTTGGGGACTGCTCATTTGTGATATATCAGGCCATCAGGCATGCAGAAACTGTGCAGTGAGGATCTTGAAGTTGCTTTAGGCACTTTGGCTATCAATTGACATCGCAGTTGTAAGACTGACGAGATCATCCCGAATTCAGTTGTTGGTCTCGCTTTTGCCTGACGTCATGATCCCTCTGCTTTTCTGGCTGGGTTTGGCACGTAGGTCTTGGAGATGTGGCTTCGGCCCATTGTCGGCATAGCCAAGAGGGTTGCCCCGACACTCAACACAATGACCAAACCACAAGGGCTGACAAAGAAGGCGGGTTGCTGCTTGGTTGGATCTGTTTCCACATTTTGGCGTGAGTTGTTGTTTTGTTTCTCACTACACAGCAAAAACAAATCATCGTTTTGTAACTTGGCAGAGGGGGAATGAGGAGCGCAGAGGGCACCCCCGAGGCAAGTAGTCATGGACGAAATCTAGGGCCGATGGGCTGAAGTGGCAAAGTTTGTGGCAGTCTCTTAGTTGGACATACTGTGGATGGACAAATTCCGGTCGCACCAGTTTGAAACCATGCTTGAAACCACTGTTTGTTCGTTGGGTTTCTGAACCGTGGTGCTTTGGATGGATTTCGCAACCACCCACTTTAACTTGTGTAAAAGCCAAACAATTGCGGGGCGATCCCGTGTCTAATGGCATGGGAGACATTAACTGTTTGGGTGATTTTTGTTGGGTTTTTTGAATTGAACTCACCAAAAAAACAAAAACTTTTTGCAGAGGGGTCAACAGCCACCACGCTAAGACAAGCCCATTCACCATGTTCTTTGCTTGCTTTACTTGCCGTCAACACCAACTATTTGGTGAAACACCTTTCCAAAGGAAACAAGCAGAGGGCATTCTTCCAAAAATAATACGGAGACCTAGTCTGGATAGCTTGATTCCCCGCTCTCCACGTCCAGGGAGTCCATTCCGATTTTTTTGGCTGTTTGGGCATGTCTGATTAGATTAGTCCCTTCACTCGGCCGTTACCTTTTGACTTTGGACTTTGAACGTGAGGGTTTTAGGACACATCCCACTAGTTTATAAAGGATCAGTGAACTGGCTGTGGTCCCTTTCAAGTTACCAAAAGCTTGTTTACTTTGGGAGCCAAAGGCAACCAACCAGTTCGGGAATTTTCATTTCCTACCCATAAAGCACTCATTTTTATTTTATTTTTTAAGCTTTCTCGTACCACGGTTTCATTCACTCCATGAGATTCCAACCCTTTCTTGAGCGGTTCCGTCGGGTCCCGTCACCCGACAGGTTGCGCATCTGAAGGCCGCCAAGCGGGAAGACTGAGGTGCGGCTCTGAGGCTCGGCTTCGACCATAGGCTTTGGAATTTCTCGGGCAAGGGCCGGTGATTGGTCCACTGGTTTTTGGATGAAAGGATGGATGGGTCGTGTTCTCTTGAGTTGGTAACTACCATTTTGATTGGTTTAAGAGGGAAATCTAAAGGATTACCTGTATGTTTTGTTTTTTTTTGGGGGGGGAGTCCCCTAAAGAAGAAACATCCCTGTCATTTTGGCTGGTTTTGAAAGGAATCTTTTCGACTGGATGTGACTTTTTCTCAGGCGACACCCGAAAGGGAAAGAGCAATCACACACCCTATGGAGAGGTGCGATTTCTGAATCTCCGCCGAGAGAGTTTCATTGCCCCTGAGACAAGCGTAGATGAAGTTGCGAACCCTCCCCCCCCTTGAACTTTCAGTTGATTAAGAATATGTTGTATGTTCATCGTTCGTTTTCTGGAGAATCTATCCCGACCGGACATGTTTTTATCCAGGGGACTAAAGCAAGTAGAGGTGAAGGAATCGCTCTTCCTTTTGAGACCTCCAGAGGGGCTCCTATTTGAGGTTTCCCTCTTAAATAGACTACCAACAACAAGGGCCGCCCTTGTTCCCTTGAAAATCCACTGGATGTGTTTGGAAACGTTCTCTGTCTCCGGGAGGAGAAGGAGGAGTTGAAGTCATTATTTTGAAGCAAGGGATCCTTTTTTCACGTAACCGCGACAACTGGAATCTTCTTCTTGTAGGTTTTTACTTAACATCAACTGCTTGACCATTTCGAACTCACCGCCCGGTAGCTTTCACAAAATTTAGGGAAGCCCCGGTTTCTGACTTTGATATTTCCTTAGAAACAGTCAACGTGGGCCTAGCTTTGGCTCCCATGCCAACTGGAGGGCTCTGCGGGGCTTGTTTCGCCGCGGCCAGGCGTCGTGCGTGCAGGCCGCGCTTCGCCGCGCATCGCCGCGCAAGTCGCGGCCGAGCGCCGCGCGGTTGCGCAGGCGCCGGACTGATACTCCGCTCTTTCTTGGCATGCGCTTTGTGTTTGACCGTGGATTCCAAAATGGCTGGTGTCCTTTGATTTGGTTGGACCGGTCCTTTCGACCTGCGGACCCGTTTCTTGAAGATTGAAAACAACAGGGTGTGATCGCGAACCAAAGGGCGATGTTGTTAGAACCCATTTAATAAGTCGTAGGGTGCATTTATTGGGGTCTCCGATATGTTGATCAAATATGAGACAGAGGCTGATTTTCTTTTTGTCCACCCTGCGGTTGAAAGATCACCGGACCCTTCTTGATCTACCACAGAAGCCTTTTTTGGGGAAAGGAACCGGTTTCTTGCGTTTTGTGGGGGAGCCTTGCTTTGAGAGAGAGGAAAGGTGCTTCGGGGACTGGACATCTTTGTTTTTTTGGGGGGGTCAGGTTGTCTCCCCACTGCATGGCGGATCTGTCGGCTGAATGCGTCAAAGCGGGTTCCGGAATGGGGGCCCCTGTTAGACTCAACAGTCTGTTGGAGTTGAGTGGTCTTCTACCTGCTTGTGAGGGATTCATGTTTCAACTTCAACAATACTTGGTGTTAAAGACTCGGTAGTTTTTCTCATTCCCCAAGAAGAAAGTCCGGCACCCAAAAGGGAAGTCAGGGCATGGGCCATGGGCACCGGTACCTTGCTGTTTTGGCGCCTCCCCGGATTTAGGACCCAGACCGCGCATTCCTCGGCTAAGAATGCAGGCACAACTGGGGTCTCAAGATGTAGGGTAAATCTGGTTTCTTTGCGGTTTTCTTGGGTGGCTCAGATTGGTTGTCACCCATTTCTGGAGTAGGACACCTACAGCTACAAAAAACAGTTATTGATTTGCCCCTCTTCAATCATCACCTTGTGGCCACTTTTAGATGAATGGTGTAATGCCTTTTAGGCTTTCGGACGCCAACTGACAGGCGCCGGCGAGTGGATTCGCTGCGTCAGCTGAGGGTCTCCTGGCCCGGTGCAGCTAGCGGATGGCTCCACCCGACTTGCCTCAGCAGAGGGTTGTACCAGTGACCACGCTAAACAGACCCCGCGAGGAGCATTGAAGTTTGAAGGTATCATATATATATATGTTATATCATACATAATTGCATCCGTTGTCTTTATGTGTAGTCTATTTCTACATACAGACTGGTTAATCTTTAGTCAGCTTGTTTTGAACTTGGCTAGCGAACCCCCGAAGCACTGCGATGTGCCTAAATCGTACATGTAAGGAGGCCTTGCTTCCAGCTTGCCTTGTGCTTTGCCAGGTTTCTCACCAAACAGGGCCACTCCCAAAAAGGGTCCCTTTGTTTCTTACGGTCGCTGGGCAACTAGAAGTGGCAAACGGACTTTGCCGAGCGCATGAATTTGGGCTTCAAGGATTGTTGCCGCTCCTCTAGAAATCAGAAGGGACGTTTGGGCCTACCCCCCCAGAAAGGTTGTGGAACCTCTTTTAAGAACTCCTTCTAAGAAGGTTCTGTCTAAGAGCATTCATTATTTCTTGGAGGGCGGGGGGCCTTTGGTTTACTCCTAATTGCACCCGGGTGGACATGTTGGTTTTCAAACCAACGTCCAGTTGGACGTTCCAGCGAGAGAGTCGATAAGTAGATCGCTGCCACTCTGAACAGAGGCAGCACAAGAAAAGGTGCGAAGGGGCGAGTGAACGCGGTGTGCGGGTGTGTGAATTGATTTGGCAATCAGTTTTCGTAAAGGGCTACCTCAAAATTGGTTGGTTGACATGAATTCTCACTGAATTCTGATGTCCAGCAACGGGCCCCCACTCAAATTTTATGCCCATTGGGGTCAAGGCAGGGGCGCTTTTTATCTCTTCACCCCGCAGGTTCGGTGTGCCTGCACCTTCACATGCCAAGAGTGCAAGGAGGAATGCAGACCTGAGGCCACACCTCGAGTTTTGCGGGGAGACTGGGGGGGGGGCCTTTGGCTGGGGTCATTATTTTGACGGTTTCTGGGGGTGATAAAGTCAGTAAATGGGGTTGTTTCCCTTTAACCCACCACTTCGGGGGTGACTTTGATCTGGTAAAATAATGAGGCCAGTTTGGTCGGCCAGCGCTTCCTTTGGTCACCATGGCTTGGTGGTTCCAAGCCATCCCGTCCAGTTGCGGTTCTGAGATCTTTGTAGTTGGTTGAGTGGTAGTGTGGAAACTTAGGCCGCAAGTTTTCGACTAGGAAATCTGAAAACGGACTCTCCGCCCGGAGAGGCCACCGAAGGGGAGGCAGCAATCCACAGGGGAATCGGACGCTATGTGTAAACAGCCCTCGGTCAACACTTCCTGATTTGGGGGTGTATGCTTTTGGAGTCGGTACCCTCTGTTACTGTGGCAGAGGGAAGCCAACAGGAAACCCACCATTTTGGGGGTCCGCCAATGGACGGCACCCATTTGTCTTTGGTTCGTCTGGGGTTTGGCAACACTCATTTTTTCATGTCATCTTGGGGAGACTTGAGTTTTGTTTGACCGTATGGTAGACCATCACGTCCTTTGTACAAATGGTGGTTCTCCTTTTGCCAAGGGTTTTTCCCATTACACCCTGGAACTATGCACTCTGGGGAATCACCCTATTCTAGCCCATGCCCATGTATGTTGGTTTATTTAGCAAGACTTTGAGTAATTTGTCTAGGGTGTACTCCCAGGTTGTGTTAGGAAAATCCTTGAGACTTTGGTGTTCCTGTAAATCTACAAACAAGGGGGACCCTCCAAGAAAGAGCCCCCCACTCATCTACCCTTGATCCACGGAGTTAACGAGTTGTGTAGCATCCCCCCATCCATCGGCTTGAACGGAGTGCTGTACAGAAAGCATCCGACTTCATCATCCATGATCTCCCTAGTTCTTTACCAATTCTCTCCTGTCGTTGTGCATTATGCTGTTGTTTCTCTCTTTTTTTTGCAACTCGTATGACTTGTTGGTTTGAAAGTACCTCACAACTCCATTTTAAGTAATTAGCCCCTGCTTCGACATTGAACGTGGTGGGTATTCAAGATTACTTTTGATCTTGGTTTCCCTCCCGTTTTTTTTCACATCCTCGAAAAAGGTGGCGCTGACCTCTCTTGTTTCAAGGGAACGAAAAGGACGCCCATCCATGTGCAGGGGTCTCCCATGTTGAGACACACCCAACTGCACACAGCGCTGCTTTCAATAAAGCAACCCCAAAAAGGGCACCCCTAAAAGATCATGTGGCTGTGGCTCAAAAAAGTGGTACCAAAATGGCACCTTGGTAAATGGAACCAAAGACTAACTCTTGAGTAACCCCAGCTGGTTAAATTTTGAGCCATACCGATATGAGTGTCATTTTTTAGAACCCTCCCGCCCCCCCCCCCCCCCAAACAACATTAAAATGGTGGTTTTCCTTTTGAGCCATCATGTTCTTGTTGGAAAGCCGTGGATCGCTTCCCCGGAGCTCCCGAACCAATCGATCCCTTCCCCGGGTGTGCCAGGCGAACTTAAACCGCCCCGTGGGCGGCTTTCGAGCCGAGGAGCCTTCGAAAACGGGGGAAAAAACCCCAGAGTTGCCCGCATGAAGGAACATACCGTTCTGCAGATGAACATGGAACCCCGCAAAGAGACGCTCATTTTGGAGGAATCTCCTGAGGAACTCTTTTTGGGGTTCCACTTTGATGTGCAGGGGACGACTCAATTCGAGGTCCTTGGGGTCATGTCCATCTCCAGGAGACAGACACTGTTGGAGAGCTGGGAGCCAGATAGACCATGTTTGGGAATTTCCCCAAATGAATCTAAAAGGGGATGTGTACCACTTTTTCGAGACCTGTTCAGATCTCAGAGGGTAAGGTGAGTGGTGAGATGTCGAGGCGATACGTTGATAGGTCGGCTCAACTGTTTTTGTGCTGCTCCTCAATTGCCCGAACCGGGATTTTGACCTTGCTGGGTGCCAAACTTAGCTCACCGTTTTGCTTGTTGCCTTTTTGGTTTTCCATCGTGTTCCCGCTCAGACAGCAATGTCAACTTTCCGTGGGTCTAGGCAAAGGTGCTACACAAAACAGCGAAGTCATTTGAACCACTTGATGGCGATGGTGGCGGTTCGGAGGTGTCAGGTTGAGGCACTACCTCCAGATTTGTTCAACTTGAGGTCAACAGTTGTTCAAAGTCGAGCAGCTCCATATTTGTTCAACTTTAGGCCAATGTTAGGTCAAAGCCAACCAGAAAGCCAACAGAACCCTGGCAGGTTTGGGGCGCCTGCCAAAGTTTATGGGTTGGCACAGCACCGGGGCCCAAATCATCGGCAAGGCTGGTGTCCAATGCTCATTCCTAAACCGCAATGGCAAAAAGCGCTCCGCTCCAAAAAGGCAAAGGAGCTGACTTTGGTTCCCAGATGATTTTATTCACGATCCTTAATCTTACCACCCTAGGGTCTCCTTTCTGCTTCGTAGGGATGGCGAGTCGGTTCCGGGCCGCTCTTCAGCCCAGGCTTGGTCTTGGTGGTGTTGGTTTTCGGAGCTAAGAGTTCGAGGACATTTTTGCAGGTAAAAAAACATCAGCTTCCTGGAGATGTGACGTTTCTATTGGGGAAATCTGAGGAACTAAAGTGAAAGTAGGGATATATATATATATATATGTTCAAAGGTGACAAACATAGGCAACCATGAAAAAAACAACCTGGGAAAATCAGTATGTCCAAAGGGCATGTAGGCAGTTCGGTGGAGGTTTGGTCCAGAGTTCACCGGTCACCGACTGATCGTAGGATCTGGTGGCCCACGACGAGAGCCGCTGGGTGGGCAGGGTGATGGAGGCCTTTTATCGCGTGGAGGCGGGGAAGGCGTCGCGGCGATCTTTTTTGTCCAGGTCAGCTGGCGGGAGAGCTGTGGCCGTTTTTCTCAAAAGAAAAAAAGCAAAAACGGGAATTCCAAAATGGAGTCTTCTTTTCCCGTAACAACTGCAGTCTTCTTTTTGGAGGGTTTTCTTTTGTATCAGCTGAGCCACGTGCTCAAAACCGTTTCGGGTAGATGAAGGTTAAGGGACGATCCCCTTGCCATAAATAGCTGCGGAGATCCGCCTTCTTAATCCTGTGCTGGCGTGTTAGGTGGGTGTGGCTCCAAAAAAGGGAATTCCAAAACGGGTTTCCCTGGTAAGTGGAAGCATGGACCAAAACCTGCGTAACTCCTCCGGTTTAATTAGAGCCACACCCAGAGGTGGTTGTCTTGAAGAGCTAGGGTTGCGCATGTGTTTGTGTGGTTCCATTTGCCAAGCTGCCATTTTCGTACATGAGTTTGAGCCACAGCCAGGTGGTGATGGGTTAACGTTTGGCACCATCTGACATGTTTTGCCCTTGATCAGCCAAGCCAAGTAGCGACTTAAGTCCTAGGTTGAGGGTTGCCCAATGTCAAGGATACCCCGTTGGCTTTATTCTGCATTGGAGGTTCGAATGCTTGGCTTTGTCAGGGTTAGAACTAGGACAATACAGAACATGATGCTCAAGCGTCCTAGAAACAAGTGTCAGTAGTGTCCTGAATGGAAGGACACAAACCTCTTTCCAAAGACGATGTTCCTCTGAGACGCACGCAGCCTTGCTGGTGCTTGGATTGTCAGTTGTTGGTACTCTAGATAAGTTATAACCCACTTATAAGTCCCCGTTCAGTTTTTAGGAGATTATACCCCAAGTGGCTCACCACTACTTGGATGTACGGCAAAGTTAGCAAGTGGTTGGCCACTTGGGGTATAACCCCCTGATAGCAAGGGTAAACTCACTGAACGGGGGACTTCTGGAGAACCGCTTGCTGCTCTTGTGTTTCTAATCTCCCTGCGTCCTCTTGTCAGGTATGCGGTTTGGGCGATTTGAAGCCCTGGGCTTTGTAAACAGTAAAATGGAACCCAAGAACACCGCCAAACCGCCAATTAGAGGCAAGTTGATATTCAATACGCAACAACTTCTCCATATGTGTTGGGTCTCAAAATTGAGTGGTTTCCCACGTCCTGGAGAAGCCTTGGACATTCCTCCGCCTCGGTCGCACCCGTTAGGTGGAGATCTGCAAGCGCTGCGAACACTGCCGCATTTCCCGCCCGAAGCTCAAGCGCAAGCCTGGATTCGGCGCATTTTCTCACGTCAGAGCTGTTTGGGAACGGATCTTTGGAGTTTAATGTAAGAATCGCCGATTTGTGGGTAAGACATGGTAAGACTCAACCACACACGGGATTGAACACCAACAACTCCTAAGGGGCCCCTTCGATGAGGCTGGGTTTGTCTCCTGCGAAGCACATGTGATGTAGTTTCCCTTTGCCTTTGACTAGGCAAATGCTAGTTGATTGCTTCCAGGCTTGGGGTGACTTTGGTAAATAATGGGGCCACTAAGATATTGGCACTGGGCAGTCTACTGGTTGTTTGGGGAGGCAGGGGAGGGCGTTGGGCTCCAAAGACGCACCACTACAGGACAAGAAGGCATGTCCTATTGGTTCGTCCGTTGCTTCCAAGCAGTTTGACCCTTGATGTGGGCCCTGGTGATTGAGAACCCCCCTGGTTGATGGGTGTCGAAATCCGACGCATTTTCCCTGTTTTGGGGTGCACAGACACCGCCACGTTGAATACTCCGAGGTCAAGATTCGCTTGGGCTCCAATGAGCTCACCAATGCTTCATGCACATGTGCCGTTAATTCTTCGTCGCCAAACTCGGCCTCACATCGCACATGTTTTTTGCTGGCCCTTGATGTCCGCATCCTGCTTTCTTTTTTTTTGTTTTTTCTGGGGGGGGGACTTTTTGGGTTCTGACCATTTTGGTGGCAACCTGCGGGGCTTTGAGCGCATTTCAATCTATCCCGAGCAGGCCGGCACAGCTCCGCGATGCGGCGGGACTTCTGCGGGAAATGCCTGGGACCCGAACCCAAAAGGACGCAGCTCATGGCATGGCGGTCTCGATCGGAGCGCCTTTGGCTCACTGCCCCCGAGTCCCTGGACTTTAAACACTTTTTGGGTTTGAACAACGTTAGTGCCCAGATGCTCCCGATTGATTTAGGGCCCTCAAGCAACCAGGTTTTGAGCCCCCAAACACCTGCGGTGTGTCTAGCGGAGAAGTCTGGGTCTTCCAGTGAAAGGTCCAGGTGCCTCTGGGAGGTAAATACAAAGTTTGGTCTTTGTCTGGCCCATCCAGTCCGGAAGCGAGTTGGATTCCAAAGATCGGCTTTTGACTACCACATTCAAGGGAGTTTTCTTCGGGCT
Organism: Effrenium voratum; assembly: GCA_963377175.1. Lineage (NCBI taxonomy): Eukaryota > Dinophyceae > Suessiales > Symbiodiniaceae > Effrenium > Effrenium voratum. Next base: position 458,317 of record CAUJNA010003497.1, on the reverse strand, counting down.
GATGTTCAAGGGGGGAGGAAAGAAAAGGGAAGCCTGCTCAATGACCGTGTGGACAGTTGGGACGTGAGCATGTCGTTGGGGTGCCGGATTTGAGCACAGCTTAGCATGCAAACACAAGGTTGCTCTGTGGTGTACCGGACTGACCATGAGTCAGTGAGTGCGCCAAGCACTTGTTTCTTCCTAAGCAAACAACGGTAACTGTGGCAGGGCTATAACACCAACAATGGAGTTGAGGAGGCCTTGATGGATTTGCCACCGCGCTCGCTCACCCCCAGTTTACTGCCACCATCCATTGAGTTGAAGACCGGCTTAGAGGAACACGCTGGTCTCCGATCTCCGCAGGATCTTAGATTTGAGGCGCGATTGTGGATCCGCTTTGGCCAAGGTAACATGAGCAAGTGTTGCGGGGAGTGCGCATTCGCTTACTTCCCCGGATAGACTTGTTTTACTTTGCGCATTCGATGAACTGGAGCCAGATGTTTTATCGGAGGGCATGGGCAGCAGGTCGGTGTCTGTTCGTTCATGTGGAGCCCTTCAGTCTGAAACTACCCTTCAACATTGATGGCCAATGGTACCATTTTGGGATAGGTGCACCATCCTTTTTAGTCTATTTTAGTTGGGATTGGGATGTTCACTGGAAATATGGGATTTTCACATAAAGGCAAGCCGCCGGGTCCCAAATCTGAGTTTGAGAGCCCCTCAAAATGCTCACTTGAAGGGGCCCATGAATGCGCATCGCGAACCCAGGATTCATCGACAAGCTTGAATAATTTCTACATCTGTCAGATGTTGAAGGGATCCCTTCACTTTTTTTTGCTTTTTGTGGGGGGGGGGGGAGAGGGGGCAACGCACAACACACCATGACTGCGACAGGTTCTACTTGACTCTGTGGATATGAGCTGGACGCAGCCGGCTCAAGCTTGCCTCTGCGTACCCGTTCCCAATGCGGAAGCTTCCGGTTTGGCTTTTCGCCCTGGCGGTATGTCGGGCGACGGTGCTGCAGGAGTGTGAAGGGCTCACGTGCGGCGATGAGGTTCCTTGGCCGAGTCTGGACCGGCTGGAAGGGAGCCATTACGGTGTCTAAAGATGGGCTAAGGAGCTTCCAGGGGTGTGAGGACATGGTCGGTTGGCACAAGTTTATGGAAGCCCCCAATGTTTTGAAGCGAATTGCGGGTCGCAGGAAGCCGCCATGGCGTTTTTCTGTGAAGATATTTGAGCGTCCGTTCTCTTCTCTAAATTGGCGACAAATCAACAAAATAATGTTGCGAGAGAATAATAAAAGAGGAATTCAGACACAGCACACATTCCAAAACATATTCCCTCGCCTGAAAGGCAAAACGGGTAGGAAATCCGCAACACAACAATGAGGCTCAAAATACCGGAAATGTTTTCCAGGTGGACAAGAAGCGGATTTTGGGGCTGAGACTGTCTGAGCTGCATCCAAGCTGCTCCATACCCCAGTCCCAGCAGCTCTCCAAGATATTCAACAGCCACCAAGATGATTTGAGCTGACTGAGGTCCCAAGCAGCCAAATGATTTGTGACATTTTATGACACTGTTTACTACAACTGCCCAGCCAAATGTTCAAGGGGGTGCAGGGAATGCAGGAACACCCAGGAAGAATATGGGTTGTTGGAAGGGAGGGAATATTGCAAACGTTTTGCACCCAGGGCCGCCGCTTAGGAATACTCAACCAAGAATACGTAAACCAATTCGAAACAGTACGGCTAGCTTAATACTCCAATACTAAACCAATTTTACAGGCGACTGAGCCAGTACACAAGAAGGCTAAACCCATACCAAAGCAGTACTTAGCTTGACTGCTATTGGGTTGGATCTTTAGACTTTAACTTTTTGAGAAGAAAAGGTGCTTTCTACTAAACCCCCAAAAAGTTAAGTTTTTTGCAGGGGGGTCACCAGCAAGCAAGTTAGCCAGTACAAAACAGTTGCTAGAGGACTACTTCGGAAGTCGACTGCTTGACCCCCATTGTGTTTTTAGATGTTTTGTTTCTGTTGACCCCGCTCCAATCAAAAGTCGTTGGGAGGGGGGCCATTTACTACTGCCCCACATGAAAAGTATGAGTTAAATGGGAAGCCCTTTGCAAAGGAGCTTCATGAAGATTGATTAGGACCTAGTTGTTGTTTCTTCTATTCAGCCTTCCCTTTCAACCAAATAAGCACCAATAGAAACTCTACGGGGAATACCATTTCAGATATTATTTTGAGGTCAACAACTGCCAATTGATTTAGGTTCTTATTGACGCACATGAACAGCCGTTGCGTTCTTCTGCTGTCGTTTTATTTGGTTCAGAACATCAACGATGGAAATTGCGACGTGCACAAAATCCACTTGATCGCGCTGAGGACCTGGAGAGGAATCCATGGGTGTTAGCATGCGTTTCTGTTTTCTTTGCGGGGAATCCGGTTTATTTTTCCCTGTTGGTGTTAAAGGAAATCGATGTCACTACTGGAAGTAGGTGTTTTTTTGTTTGTTTTTTTCCTGGGGACTTGAGCAAATGGAGGGACACCTACTTTTTGCTATTGTTTGAACACTTTGCAGACGCATCTCGAGCTTTCCAAAGCAAACATACAACACACCTGGAACCTCCATCATAGCATAAATTTCTGCCTCCCCCCTTGTTCGATACCAAAATTGACTCGACGTAGCACTTTTTGCCTCCCATTTGATTCCGAGAGCTTTTTGACGATTCGGGCAGACATCCCATTCGGCCGTGTTTTCTTCTTCCCCATGGTCAAGTTGCCGCCAAAACGCGCAAATCGGCGCAAAAAAGTGCAGCTGCGAATCGCAGGTGGCAAATTGCATTTGCGCGGATGTCTCGAGCACTTTCTGTTAAAACGAGCGTTTTTTGAGAAGAACGTGTCACGAGCAAAAAAAATGTTGCAAAAATTAAGGTAGCAATGGAGGCTCCAGGCAAATACAGCATCCATACGGGCAAAGCGTAGGATCAATAGGATCAGCCATGCGGCTCTGGCTTTTTTCTGGACAACTCGAGCTTTATGTTTGCATATGTTCAGTCTGCCTTGTGTCTTTTTCCGTGAACAACGCGAGATGTTCTTTCAAGGCTGGTTTCAATAACGCATGCCTCACTCCCTGAGTCCCTGGACTGCAAACTTTTTGGGCTGGAGTCGCATGGTTGATTTCATGCCAGGGTCGTCCAAGAAAAGGGCGTCTTTTGGCAAGGGTCCCGAACTCAATCCCTCAATTCGTGGACTTTAAACTTGTTTGGGAACACAATTTTGGTGGCAAACGAAATTTCTTGACTATTCTAGCCAACCCGCGGGAATCGAGCAAACCGTGAGACTACTACTCCTGTCCCCCTTTTTTGGACCGAGAAACAACACAGGGTCCGCTGCCCTGTTGCGGATGAGCATCCGAATGAAAGGCAAGCCGTGGTTTTTTGTTGGCCTGGTATGGAGCCGAGCCAAGGAGCCGGGATCTGCTAAGGGAGCGGAGCGGTGAAGTTCTGTTCGACATGGCAGTCTGTTCTTTGTTAAGGATTCTTTACAGAATGGTCGCTGATTTTCCATTGCCGAAAGATTGCAATCGGAGGTCTCACTTCCCGAGTTGGACTTGAGACTTGGGAAGACCATGTTAGCGACAAGTTCGGTCTTTGGCCAATCCACTTGATCGGAAGTGAGGTGATTCGACTTTAGCTTTGCATTTTGCCAAGGGATGTTAGGACTGGACTTTAACTTTCTGCCAATGGGTTTTCCGTATTAAACCACCAAAATTTAAACTGCTAGGCGAGCAGATTTCGCAACCGAGGTTAGGGAGCCCAGTTTTCTTTAGGTGCAGCTCCTGCAAGCCGAGAAGGTGAAGCGAGGCGAATCCATCGCGGACTTTTGGAAGGAAGTGGCGGAGCTGATCTGGAAGAAGGGGCTTCTCAGCCGGGGGAGACATGAACCTTGTTTGCGTGAAGGAAGCCAGAGACAAGCCACATTTTGTTGTTGGTTCTTTAGGGTTGGAACTTTCTTTCAAAGGGTCCAATGAGAGTTCCTTCTCTCAGGCTTCTGTGACAGTGCGCTGTAAAAGGTTTCAACCTTGTGTTCTGGACACATTTGGTAGAACTAGCTCTTTTTGGAATTGGTTTGAGGCGAAATCAAAGGGCGCAACACATATTTTGAGGCTTATCCTTGTCATGAAGCAACGCACAAAACGGAGAGTTCCCCTTGAAAGACAAACCGTTTTTTGGTCGACCCTTTGCAGACCTTGTAATTATGGATTAGGATGAAGGATTCTATTTCTCGCTTTGAGCAACCCGGACAAGGTAGCCCCCATCTTGAGACTTTTTCGAGTTCACGGGGGGTCCATGAACTATCCGACGAAGAAAATGGTAGGGCACCCGTAGGTTACAGGGAACCAATAGGAAACGACACACTGATTGATTAACATGTGTGGGGTTGCGCTTAGGCGCTGTCGGGTGCGCTTAGGTTGGATGCGGCGTCCAAGGTCTTGCAGGCGTGATGCAATGACGAAAACCTTCCCCAGATGTCCAGTTTCTTAGGGGAATTCAAGAAGTTGAAGCCGTAGGTGTCTTTTTTGGTTGTTGGGTTGAACATAGATACAAGTTGAGAATAGATGGCCCTGGTTCAGGTGGTTGTTTCATAATCTACCAGGCAAATCCATCTATTGGCAAGGACACCTATGGTTGAAACATTCGCGGTTTCGGCCATGGATTGAACAACGTTTTCCTTCCAAACCTTGGGCAAACACGTCCAGGATCAACATCCCCCCCGCACCAGATACCCACGATTTTTTGGGTACTCACGTGAAACGCTGACTCGACAAAGAGGTATTTATCGCGGAACACCTGGTTTTGGAGACCTTTGTGGAGGGCACTCATTTGTTGGAATGGTCTAAAGGGAAATCGAAGGGCTTTTACCCATATGTTGCGACACGGCCATTTTGTGCGGTTCCATGTTTGGTGGTTTGAAGCAAAGGGTTGCCACTGGAGGGAATGGATCTGGGTGCCCGTGTGGATCTACGGCCAACGCAGCGGATGTCTGCCTCCTATGACGCGGACGCGGCCAAAGAGTTGTGGCTCTATGCTACCGCCACGACCTGCTCCCTGGAGGACATCCGCTCAGTGAAATCGATCTCTGGGGCGTTTCCTCGGTCCATTTTCCATTTTCACCCAGTTGATTGCGAGTTTGGATCCGTTGTTGGATCTTCAAGTGGCAGTTTCAATGAGACACCACCAGTCAATTGCACGGCGATTTGGGCGGTTTGGGTTGTTGGTTTGGGTTGTTGGGTGCTAAAGCATTGAGGGATCTTCTTTATTACAGTTCCCATTGTTTACCCTGAATAGATTGAACACATGCAACTTCAGGTTCGTTGTTTGGGTTGGCGAGCTTGGGTTGGGTTTGGTTCGAGTAATTTGTTGGAGACTTGGTTTTGTATATTGGTTGCTTGAGCCTTGCCTGCAAAATGCCGAGTGCTAAGTAGCCATGTTTCATGTCCCAGAAGGAAGCCAGGAGGGTTCTCTGGGATTGTTCTTTTCCAAAAGGAGTTATCAATCAATCAAAGGCAGGGCAAAATTGGTGCCCCATCCCAAGACCCTATTTAAGCTCACCGGTCAAAGGCCGCAGCTCTGTTTTTTGTTGGAGCTTTAAGGAGAATAAGGCTCTTGGTGAGCCACTCACCAAACAAGAAGAGGATTCGGAGGATAGAATTGAGCAGACCGCCAGCAAAGCGCATTGTCAGATAGCTGGAGTCAAATGATGGTCGTGGCCCTGTTGGAGGATTTGCACAAGTGGCCCAACGGCTTCGACAACCCCACCTGCAAGACCTTTGCTGCGGGAGCGGGGAAGGTCAGCGTCTTTGTGGACAACACCAGGCGGAAGGAGACAAATAATCCCGATCGATGCTTGCCGAAGTTGCAAAAATGCAAGAAACTGTTACATTTGCAGCACGCTTCTTGCTCCCTCCTCCTCCTCCTACTCTTGCTCCTCCTCCTCCTCTTTCGCTTTGCCAGATGGTGCAAGTACCTTCTAAAGACCAGTTTCAGGCGTCCGTCCGAACGGGGTCAATGAACAACCCTCACACCCGTCCAGGCCATCCATTCAGGCTCTGAAGTGGATCGGCCTGGTGCTGCGCATTTCGGACGCCGCGTGGTTTCAGAGTGTCATCGCAGGCGCTCGGAAGTGTTCTTCCGATGTGATATACGTACCCACCAAGGCAGACCACGGGATAAAGACAAAACATGACCCTCGGGAAAAGACAGCTGGATCAGACGTTTGCGTGTGTGTGTGTGTGGGGAGTAATTGCGCAAGTCCTCAGTTTGCTTTTTGCCGAGCATACCTGAGCCATCACACCCCATAATTGACGATGCGTGACAACCCCAACCAAAATTGGTGTTATGCAAGTATTTGCATGCATGTGTGGAGTATCAATATCAGAGCCATGTTCACTCAACAAGATCATGATGGTTCTGTGCTTGTGGTTCCATTTCTTACTCCAGATTTGCGGTCTTTTCAATGCACCAATCAGTTGGGCCGTTTTCAGCGGGATCCTTCAGTACTGGGACCCGAACCTTCCATGTGCAGGACTGGAGCGGTGGACTGTTGGCAACCATAAAGGGCCGCTTGGCATGTCGGCCTTTTGGCCCCAGGTAATGGGCTTGAGACCTTTCGGGAAGACTTCCTATCCTCCAAAGCTACTGTGCGTGAATGAAATCTTGCATTTTCGCACCACTTGGAAACCATGAGAAACCACTGTTTGTTGGTATTTACCAGGGAATCATCAAGGGGTTCTTGGGTGGTGTAGCATTTCGTCCATCCGCAGTATGTGTCATATTAGAACAGCGACGGATCGTCTCACGTCTGGTGTTTTTTTCCCAGCGTACAATGCTCAGCACCCAATGACAGCTTCAAACCCCCATGTTCAATCATACCACTCCAAAGAAATTGCGAAACGTCCACAACTTTTTGAACATAGGGCCAGGACCCCCCTTATTTTCTGTCGTGATCCCCTTTTGTGACGGGCTATGACTCCAGATCGCAAAGCTATTGCTCCGTACTTAAGAAATCACGGCCGAGGTTCGTTGCGACGGACGACGCCACGAAGCGAATCATTGTCTCTGTCGCGGGCACCGGCTTGCCCACAGACGCCGGCTTCATTGCAGACGTCCTAGCGGACGTGAACGCGAACAACTTGTACGGCTTGGGATGCCCGGTGATCCAAGTGCAAAAGACAAAATTTGGGCTGCCCTACATTGTAAAGCTCCCTGGCTTGCACCACAGGCTGGGGTCCGAAAAAATCAACCCTTGGGAGATGGTCGTGGAATCCCTTGTGCTATCCCGTGTGGTGACCCAAGATCTCTGAACCGAATTTGGATCTGGATCCCCGTTTTTGAGCGAGAATGAGTCAACCCTCATACCTCCTTGAGAGGACAATCACAGGACCCCTTGAAACAAATCTTTTTTCGGAAGACTAGTCAGACTAGAAGCCAAGCTGGAGATGTGTTTGGGGGGATCACGCGTTTGTGTAGCAGTTGTGAACCACCTCACCACCACCCCACGCTAACTCCCTCCTCCCCCACCCCGCCTCTCTCCTCCCTCAATTTTGTCAGAAAACTTTGGAGGGGGTTCTGCTGGTTTTACAACATGATGGTGCTCTACACCAGCTACCAGGCGGACCTTGTGAAGGCCTTGAGCGCCAATCCCGACTACGATGTGGTCTTCACCGGCCACTCTCTGGGAGGCTTAGATCTCATCCTTCCCTGAACGAAGATCTGGGTGTGGTTCCAATTTGTTTTGAGGGTACCGGAACTACTCACTTTCCAAGAAGATCTGGGTGTGTGGTTCCATGTTTCGTTTTGAGGCGACCCTTATTTGAGTAAAGGGGAGCAAAAAGAGCGGGGTACAAAAATCGACATATATCTGGAGTTTGAGTGTTTCTGGGCCTTTAGGCGCTTTCCAGGACCAATTGGTCACAGCAGCAGTTTCCTGGAGAGCGAATGTATGTAAATCCAGATGCTCAAGACGTATTTTAACTTGTACTTTCAGACTTTCAGACGGAATTGGCTTGACGCGGCAGCTGAAACTTGGACATTTCAGCCGCTTAGGAAGAAGACAACCATGGTCATAAGTGCAGGGCTTGGCACATATATACATACCCGCAGTCATAGGCGATATTTCCCGGTTTCTGATGTGGACAAGTATGGCAAAGCGAGGATGATGAAATATGACTTTGGTGTGACTTTCTGTAGAAAGTTGGAGAATTTGCTCTGTGATAAGATCATGGCTGTGGATCTAACATGACATTGGGGGGCGACTTCCTGTACCAAGTTGGACAAATCACTTTTCATAGAGATCAGTTGCCCAAAGCCATCGACCAATTTTGCCCACCAGTCTTCCGTATTTTTAATGTTGGCCTTGTATTTCTGGGTCCAAACGGGGCAAGTGAGAAAGTCATACCCGTATACCAAAGTCTTAAGTCGTTTCGGGGGAAAACCGCAGGTGCCTCCATCACCTTGGCTGCCACAGACTATGTCTATCGCATCCGCCCGGCGCTGAAGAAAAGTCCCGACTCGGACTCCCAGTCAGACGCTTGGACTTGGACTTTGTTTTGTTTTTGTAGGCCGAGAGTTCTCTGTGTGTGTGTGCTAAGTGCGCTATGCGTTTTCGGTTTTGCCAAACGGGGGTCCGGGGTGCCGGAAAAGACAAAGACCGATCGCTGAGCCGGCCAACCTTGAGAGCTTGTTGACACAGGTCCGAAGCTCTGTTTTAACCCCAAGAGCCGATGCTTTTTCTTTTACAGCCATTTTGGGCATGTAAGCCGTTGCGCCCTGGGGTAGATTTATTTGAGCCCAGAGAAGGTTGCTTTGCTCACTTCCAAGACCTGAGGTGGAGCCTTGCTTGGCGTGTGACCTTCCAGAAGTGGATCCCCTGCCTGGGCTAGCTGTGACTGGACAGGCAATGCTTTACACCTACGGCTCGCCTCGGCCCACCTCCCCCGCCGGCGCGGACTATCTGCATGGCCCTGTGCCTGAAGAACCGGCCTTTGGGTCTGGAGAACTTTTCCGCAAAGGGGAGGGGTGTGTTTTCCCAGCAAAAGGGGAGAGGGGAGTTTGTTTACGGAGCCCCTGTTCCTTTTTATTCACGGCTGTAGACTCGTAGACCCTGTGGTCCATTTTCGCAAAAGGGTTAACCCCTGAGTTTAAGTTTTCCTGCAAGAACTGCAGTTGCCTAGTGGCCCTCTTCTTTCATTAGGAAGGGCTTTTGTCGCATGGAAATTCCATGGAAATCCACGCGTCTGACTTGTAGATCCCTGAGCCCAACAAGGGACCTGTGTTTTTTTCACCACAAATACACCAGCATAGACCCCAGATAGCACACCAGGCTACGAACCATGACGCTGCATCATAATGGTTCCCGCGGCATCATTATGATGTTGACAGCATCATGATGATGTTGACAGCATCATGCTGATACACCAGCCACAAACGATTCCGCACTACATATCTAGCAGAAAAAAAGCAGCGACGACGTCCTGATGAGTTCGACGGCATCATGATGATGCGGACAGCGTCAAGATGATGCGGACAGCATCACCATGATGCGGGCAGCATCATGGTGATGCGAACAGCATCATGGATCATGGCGATGGCAAACGCAGAATCATGATGATACCACAGCCACGAGTCATCTTGTGCCAACGTAATGAGTTTCAGCATCATCCTGACGTTGACAGCATCATGCCGCCGCGACACCAACGAACCATATCGCGGCACCGCAGTGACTCCAGCAGCATCGTGGCGTGGATTTGACAACATCGTGATGATCCAGCCACGAAAGTCCGAATCGGTTCAACAGCATCATGATGCTGCGGACAGCATCATGATGAATCCACAACCACGATACCCCACGCAGCACCCGCCCTAGCACCCTGCCATCCATATGCGCCCGTCACCAACACCTCAAAACAGCACACCGGACATGCGTCACGTACTGTCACCAGCACCTCAAACGACCAGCAGTACCCCAAAGTGCATAGCCCCTAGCTCCCAGCCGTGGATCTTGCAAAACAATTCCCCTTCTCTCTCCATTAGAAGTTAGAACTCCCATCGTCCTAGCTATCTGGGTCAGCAGCACCTCAAACAGCAACCCAGAATTGCGCCCACAACGTCACCAGCACCTCAAACAGCACCCCAGAGCAGCACCTGCACCAGCACCACAAACTGAATGCCCCCTAGCACCCGCCGTCCATCAGCGCCTTAAACAACACTTGCACCAAACAGCACCTCCACCAGCTCTACCAGCACCGCAAACTTCATGCCCCCTAGCGCCCGGCCGTCACCTCCACCAGCACCCAAAATTGCATGCCCCCTAGCGGCCGGCCGTCACTCTCGCAAAACAGCACCTCCACCAGCAACCCAAACTACATGCCCCCTAGCGCTCGGCCGTCAATCTCGCAAAGCGGCACCACCAGCACCCGAAACTGCGTGCCCCCCCAGCACCCGGCCGTCAAGCTTGCAAAACGGCACCTCCACCAGTGCCCCAAACTACATGTTTCCTAGCACTCGGCCGTGAAAGCGAACACCCCAAACTGCATGCCGCCTAGCACCCGGCCGTCAAGCTCGCAAAACAGCACCTCCGTCAGCTCGCATCCCCCAAGCACCCGGCCATCACTCTCGCAAAACAGCACCTCCACCAGCACCCCAAACTACATGCCCCCTAGCGCTCGGCCGTCACTCTCGCAAAGCGGAAGCTCCACCAGCACCCCAAACTGCGTGCCCCCTAGCACCCGGTCCCAAGCACTTTCCCTTCTTTATTGGAAGTTAGAACCCCTATAGCTTTCAGCTATCTGGGGAATGACCCCCACCCAGCCCCACCCCGCCCCGCCCCACCCCACTAGGTGCATTCCTGGAGTCCACTGCTGGCCTTTTACCGCTTTGCCCAGGCCAGCTGAACGCTTCCTATCGCGTCACCCGGAACGGGGACCCCGTGCCCTTGCTGATGATGTGTCAGCGCCAGGACTCGGGCGTCCAGGCCTGCAGGCCGACGGAAAGGAACGCCTACCACGTGGCGCAGGCCAGGAAATTTGGTTTGGTTGGTGTTCATTGTGTTGTGGTTTGGTTTCTTTGGCGACAGTTTGTTGTTTTGTTGTTTTTGCTTTTTGGTGTCATGTATAACTTTCAGCAGATCTGGGAACAGGCCAGGGAGTGTAATCAACCACCATGTGGATGGCTTTTCTCTTGCCCAATTCGACGACTTCAACAAGCAGAAAAGCCCTTTTCTTCCCGGCACGGATAGCGGGAAGTTTTGTCTGATGGCTGATCAGAACCCTTCTGGGAAGCCTGAAGAAGGACTTTTCAACTTTCTTGGTGGGTTCGACACGAAACATGGTTAACCCCAACACAGTTCCCTTACCACCAGGATCCTGAGTTTTAGCTTGGGTCTAATGCACTACGTGGACGTTGGTTCCAACGTACCCCGCAGCCCAACCTATTTTATGTTGGCCTTGTAGCAGACGTTGTGGCCACTTTCTGTGATACCAAGAGAACCCCTTTCCGATCCACTGGTGATAGGCTTATTTTTCCCTACCTTGGAATCAAAATGTGTTTTTCCCATGCGCAGGAGGTGTACTACCCCTTCGAGAATGGCACATACTTCATGTGCAATGGTTTAGGGGAAGACCCAGAGTGCCAAGACACCAGATCTGTGGAGAAGGACTATACTTTCGAGCAGTTCACCTACGGTTTCGGAAATATCCACACCGCCTACTTCGGCACCTCGTTTGACAACTTGTCCGGAGTGGGTGCCACCTGTTTTTTCACTTTCGCGGGGGGGAGAGTTCCCCTTTCAGATTAAAACTTGCCGGTTCTCGGTACTTAGGGCATGAGGGAATGAGAAAATTCGCGCATTACTGTGGATGGACGAAATCCTGTACCACCTAAGAAACCCTGGAATGATGATTCCCCCGCCTGCAAATACCAACGCACAATGATTTCCATGGTTCAAAGTGTTGCGAAATGGGTTGCGTCCATCCATAGTGTGGACCGTCTCTACGGAAAACCCCAGGTTCGCTTTCTTGTCATGAAGTGGCGAAAAAACCCAAGTGGCTAACCACCAAACTTGGCAACAAAACATCCAAGTACTGAGATGTGCCAGGAAAAGTTGGGGCGCCCTTGTTTCTCACGCCAACTCACCGGTATTTTCCGTGAAATCGCCAATTCACCGGGGGATTAGTTGTGAGTTTGCCAACTCACCGGTATTTACGGCGAGTTCGCCAAGTCACCGGGTACTTCGCGGTGAACTTCGGTGCCTGTGATCCCCTGAGGCACGGGGCCTTGGAAGGACTTGCCGCCAACCCAGCGCTGGTGTTGCACAGACTGAGCTTTGGTCATTTGGTCCTTCCAAACCAGCAGGACGAATTAAGCGGGTGCGGCTCATTTTTCAGCGGCTAAGCAAGTTTGGATTTATCTCACTCGCTGAGTTCAGCTTTAAGCTTGTAGCGAAGGACAATTTGAATGGCAAATAAAGAGTTCCAGGACCCTTCTTGGCGAGTCCACTCAGGAACTGGGTCAGTCTTGTTCCATAGGTGCCATGTTGCTTTAGACTTTTTTCGGAGGGCGGAAGTACATACCCCTTGTTCGTACCCCTTGGCTTCCGTGGTTTCCCACCCACTTTATAAGGGGTATATACCCCTTTTGGGGAGAGGGGTATGAACATCAGCAGGCCTTTTGGGTTCATTTGTCCAAGGCACATGTAAAAGGGGTATGTACAAGCACCCACGAATTTTTGAGCCGCAGCCAAATTTGGACTCGAGGGGCGCGGGAAAAAGCCCGCTGACTCCGAGGCCCCTTTCATGCGCATGGGCTTAAAATAGCCACGTTTCAATCCGTATCTCGGGCCGGCTGAGCCACAATCACCCCGGCTGAGAGAAGGAAATGATTAGAGATTTGTAGACCACTTCTTGCTATTCGGTTGGATCTATAGACTTTCACTTTTTGGGGACATCTTTTATGGGTTTTGCATTGAACCCAGTGATTCACTTTTTGAGAGGGGTCAACAGCAACCAAGACTTTAAAAGCGGTTTTGGTGGCTCAGCTGAAGGTAACATCTTGTACTCGAATTCGGCCATCGGCCCGCCGGGCTGACCTTTGGGAGCTGTGAAAGCCCATGGATCCGAGCGGTCGTAAAACTCCAAAGGAGCATATCCGGTCGGCTTGCTGTGGGGGCCCAAGGGCTCAGGATTCGTGAACCCCAGAGTTGGGGAGCTGTCCCGTTCAGGCATCCAGGAAATCCTGCACGTTTCGAGTTTCCTTTTGGGTTGATGGCTGTGTCAAATGTTGCAATGTTGACAAAGGTCTTGATGTCCGGTACAATACGCAGGAAGCCACATATAGCCCAGCAGTGGCCCACCATTAGTGGGCTCCAAATTCCTCTTTGGACGTTTCTTTGTTGAAGGTTCCCCTATTTGTTTATGTTTCTAGGCGGAAACCAATAGGAAACCGCAGCCTTTGTTGTTGGGAAGAGCTCCCTACAAGAAGACACCCTCCATTTTGACACATGCCAACCTGTGCCCACGGATGTCCTAAATATTGCCAAACCAAGCATAGCCAATCAACAACACACCGTGGCAAATGGGTAAATGCGAAATCCGTGGATGGACGAAATCCGTTCGCACCACTTTGAAACCATGGTTGAAGCCATTGGTATACACAGGAATCGAAACTCATTCCAAAGTTCCAGGGGTTGATTCCAACCATTATTATCAACCATAACAAACTGGCTGTTTCCCCCTGCGTGTTTGATAGTTCCTGAAAAGAAGGATCCCTGGAAAGAATGGAATTGGAAGGTACCCGTAGACAAGTTGTGAAGGGTGCGAGAAGATGTCGCCGCCACCAGGTTTTCCCTGTTCCCCGCGCCAAAGTTTGGGGCATCCACCGTATCTTTGGGGCTGAGGCCGCTCACTGGGCACTTGCATTTTGCAGGACCGGGGCCCGAGGGTTTGAGGACCTGGACACATCAACCCCAAAAGGCCGTGTTTTTTGGAGGGGTCTCAGCAAAATCGTGTGCCTTTTTTGGGTGGAAAGGTCTCCCTTCCCCAAAATCTTGATTTGCTTTTTTGGAAAGGTCTCCCTACACAATCAACCAAGAACAAAAAGGCGGCAAATTTGTGTTTTTGACTGGGCTCCCTTTGGCAAAGATAGTGCACGTGGACAGGGGGACGTTTCGAGAGGACAGTCTTCCAAAATCTTTTTGTGAGCTTCAATTGTTGGAAGCTGGGCATTACGCTCTGCCACGGAAGATGGAAGTGCAAAGGAACCAGTAGCAAAACAAAGTATTTCTCCACCACTAAAGTCCTATCCTCAAATACTGGCGGGGGGTGAAACTTCAGTTTCCCAGTTTCGGGAATGGCAGCTGATTGGGAAACAACAAGTCGCTTTGGTGAACTAAAGGTTCTATTTTTCCAACCAATCCGCCTGGGCGAACGTGTGGGCATTAGTGTTTCCAACCAATCCGCTCGGCATTTGCTTTGCCTGTCCCGCGTCGGTGATTCGTTTCTCAATCGATTGCTAGTGGGCCCCGCTGTGGCTCGGCCGGGCTCCCATCCTGGGCTTTGATAGCCTATAGCATTAGGTCAGCGAAGCTGAAACCAACCGGGTGGGTCCCTTTTTCAGGAGAATACCAAGAACGGAGCCTTTCGCCGGTTTTTCAGTGTCTACAAGAACCAGGAATTCAAATCCAAATCCAAACCACCAATTATAGAAGTTACCTGAAATGACCCCCAACTCCAAGAAAAAAATGCGGGCCTTGCAGGACAAGGAAAGGAAGCCAAGACCATACAACGTTGGAAAACTGTGACTTCCTTTTTTGCGGGGGTTCATTCTGGAAAAAAACAGAAGAACAAAGGGAAATCCGTTCAGGGAATCTACCTAGAACGGAACACGGGGGCTGGGCTCCGGAGCTTCGAGTTCCGGATGCGTGTTCTCGTTGAGGGAACACCGGTTCATTTCTGTTTCACGGAAAGAAAGCCAGGGAGCGCACGCCAAAAAAGGAAAAACACGTTGAAAGCTGAACTTGTTGTTTTTTCAGGCCTCCTTTTCAAGTCTTACCCGTTTTGTTTTGGTTTCCTCTTTCTTCGAGGTCGCCGGGGGTCAACCACCTATTTTCGGGGGGGCCGGCCGCGGCTTTTCCCGTCGAAGCCAAAACCGGGGGCCGGCCGACAGGTGGGCAGCGAAGGTCTGCCGGGCTTCGAGGCCCTGGAGCTGCCCGGGAACTCCGCGGCCTGGCGGGAGACCGATCGCTCCGCGATCTCTTCGCTTCGGATGGGGAGCCGTTGGCAAAATGTCGATGGAATTTGGCTAGATATAACATGTATATATATATATATATCTGTATATGTGGTCTGCGTATATAGATATGAGCTCACGATATATTAAAGAACTATAGAGAGTCGCAAGATTTGGGGTCCCTGCCCCAGAAAGGTTTGAGCACCCTTCCAGAAGTTTCCTAGCCGTGTGCTACTGAGTCCGGGAAAAAAGGGAACAGTCAAAAAGACGACACGGAGGTTGCGGCATAGGTATCCTTGGTGGTTCCCGGCCGTGCGGTTCCTTACGATTTGTTTTAGCTTGTTAGTTGGCGTAGTTTCTTAAATGGTGTCCATTTAACCCACTACAAGTTCTCGACTTTTGGCCGGGGATCTTTAAAATGGACAGCCTGGAACTGCTGACTTTGACGGGTTCCACCGGTTCCAAATGGAACCCGGAAAGTGTTTCAACAAGTTGCTGGACTCGAGTTGCTGGACTCGGCTGGATGTATTTGTCGAGTTGCTCATGTTGTTGTTTGCTTGCCTGCTTGTTTGCTTGCTTGCCTGCTTGCTTGCTTGTTTGATTGTTTGTTTGCTTGGTTGTTTGTTTGTTTGATTGTTTGTTTGTTTGTGCGCTTGCTTGCTTGCTTGCTGGCTGGCTGGCTTGCTTGTTTGTTTGTTTGTTTGTTTGTTTGTTTGTTTGTTTGTGTGTTTGCTTGTTTGCTTGCTTGCTTGCTTGCCTGCTATCTTGCGTTGTTTGTTTGTTTGTTGTGTTTGTTTGTTTGTTTGCGTGTTCGTTTGTTTGTTTGTTTGTTTGTTTGTTTGTTTGTTGGTTTGTTTGTTTGTTTGTTTGTTTGTTTGTTTGTGTGTTTGTGTGGTTGCTTGCTTGCTTGCTTGCCTGCCTGCCTGCCTGCTTGCTTGCTTTGTTTGCTTGCTTCCTTGCTTCCTTGCTTGTTTTGTGTTGTGTTGTGTTGTGTTGTGTTGTTTTGGGTTGTTCGATAGTTTGTTTGCTTGGTTGCTTGCTTGCCTTGTTTTTGTTTGTTTGTTTGCTTACTTGTTTGTTTGCTTTCGTTGGTTTGTTTGCTTGTTTGTTTGTTTGATTGTGTTGTTTGTGTTGTTTGCAATGGTTTGTTTTGTTTTGCCCTTTTGTCCCGTTTTGTTTGTCTGTTTTTTTTGTTTTTCTCTTGCGTGCGTGCGTTGCTTGTTTGTTGTTGTGTTTGTCTGTCTGTCTGTTTGTTTGTTTGTTGTTTGTTTGTTTGTTTGTTTGTTCACGTGTCCTGCAAGCACATAACTTGTTGCAGGGGTCCAAGTCTGGCCATGAAATCTAAGCATTGGGTTGTGTTACCGTGTTGGTATTTCTTTTGGGCCGCCCGCAAACGCCACCATGCAAAAGGCTGCCCTCAACACAAAGACACCGTGGACCAGAATCTAAAAAACACAATGTTGTTTTGCTGGAAGCACAGCTGAAGCACAGAAATCTGGGCAATGGTTGTCAATGGCCCTTGCAATCGTAGGTTTCCTTCAAAGGATGATGGATATTGTTTTTGGGCAGTCCCCTGTCACTATTCCGCTGGTTGGAGCAATGAGTATTGACTGTGGCTGTAAATGTGGGGGTGTCAACTGAGGTGGTTTTCCTTTCGGTTTCCCTTTAAACGACCAAACAACGGTTCCCTTAAACAATGACACACCCATATCTCTTAAGGAGCCCCGCTCGCGCAGGAGCTTTGCAAACACTTCCCGGGACAGAAGGCTGGTGGGCCCGTTCCGATACCCAATCGCGGGTTCTACAGTCTTTGTTCAGTTGATTTGAGGCCTAAGTCAACCAAGAGAAGGGTGCCATTTTTCCTATAGCTGTTGCGGTTATGGGCCGTTTCTTTGCCGTTTGCGAGTTGCAGTGAGATCCTTCTAATTACATCCTTTACCCAGTCGATCAGTGCTGGGTAACTGGTTGCAAGCATGCTTGTTGGACTAACGAAAGTGGAAACCGCCTGGGTGATGCCTGTGAGATAGACTATTGGCGATCAAAGCAACCGCCACAATCGAACCCGGAGAATACGCGTGTCGCTCGGCTTCTAATCCGACAGATTTTGAGGGGAATCGATACGTGGGCTATGACTGCTATTCAAGCCCGGGTGGGTGGGTGGGTGTGGGTGGGTGGGTGGGTGGGTGGGTGGGTGGGTGGGTGGGTGGGTGGGTGTGGGTGGGTGGGTGTGGGTGGGTGTGGGTGGGTGTGGGTGGGTGTGGGTGGGTGTGGGTGGGTGGGTGGGTGGGTGGGTGGGTGGGTGGGTGGGTGGGTGGGTGGGTGGGTGGGTGGGTGTGTGTGATTGTGTGGGTTGCCGCCGACTATTCCAGTGCGTGCACACAATGTGCCTGCCAAGAAGCAGAAACAGGATCAGCATTTGACCTTTGATTGCGTAACGCTCATTATTGCCAGAGTTCACTGACCTTTTTGCCCCCTTTTCCTTTTGGGTGTTCTTCACTAGCCACTCCTCTCCCCCCCCCAAACGGCTGCTGCTTTCCTTTTCCCTTTTGAGCAGCAGCAAGTTACACAAGTGTTTGCAGGCCTAGACCAAGCAATCTGTGATAGCCAGTCTGATTTAGGCTACCGCCTCTTCTCGACATGTCGCAGCCACGTTTGTTTTCATGGCTGGTCTCAAGGGCGTGCCCATCGCCAAGGCCCAATACGACCTTTTGGACACAACTTGTGGGCTCTTCCATTGACCAAAAGATCGGAGCCTTGGCTCCGAAGAGCGAGGCATGGTATTCGCCAGGTGTCTTTATCTGCAGGTATTTGGCGGCAGGCGCAGTGTTGCGTCACTTGAGCCGCGAGCCGCGATTGAGTGGTGTGCGGTTTTGGATGGGGCCAACACTTGGGGGTCGCAGCTGATTGGCTCCTGAGGTTTTTAGATGTGGTTTAGTGGGTGGGTGTCCACTTAACCCACTAAAAGTTCTCGACTTTGAGCAGAGAACACAATCCTATGCCACAGTTGTCCTGAAGGGTTTTTGGGGTGCCAGGAAAGAATAGATGGGAACAGGTCTGTGAGCAGTGCTCAGGGAGCAGCGGAAAAAGGTTGAAGAGGGCCTGGGTTCTTCCAATTTTCTTACTCCCACCAAAGGTTGGGTGATTGAAATTCCCACCCCCAAGGCGGGGGAGTGGAAATTACCGGGGCACCAGTTTGACCGTTTCTTCAAAGTCAGAGACTGGTTGGTGGTCTTCCCCCCTTAGCCTACCACTTTGGGGGGGTGACTTTGATCCCCGTATAATGGGGCTCACTCCCTGAGTTCATGGACTTCAGTTACTTTCTGGGTTTGGACCAGTTTAGTGGGAAACAGACAGTTTGGTTACTTTTTCGGGCCAGTCCATTCAGTAAGTGAGTTTTGCAGCTCTTTACAAGAAGTCGGCATGGCGTTCCGAAAAGTCCGTTTGCAGAGGCATTGTCCAAATCCAAGCTTCGCATTCGCATTTCAACTTGCAGAAGGGTTTGGAAGGGGTTGGTGGTCACTTCTGTAAGGAACCTCCACCTGGATCATTCTTCATCTGGAAAACCTTTGGTAACCCCTTCCCTGGATTTGCAAGTAATGTTGACTCCATATGAATCAACTCCGGTTTATTAATAGGGGGTGTTCCCTCCAAAAGTGATGATTCCCCGCTAAACCCAGGGACACCCCCCTATTAATAAACTGGGGTTGATGAATGCCGGGGCAACATTAAATGAGTCCTGTTACATTCCGGTACTTTCCGCAGTTCGCAAGATTCCGCGCTCAAAATCCCTAGTCCCAGAGAGAAGGGTCGACCATCGTTCCTATTTGTTTTCTTCCGCCAGCACCCAAAAACCTTTTTCGGAACACATAGTCGCAACTCGGTTTGCTTCTCGTATTACGTATGTTCCTTCACTTTGGCTCTAGCGGACGTGGGCCACATCCCTCCCCGTCGTATGGGCCGCGGTGGCTCGGACGAAATGGGACAAAGGCTGCGTGTCCTTCTCAGTGCACTATGGTAGGCAAAGCGTGGCAACCATATATTTTGTTGTTCGTGTTTGAAGGGTGTCTCCCTGGGCTACTAGTTATTAATGAATGACCGGACACAGAACTGGGTGGATTGAGGAGAGGCATGAGGCTCGGCCTCCCTGGAAGTGGGAAACAAACGGGTTGTTTTGTAAAGGGGGAACCAAATCAAACCAAACAACAAATACCAATTGTCGGGGTTGAATATATTGAAGAGGCGCACTTTCGGGCCCCCTACTCACCAGGAAGGTTTGAGAACCCTTCAATTAGAGCGCCTTGAAAAGGAAGGGCATTTCTCCGAACCAGGTGTTTGATTTCCTTTTCATTCTCATAAATCCAGGATTCACAAGCCCTTGATTGATTTCATACGGGGCTGCAAGCGGGGAGATCCCCCTAGCAAGACTCCCACTGGGTCTCGACTTTCGATCAGCAGCAAGAAATGACTGGGCTGCAAGTAAACTCAAGCAGCAGGCTAAGCCACAAACCACGGAGTAAATTGAGGGGTCTGTTGGTTAGAGCTGATGGAGAACATGACAAGGGTTTTGAACCGACCTGAAGTTCTGACTTTGATGAACCCCCTACTCCAAATACCTGCTATTAGGGTATCATTTCCACCCCCGCCTGAAAAATGTGGATATTCAACATTGAAACACAAGAGTGGTATCTCCGAAAGCCCAGCAACTCACGGGCTGCTTCAAGACGACCAGATAGCTATCGGTTAGCGGCTTCATTTCTTGACTGCTATTGGGTTGGATCTTTAGACTTTAACTTTTTGAGAAATAAAGGTGCTTTCTACTAAACCCCCAAAAAGTTAAACTTTTTGCAGGGGGGTCACCAGCAACCAAGATTTGGCTTAGGGACCAACGCATCACAAGTTTGAGGCTTGATCCAGTCCCCTTGCACTGAGGGATTATCCAGCCCTTGGGCATGGATCACATCGTTTCACATTGACAGACTCCCTGGGCTCTCCTCCAAAGCGACTTCATGCCTTCCAGGCTAGACATGGTAGACTTATCTTCTGACTCAAAATACAATTTGGATCCATGCAATTTGGTTTTTAAGCGTAGAGAGTCTGAGGGTTTCTGTGAGCCGAGGACGTGGCCCTTCCCCGAGAACGTAACATGTACTCGCCAGAGGTGGGGAAGAGAGCTCCGCGCCTTTGAACTGGTGGCCATCAAATGGGGGCTCGTCGTTTTTTTGAGGTTGGACGCCCAGAATGGCTTCGATTTGTTTTACTTTCCAACTTTAGTGCACGCAAAAAGCGGGACCAACTCAAAAAAGACACGCCCCTTGTGAACTGGCCGGACATGCAAATGCGCAGGGCTCATGAGTCTCGCCACACAAAGCGCGCAACCCGGCAAGCAGAAGGTTTCCATGCACTAGCCAGTGAGCCCTGCAATCCTGTTAGGTTGTTTTCGTTTCAGTTGGTTCAGCGGTTTGCGGTTTCCATTTCGCCCACGAAGAGTCGTCGACTTTTCGCCTGGGGTCCGAAAAAACGGGCTGCGAAATGCGTCGACTAGTCGCCAGGTCGCAGCTCGGACGATGTTCCTTTGCATCCCCGTGCGGCTGAGTGTGCTGGCACGGGACCCAACACGTTGGGAAACGCCCTGACCCACCGTACCCGGTGGCGGAGAGGGGGGTTTGCTTAAACAATGCTTCACCGGAACCTCATTTCACAATCCCCTGGTTGACGCAATAGGTGTCCCCCTTTAGAGCTGTTTCAGACCATTTTTGGAGGGAACAGCTGTTTTGTTTGAAGCTATAAACCCCTCCTAGTCTGAACGTATCTCAGAATCAGAGGACCCCCCCGGGCAAGCCGCCCAAGAACCTTGCAGAAAAGGAGCCTTTTGTCCAAGCAAATGCGTCCGGGATTGGACGCGACTTCTGCCACTTGGTTTGCAAAGAGTCTTGCGTCGCAGGCCCCCCATATGTTATTTTCCAGAGCACCTGTTTCACACCCAGCTTAGAGTGGATGATGGTGTTGACACATACCCGCCATTGGCAAGGGAACCTGCACTAGAAAGCGCACGATTGGGTCGCCCGTGTAGGATAGGAGGATGAGCTTTGCCTGGGCAATGAGCCAAAAGCAAATCCCGGGTCAGATCTATCTCCAAACGGACAGCCCAGGTTTGGTCGCTTTTTTCTTGACTGCTATTGGGTTGTATCTTGAGACTTTAAACTCTTGAAAAATCAAGGGGGCGTCCACTAAACCCACAAAAAGTTAAGCTTTTTGCAGAGGGATCTGCAGCAACCAAGTTTTTGCGGAGCCTCAGACGGGGCTTACCTTTACACTCGCCCGTTTTCATGGACCTCCACTGGGCTCACGCGACGAGGTGTCGGCCCTGGTGGTCACGCTGACTTCCCTGCTTTACGTTGTGGATTACAGGCCTCAGATCCGAGCGCGGTCTTTAGCAAAAGCGGTCTGGCATGTTCTGTATGGCTATTTGGTAACGGATCTTTGGACATTAACTTGTTGGGAAGCAGAGGATGTTCTAGGGCCAGGTGGGATGGTCTTTTTGGTTGCGTGTGACGTGTTTGGATGGTTTGACATGAGAAGAAAATCAATCCACCCATCCTGATCAAACCACAAAATTTGGGCGGTTCCCCTATTTTGAAACAAACCCAGGCAACCAAACCATATAACCATGCTAGTAACACCAACCTTCAAGGCGCCACCTACAAAGTTGGTTGAGCGTCCAAGTGGTCATAGTTTGGGTACCTTCACCCATTGCGACTAGGGGTTTCAGGTCAAGTGAAGGGGGCGACTCTGTGCGCTCGCAGGAGAGGCGCGACTCTGTGCGGGTAAGAAATGATTCCTTTGCCGACGGTGGACTGACATTTCGCTGAAAAGGTGCACAGGCCACGCGTGCGCACCACTACAGCTTGACATCCCCCAATTCATAGGGAGGGAGGCCGCATTTGCCCAATGGGCCTCCTTTTCTACTTGTGCGCAGCCTCCAAATGGCCCTTGCGTGATTTCCCAAAACCAAAAGGGGGTGGGTTGTTTTGCATGTTGCTTCTATTTAATGCCCCCCGTATTCTGCCACCCTTCCACCCCCGCGTAACAGCAAACAAATACAGCAAAACAAAACCTGGGTTGTGGGATCAAGGGGTTTATCTCCACCTCTGTAATACAAGAGCATCTCCCCATATCAAGATTGGGGGCTTAGTCTTTGGGCCGCGCCCTTTCTGTTGTATCACAGAAGTGGATTCCATTTCCCACAGCCCTAAATAAGATTGGTTTGGCTTCCTTCCGGAGCCCCCCCCTCCATATTTTCAGTCGACATGAAACACGAGGCCCCATTTGCTGGCGTTCATACAACTGGCTGAAAAGCTCCTGTGGCTGCTAAAGCTCCTTTGGGTGTTTCTAAGAATTGGCGGCTGGTCCCTTAGTCGCCCTGAGTAGCAAGCGGTCCGACGTCGATCCCACATCCAGCGCCAGTCTCTTCAAGAGCCTCGGGCTGCGAAGCTTCGTGGGCGGCTTCGCAGGACCCTCAGTGCTTGGCCCCGTCGAGTCCTCGAAGGCAAAATCGGACCCCGGAAAGGGGTTGATTTCTTGGGAAGCTGCGTAGCTCCTTTTATTTGTGGGATCGACTTTTTAGGAAACCGAAGCAAAAAGAAGTACCCCACATGTGCGACGCAGGTTGACTGAATAGGAGGCTCGAGGGGATCCTTCAGTTTCGGGGCGGGGGGCTAGGGGGCTATACTCATATGTGTGTGCCACGTTGATGGATGCCAGGTGAACATGAATAGCAAGGTCGTCCTTTTACGACTACAACTCGGAAAAGTGGTGTTCCCGCTGGCCTTAAAAAGAGTTGGCAAAGGACGGGGGTTTTGGGAGGGCAACTGGTTGTTGACTGGGGACTACAACAGGGTTCGACACATAGAAACCTAACAAAATCAATGCAAATTAATTTGCCCCACACCCGTCAGAACGCGGGGTTGTGTCTTCAGGTTGCTTTAAAAGGGAAACCAAAAGGACACTGAAATCCATGGGTCCGAATTCGCTTGGCTCCCGCCCGTAATTAAGGCTGCCACGAAAGCGGCAAGATTGTAAAGGCTGCCTCCTAAACGGGACGCCGGAGAAGTGCCCGGATTTTGACAAGGCTCCCAAAAACTTGACACGCGAAGCAAGTCGGGTGGTATGGGTAGGCCTACTTCAGCCCCGATCGGACCCGTATTAGCCAGCACCCTCCGACTACCGTCTAAATTTTATTTTCGGAACTACCGGGTATTTGGCAGTAGTTCCGAAAATAAAATAAACGACAGTAGATCCGCGATCTACGGTCGTTTCATGTTGCCCCAAGCAGGGAAAAACAAGACCACGGGGTGACACGGTGACACGGGGTGACACACAGGCGACACAGGGTGACACGCAGGCGACACGGGGTGACACGGGGAGACACGGGTTGACACGGGGGCGACACGGGGCGACACGGGGGCGACACGGGGCGACACGGGGGCGACACGGGGGCGACACGGGGGCGACACGGGGTGACACGCTCAAACGACAGTAGTTCGCAGCGATCTACTGTCGTTCTGGGGGGGGCGACACGGGGGTGACACGGGGTGACACGGGGGCGACACGGGGGCGACACGGGGTGACACGCAGGTGACACGCAGGTGACACGGGGTGACAGGGGTGACACGCTGTGAGTCGTTTGTGCACTTGCTGCCACCCCTTGATTGCTACCCCCCTGCTATGGCATCTCCCCGTTGTAAACAGTAGCTAGCAGTACTTAGACTATGGGCATCCCGCAAATAAAATAATTGACAGTAGTTTTTCTAACTACGGTCGTTTTTGGGTAATTTCTATCTACTGCCGTTTGGGCAGTAGTCGGAGGGTGCTGGAGGGTGCACAAGTCTTTAGGGGACCTCAGCTTGTTCATGTGCGGGACTCGTGTTTGAAGACATATTTGAGGCTACCTCTTGGAAGGGTAGTGTTTTTGCCACGTGTACTCCCCCCGAACACCCAAAACAGTCGTATGGAGGTATGAGCCCAAGCTTGTCGCAGCGGGTTGCAAAAAGCAGACTGAAAGCTGGTTGCCCGGCGCCAAATGGACTGAACCCCCCCCCCCTTTTTGGATGGACGGCGCTTGAAACGTTAGATTTTGCTGGGTTTTGACGCAGTCGTTGGGTCTTGGCTGGTGTAAGACACGCGGTGGCAGCCTGAAGTTGTTTCGTGGTTTCTTCTTTCCGGAAAAATACCCTCGCACCTGTTCAAGTGGAGCCTGACGTTCTTGAAATGGTCCCTGCAAAAGGAACATGGTCCAAACCAGGATCCCCCGGCAGGTTTCATGATTCATTGGTGGGAGGGTATTTCCAAGGCAGGGAGAGACAAACTGCAAAAAACAACGAAAAACGGCTAGGGCGTGGGCGGCAACATCTGCACGTTGGTCGCAGAGGAGAGGGGGGGTTCCGTCTAGACGTTTGCGGGTAAATGGGTAACCCGTTGGTTGAAGGAGGGGTGTTCCCCTTTTTTGTGGACCAGACCATTTTGGGAGGGAACACCTACACCCGTCTATTGCTAGGATTGATTAATATTTCCGGGTTGACCTTCTTGGGGTGGCTGTCACCAATTTTGAGATAAGCCCATCTGAGCGCTGTTTGAATCCTTGCAAATCATGACGAGCTCGCCAAAACTCATTTGCACCATTGACTTGATTGAATCTCCGTGTTTGGAATGATCATTGCAGTTTGATGGACATGACAAACAAACTCTCACCCTGAAACAAGTGATGTCAGCTGGCACTTGCAAACACCTAGAAGCCTTCCAGTGAGGGTCGGGCCAAGCGGCTTTTGGTTTGAGTGGAGTTTGGTTTTGTTTGCCCCAAGGCTTGCCCAATTTGAACAGCGGCTCCTCAATTCCGGACCTCCAAAAGCGGCGGTTTTGGTGGAATCAGTTAGTTAAGCCTGGTGGGGAACAATTGGTTCAACCGACCTACCCTTCTTTCGGGAGTCCAACAAGGCATTTTGTTGACTTCCCACCAAACATGGAACTTTAGTCTTGCACAAAGGGTCTGTGCACTCTGAATACCCCCATCACTCCCCGAAACACGCACAACGCCTGAAGAGGTGCATTTCTTTATTCACTTCCGTGTTTTGTATTGGAAGATCAGAGGTGTCCTTTTTGGGTTAGTTTGGTTAGAATTAAATGGCTTCCACCACAAAGACACTCATTCATTTTAACCAGAAGGTCACCCAATGCTCAAGTTCTGGTTGGCATCGCCCTGGGACCATGCGCGTTTGTTGTGTGGCTTTTGGCCAGTACTCCGGCTTTCTCTTCGGGTTGCTGGGGGTGCTGGGCTGCTGGTATGGCCGCAGAGATTGGGCCTGGGTCTCCCAGCTTGGGCTTGGGTCCCGATGGCCCCCAGGCGGACCAAGTCGTACTTTGAAAATGAGGCGCTTTCCCACTAGGGGTTCAAACATCGACAAAACACAAGAATCAACAACAAGGAAATTAACACAGCGATTGAACATGAACAATCACGACAAGCAAGCTTTCTCGCTTCCTGCGTTTCTGGACTTTAAACTTTCTGGGTAGATTTGTTTAGTGGTAGTCAACAAGTTTAGGCTTGTTCTGACCAATCCCCTCAGGAAGCGAGCTTTTGTAGGAGTTCGTCTTGCAGGGCAAGATGGATGGTATTGTGGGCGCGCAATTTGTGGGGTTCGACTGCTTTTTGAGGGTACCACGGAAGCCGAAAGGAAATGGGGGTCGCATGTTCAACTCTTTGGTTGGTGCCCTATTTTGAGACATACCCTTACCTGGACCTTCCGGGGGGGTTGGCCAATTGTAGGCGTTGGCCAAAAAACAAGCGTTTTTTTTTGCCTTTGGTGTGAACAAATGCTTTTAGGGCGACAAAATGCCGGCGCTCATATTTGTTTGCGCCGCGGTTCTGAATGTTCGCCTGTTGGTCGGGAATTTTCGCTTGTTGGTCGGGAATTTTCGCCTGTAAATTCGGGGCAAGAAAAGGCCGTAGGCAAAACACACACGCAATTGCCTCAAAAAGCAATTCGTAGGGAAAAGGCGGACATTTTGAGCATGCAGGAAGGTCCAGGTGTCAAGCTTGGGCCCCAGAAGGATAGTTTCAGAAAGAGGAGTATAAGGACCATAGGTATCCTTTTGATCCGTTAGTTTGCCTAAAAGTAGATGCCACTGGTTTAGATGGGCGTTATTCCATTGAAAGGCCACCTATGATAAGGCTACGATGTTAAGATGATCGCTGATCGTGTGCATTTTGCAGCTTGCCATGTACTGTATATGCTTTGCAGGTAACAGCCATGTGTAGCGGCGGTAGCCAGCCTTCGCCGGAAATCACACACACACACAGATGCACACATCCCTGTGGTTCCAAGCTTTGAAATGGGCCCACTCATATACACCATCCCTACCCTCCTTCCCAACATGAAACCCATAGGTCTCCTTAAGGAGATTATGTTCCTGCAGCCGTCCAAACAGCTTGTTGCCCGTGTCACAGATGCGTGAGATGACGGTGGGCCTCTCGGCAGGTTCTGCTCATTGCCAGACTGAATTCCTTTTTGTGTGGTTCAAGTGTTACCTACATAGCTCCCCAACCTCCCCCCCCCATCAGAACTTTGCCTTGCTTCAACCAGCAAGAAGCTGGCTTTTGCAGAGGTCTAATCGTGTTGCCCGGCACCGGTGCCACTTGCTTGGTTCTTGAATGGCCTTGGAAATCCTGTCCCATCCGGTTTAGCGCACGCCCAGGTGAAGTCCTACAACTTATGGCTCTGGTTTCGGCTGCTTTGCTATGCTGGCATGCCTGGCACTCAATCCGCTCGCTGACTCATGTTGTTTAGCTGGAGCTTAGTAGAAGGCCCCTCTGGGAAAGAGTGGTTTGCTGGGATCTTGATCTGTTATTCTTGCACCAACACGCAATGCTCCGCCAACCAGAGAGTGATATGTTGAGGGATGCAAAGGTGAATATGCTGGGGGTATGGTTGTTCTGCCCTCATTGAGGGAGCCTTTGTTTTCAAGGCTTGTTCCAGCTATTCTTGAACAGTGACCCCTCCTTTCCTTTTAGTAGAAATACATTTGAATCGCGTATGGTGGGAGAGGGGGGATCTCCAGGTTTCCACATTGCCATCAGCCCCTGTGAGTTTGGCAGCCTGGAGCTTTTCCTTGCTAGTTCACTCTTGGCAGGTCTGGCCCAGTTTTTTGCGGCCCAGTTTCACCCCAACAATTCAGTGACAGGTCCACGGTAACAAACGGATCGTGGATCCGAGGTCTTCTCCAACAAGGACGCAAGGGCAAGCGGTAAGAGGGGACTTGAGTTTATGAGATCAGAGCCCTAGCTGATGGCCTAATTATGTCCAACTTGGAGCGGGAACGTGGCAGGAAGCGCTGGTGTTGGGATCTGCCAAATGAAGAATCCTGCCACCTGCTTGAATTCTATGACGAGTCCATGGAAGCTCCCATCCTTTGGCTTCCATAGAAGCGCCTATGCCTTCCTGATTGGGCTGGGGCACTTCGGTTGATGTACGTAGGTTTTCAGCGGCCTTAGGGCCAAAGCATCCTTTGGGAACTTTCGTTTCTTGCCAAAGTGTTCTTGCAGTTGTAACAGGCCTTTGCTTGTTTCTGGGGCTAGAGGCACTTTGGCCCAGTTGTTTGATCCAGTTTGTTAAAACCTAGGGTTTGTACAAATGAATGGTATTTTGCTCAAGTGACAAAGGTATGTCTTGATCTGACTTTTGCAGAAGACCAATCTGCATCGCCTCTTTAGACTGCAACTAGACTTGCCTCATGCTCGTGAAGAATCCTTTGATGTGTTGCATCCGTACCTGGCCAAGGTACTACTTTGACCTGCCGCTGATTATGCACTGCGAAAATTTCGCCCGTTTCCCCAGTTTCCGCTTGCAGCTCTTTGCACGGGGATATTATGAGCGGACGATATTACTGGGATATCGGGTTTGGGTGCTCCCCTCCTGCTTGTTGCTGGTAAAAGTGTCGGGTACCCGCATATGTATATATATACATATATATATATGTATATATGTGTGTGTATGCACGAAGCAAGTGAACTGACAAAACATGTTGATGCATTGGTGAAACATGTTGCATGTCGTACATATTCTCGCGCACGGCATGTTTCGCCCGCGATCTTGAAGGTTCAATCCAGAGCGACCCACGGATGCATTGTTCAGGGTTTTAGCAATATGCGGCCTCTTGGTGAGGCCTAGGCCTTATTCTTGCAAAGAGGCCTACTTACGGCCCTAGGGCCTTATTGAGTAAGGTTTCAGCTTTTGAGAAACGTTTTAGGGCTTGAAAAGTATGTTCCTACATTAGGCCTAGGCTTTGAAAAGTATGAATGGCAGTCCTGAGCAGCTTTGGGGCCACATTTTTTCTTGAAGGTGTTGGTGTGTTGCAGGATTCGTGACCACTTGCGCACCGGCCGTGTTCTGCACGGCCCCGTGCAGGCTTAAAAGTGAAGAGCATTTCAAAACGTAGATGGTAGGAAGGTTGCAGCTATGCTTCTGCTGAGAACATATTTTCGGCTTTTAGCGCTAGCATGCACTTATATTGCTATTTCAATTTCACATATGTACCTGTTCTCTGCCTTTCCGCTTATCATCACAGATGCTGAGGCATCTGGCACAAGCCGGCCCCATGACTCTTTGGTGTCACATCGTCCCTTTCTTTGCTTGATAGTATTTCTCTTGGGCTGATCCACTTCTCCCTCTGCGGGCAACGATGGGCTACCGTCGCTTTCCTGCTTCACTATGATGGTCGCCAATCACGATCGCCATCTTGGCATCACTTCTGCACAAGCAGAAGCCCACGCAACCCCCAAAACCAATCTTTTGCTTAGCCCGGCGCAGCTTTTGTGCAAGAGTGCGGCTTTAGTTCCGGCGAAGAAGTGCAGGGAAACGGCGTCGGCATATCCAAGGGCAAGTGTGGAATTTTGTTCAGTCGCAGAGCCACCTTGGAGCAAGAGGACTCGACCTGAAGACGCAGTGTCACTCAGAGCGAACAGCAAACACATGCCTTATCAACCCCAAGCCAACTTTTGGCTCGCTACTCAGCACATATACTCGGCATGACACGCAGAGAAGCCTTTTGACCTACTGTATGCAAGGACTCTTGTAGGCTTGCTGCTTGTTTTGGCAAGGCCTTGAATACTCTCAGTTATATACCAATTTCTCAACTTCTTGGATGAGCCCCAACATGTAAAGCAAAGACCCCTTTGCCTAACCGGAGAGATGTCCGTGATGGCATCGCAAGGCACGAAGCTTTGTTACGAAACATGCTCGTTTGTCCACTGGTTAGCTAAAACGGGCTGGCGCTGGTAGGAACGGTCATCAATCCCTCGGGAAAAGCGAGCTGAGAAAACGACCTCCTCTCCGGACACTATGCCCCTTGTTGTTTGTGGTGTGTGCAGAAAACCTAAAAGGACACTGCCATTATTATCAGTACTATTCTTATTTTGGGGGGTCCCTAAAAAAGACAGACGTACTTGGCGTCCACCAAAGGGTCGTTTGCTTCAGCATGGATCAGCATGTCGGAGATGATTTGTATGGTTGATTGAAAGTGTGAGCTTGTTTCGTTTGTTTGTTGGGTTTGGTTTGCTTTGTTTTGCTTTGTTTGAGTGTTTTTTTTGGCTTTTGCTCACCCAGCTCGCTCCCAGGTCAACAGTTTGCAGCTGACCACCGAGGAGTACGGCTGGGGGCCCAAGAAACTTTGGAGTTCCTTCGAAGAGTTTGCTCCTTTCAGGTAAGCCGTCAGGTTGGTTCATCTCACGCTTGCCCTTTACCTCACTTCCCAAGTTCCTAGACTCTAGGGCGCTTTCTCGGAAGGCCATTCTGGTGGCAAAGGGCAAGCTTAAAATTTTCCAGAGCAAGCCGCTCAGGAAGTGAGACTCCCACAATCAGTACCCAAACCCGTCACTCTGATTTGTTTTGCCCCTTGTACTGCATTGTTACAGAGAGGATGCAACAAAATGATAAAATTCAAGTTTCACCTCCAGGAAAAGCAGAAGTATACCGTCTGGCCCAGACACACAAATATCAGCTGCTTCAGATCCGAATCCTTGCATATCGACTGGTTTTGGATGTCTCCTATTTGGCTGCAGCCATTTTCTGTTGGGCTCAATTTGTGAACGCGTGTTCCCTTTTGGTTTGAAGCCACATGGTAAGCATACCCGCTCAAGTGCGTTCCTGCAGATGTTTTGGCACACACCCACATGAGTGCGTTGCCAAATGGGGCCGTCCCCTGAAATCGCACTGGGTGTCATAGAAGCTCAACTCAAATTGGGGCCAATGTTCATCCCCCCTTTGGATCCCTCTAAGCTAACTTTGGGCTAGGCAAATGGTAAGCGTACCCGCCACGCGCACCCGCTCAGCACTGCAAGCGTGCCAGCCGGTAAGCAGACCCGCTCACTCGCACCCGCTCAGCACCGCACACACGCCAGCCAAATGGTAAGTTTGCCGCGGTCGAATTGGAGCCGATGATGTGGAGGACAAAGACCAAGACATGGTTGTTGCCGTTTGCTTCGCTTTTGTGCAAAAGTCCAGGGACCAGCCTGGTGGTTTTGCTCGTTCTCTTTTTGGGGCCGATGCTGTAATGCAAGCTGAATGGAACGCATGTCGCGCAGGGGACCAAAAGAAAAACTGTGGTTTGTGTCCAGACAGAATTGGATGAGCTGTAACCATGAAGCATACACGTTTGCTAACCTGATAGCTACAAATCGTTGTCTCGTGGAGGCGAAATGAGAGCGAAATGAGCGCGAAATGCGCGTTGCACTTCTGCGGAAAAGTTGTGTTTCGGAAAGGCCCAAAACGGAAAAGTTGTGTTTCGCCTCACGGCGGCAAGGCAGCCACCAGCCTTGTTTAGGGTATGTGTTTTGAACACCCGTTTTGTCCATGGCAAATAAGTTCCTTCTGAAATCAGGGGGTCTCATCATGCCCAACACCCACCTTTTGACCTTGGTGTTGTTTTTCCCATACTGCTCCTGTGATTCTGACTCGGTACCCACATGCCGGTTTAGACTGTTGCCGGACTGAGCCAGCCCCTTTACCTGCTGGGTTTTCTGGTTCACTTCCTGACCCTTTATCCTAAAGCATCATTGGACTATCCAATGTGCCTTAGAGGAAGGTGTTGGACCTCAAAAAGGGCCTTTTTCAGCCCTTTGGCTTCTGACCAAGCCAAGAGCATGTCACAGCCCAAAGTTTCCACAAACAAGGGACTGAGTCGTTGCGTTTGGATCGCTCAGCTTTTGCTTGCTCCAGGCCAACTGATTGTCAAAGCCAGCTACAAGAAATTGTCGAGAGGAAGGATTGGCTAGATACTGCTCCGATAGTCATATTTATGCGCCATGAACGCGCAGGGAGGGGTTCAAAGGAAACCAAAGCCACTCCAAAGGGAAGCAACCATTTCCGCCAAATGCTCATATTTGGTCACTTCCTCCAGTGAGCGCTCAGGCTACAACCCCGTGATGTATAACATCGCAATGGAAATGCAGTGCCTGGCTCAGCGATGACCCTGCTGGTTGCATGGCATAGAACTGTTGACTCTCCTCAAAAGAAGCCAACGGCGCATAATTAGACATTTTCCGAAGGAGGGCTGGTTTCAGCTTTTGTTGTTTTGTCCGGGATGTGTGTTGCTTGTCTCTCTGCTGGTGTTTTCCTTGTGCGCTTTTGTTTGGCTTTCCACATCCTCATGACCAGCAACGCCCTCATCACCGGCAGTGCTTACCGGCAACCCCCTCCGCATCACTGCCAGGATTGCCTTCTTATGGCGAGGCTGCCTCCCCACCTGAGGGCCATCCTAAAAGCCCAGCCTTCGGTTTAATTATCGCCGAACGGGGAGAAGCAAAAATTGTCAAAACCTGCGCGCGCGCAAGGAGCGCGCAAGTGCGGCCCAAGGGACGCGCAAGCTTACAGTTTTGAAGGGTTTCATGTACTGCTGTTGCCTAGTTTTATGAAAGGAGGTGATATCTTTTTACAGTATTTGTGGTTTTCGAATGTTGCTTGGATCATGTGTAGGTCACAAGCTTGTTTGCAAAGGTGCGGCTTTTTTGCAGTCAGACGCCAAACGATGCCAAAGCTTCTGCGGCCATGACTTGAACAATCAGCACTGACACGACAAAATCCGCGCAAGCCGCGCGCAAGCCTCGCGCAAGTTGCGCGCAAGCACGAGAAGCCCCAGCAAGACATCTAGCCATTTGCTGTCTCGGATGTCCGTAGCGGCGCGGTTCAAGCAATGGATAGGCAGCCGCAACATGCACTTTCCTACTTTCAGGCTGTGTCCAAGCTGTGTGGCAGAGCCTGCTGTCCTTTCCTTTCTGTTGGTCAGGAGTATGTTGCTGGCCTAGAATTGCTGGGAGCAACCTCAGCGGGAAGAGCCTTTGTGGGTTGCTGTGTGAACGACAAACACGCTGCTTAGAAAAGCTTGTGCGCAATCCACACTAAAACTTCGCAAACCGAGGCAAACGAAACCCAGTTTCTGCGTCGCTGTGCGCGCGCAAGTCCGCGCAAGTGCCGCGCAAGTGCGGCCCAAGGACCCAATCCTGGGCAAAGGCATATAGGACAACCCTGAAGCAAGGCCAATATATATTTTTTGTGGCAAAGTTACCACTTTGCAGGTTGCTCAGCAAGAAGCAACCAACAGAAGATGTTTGTTGCATGACAGGACACCTAACTCCAATGACCCGCTGAGTTTGATTACCAATGACCTAATTTCAGATTTGGTTTGGTGCAGTGGGACAACTCGAGTTGTCCTGGTGTTTGTGTTTGTTTCGCCCACCCTCAAACAGGCCCCTGCTCATTGGTTTCGGAACCCCCACGATATCCTCTGTTTGGAAAACAACCTGCCGCAAAAGTCCGGATCCTACCCACTAAAGACCCCACCAAATGAGACCAACATGGATGGGGGCGATCAGCCATTTGTCACCAGCCCAAGCCCAAGCAACCAGGAACAGAGATCACCCAGTTTGGCGCAAAGAAACCCTAGACTTGCAAATCGTCAACCTCTCCCAAAAAGCCCTGATGTTTAATCCACCTTTTAGGGTTGCTTGTGAATCTGCAAAGGTATCGATCTACCCCAACATGGCCATTCGCTTTCTTCGTCAGGTCAGCGACGGACCCCTAAGACATTTTTAGCAAGCAAGCAATCCAGCAAGCAGGCAGGCAGGCAGGCAATCCAGCAATCAACCAACCCACCCAAACCAACCCAAACCCCAACCCAAACCATCCCAAACCATGCTGTCCACAACCGCCTGCGCCACGGCCAATCACCAGCTTTCGCGTCTTCAACTTGCAACAAAAGAGTGTGTGTGTGTGTGTGTGCGTATGTGCGTATGTGCGTATGTGCGTATGTGCGTATGTGCGTATGTGCGTATGTGCGTATGTGCGTATGTGTGTTTGTGTTTGTTTGTGTGTGTGTGTGTGCTTGCTTGCTTGCTTGCTTGCTTGCTTGCTTGCTTGCTTGCTTGCTTGCTTGCTTGCTTGGTTGGTTGGTTGGTTGGTTGGTTGGTTGTTTGTTGTGGGAAGGCACCCTTTTGGGCTTTTTTCAGGGACTCCAAAAGTAAAGCCACCAACGTGTCACGCGCTCGTAGGCTGAAGTGGCGGATAGGACCACTTTCTGTGATACCAAGGGCACCTGTTGAAAGTAAAGTAGTTATGTCTCGAAAGGGTGGTTTGGATTGGGGTTTGGGGGTTGTGGGGTTGGTTTCCCATTTACCCTCTACAAGAACTAGGCGTTCAAATGCCCAAAGCCAAGCTAATCCACTAGGGGCTACCTGATAGGTATCGCAGAAAGTGAAACTACGCGCAGGTGTTCCAGCACACGGACGCACTTCTTGGTCCTTTCCATCCTGAATGTCTTCCTTCTCATGTGACCCTGTCGATGTGCTTCTCATGGAGCACTTTGAGTTGTCAGGTAGGGTGAAAGGCTGCTTGGGCCAGGGTTGCAAATCGGTTCAATTACACTGGCAGATCTGGAAGGCGGGTTAAATTACCCAAAAGAGATTGAGTCATCATGTTCACCCAGTGTGTGCTCACTGCTCAGATGGCCATGCGACTTTGAATCCTCGAGATGTTGAGGCCACCCCAACTGACCACAGGCTCACACGCCAAGGTTTACGGCGTCAACATAGCATCCACCCAAACAGCCTAACTCCCTTGCTTTCCTCGATTTCCTCCAACACAGGCCTTAGTAAGGCAATATCAAGGGAGGGTACGGCTGGACAAATGACCCATTGCTTCCAGATCACGAACATGAATTTCATGATGCTCATGTTGCACAGGGCAAGCGGCATCCTTTGCAACGACCCCGATAGCTATTTCCCACCCTGCGACATGGGCTTTGTTGAAGCGGCTACCCTTCCAGTCCTATGTTCCCCCCGGGTCAGAACTCATTTTCGCTGGGCAAGGCGGCTATTTAGCCGCCCAAGGTTCGTTTGCCCGGGGAAGGGCTGAAAGACTCGACTCACGCAGCTTGGCTTAGCAGCCGTGGGCCAACTCACATGCGAGAAAAGAGGCCTCATGTTGCCCATGCAGCCGGGTAAGTTGAACCCATATCAGTCAACCCCTGTTGATTAATAGGGGGTGTCCCTGGGTCTAGTGGGGATTCATCAACATTAACACAGACCCACCCATGGTTTGGCCCATGTTCTGACTTCTGACACAGACTTGCGACAGACGAATTGACCTTTGCACCTGGTTGAACTGGCAGGCCATATGCTTTTCCGGCCCTACCCTTACAGGGGATCTAAGCTCTGCCCAGATTTCTGGCCGTAGAAGAAACATAGCCCACCCTATCCCCAAGAAAGGTTCTCAGCATATTGCTGACCCGTGCAAGAAGGTTCTAAGCACCTTTCCTCTCGGGTGCTTTGATTCCCTGCGCCCTCAGCAGCCATGCCGGACCGTCTAGTACCCCCCCTCTCCCTGGAGGGCATACAGGAGCTTTTGGCGACACCGACACCCCTTTTCCGCTTCAAGGGTCATGACAACGGGGGGTTGGTGATGCTCGGTGCCCTTTCATTAGCTGGTTGCAGCAAGCTGCAGCCACTTTGCCAAGACAATCCCTTTACATGGGACCAAAAGGGGAGTGCCCCATGTTAATCTCCCGGCCACCTGGCAGGCAAGTTGTATTTCGGTATGTTTTTTTTGGTTTTTGTTGGCGGCTGAAACCAAACCTTCCATTTGCTCACGATGCTTATGTTGGTTTTAAAGGGGATCTACGACCCCCGGACCTGTTTATCACGTCTTTCTCCCAGGGGACACTGAAGAAAACTAAACGGGGTTCGGCTTGCTGACTCCCTTCCACAACGAAACCCTGGATTTATTTTTTTTCCTGTGATACTAACAACGAATGGTTTCCACCATGGCTTTCAAGTGGTGCGAATTGGATTTCGTCCATCCACGGCATCCCTACTTTTGCTACAAAGTACTTTGACGTTTGCCAGGTTTGGGTTTTCCCCAAATCCCGGAAGGCAAAGTTGGGACTGACTTTGTGACATGAACAGTTGCCACAAGGGCTAAGATCAAGGCAAGGTCATAATCTTTCAAAGCTCCATTTGCTTATCTTTTCATTTTCCCTTGTTGGTTTTAAAAGGGGACTCTATCAGCAGCTTCCTCTTGGTGTTTAGCCAGACTGCTACTTCCTGGATTGGTGCTGGGGGTACTTCCCAACCAGCCTGACTCCAGTCCCCTCTTCCGCGCGCTGTTCTATGTCCACTGGGCCCGTTCTTTGTGGTAGTTTCATGGGAGTTTCCGCTGGGGGCGTTGCCTAGTTGTTTTCAATTCCCGTCCCCTCTTCCTTGGCCATGCGTGTGTGTGTGTGTGTGTGTGTGTGTGTGTGTTACCTTGAGGGAACCCTTTTTGAGCGAAAACACACAAAAACAAACATCATCCACGTTGTGTGTCGCCTATTGCAACACAGCACTTTAACATTGCCTTTTCCCAGTGGGACTCCCCACATTTACGTGACCCGAACTGGCAAAACACAACGCTCAACCAGCTCCGGCTTTCCTCTTTTGACGGACTTCAACCGGCTTTATTCCATTTGCTGAAACGGGTGTGTGTCAGAATTAAACCACCAGGGGACCGCAGGTTGTAGTTCAAGTTTCCATTTACCAGGGTTCCATTTTGGGTACATATGTTTGACCCACAGCCAAATGAATATGATTTTATTGTTTCCCCTTGTTGCCTTTTAACGGGAATCTATCACTGGAAAATGGGCGCGTTTTTCATGCGCAGGAGCCGAGTTCCCCTCTGAGCTCCCTGCCTCCGCTGCTGGTCAAGGCGGGACATTTCGACGCCAAAGACACCGAGTGGGTGGCTTCCGCATGGTTTTGTTTGTTAACGCAGGGAAATGAATCAGAAAGGCGACGACCAAAGCGGATAAGAGGCGCCCGTTTTTGTCTCCCATGGCCACGGGGGTTTGGGCTGGTGTTGTTGTTTCTCGTTGCGGTCAGAAACTGGGATTGGTGGCTTTTCACCTACGTAGACTTCAAGGCGAAAATCGTGGGGCCAGTGAAAGCGCAAGGTACTTGGACATAAATCCCTTTTCATGTCCTCCAATGGCCCGTGGCTCAAACATATGCTAGGGGCAAGGTGTGTCAGTGGCAACCATACGCAATCAGGTTACGGTAGTAAACAAAACAGCCCACAGTGAGGACTTGCAAACATGGTAAGTGGATTGTGAATGACTCATGGTTATTCTCCACTTGCAAAAAAGGTAGCCTCCTTCAAGTTTGGGTCCCCTGGGTGCCGACATGCCCATTGCAAACGTTTCGAGCATCACCTTGGTATGACTGCAGGCAGCGGCTCTGACGACAGCTGGCCTTTTGATTGGTTTCACTTTTACCACAACAGCTGAACACAGCAAGCTCTGGAGTGTTTCGGAACGGCTCTGAGTTGAGTTTGCGGAAGGGTTCCAGGGCTGTTGTTCGGAATGCCGCAATGGCCTGCAAAAACTTAACTCTTTGCGCGTGTACGGCGCAGTGTGGTTTTATGAGGGCGTCCTTTTTGGGACAGCGAAACGACACTGACATGGCCATGGACGCCAACAGGCTCATGTCGGAAAAGGCACCGGCACGAGATATGAGAAGCAGCATAATGAATCACCAACATTGTTCTACGATCATGACCAATGTGGCTGTGGGTCAAAACCAATGGGACCATTTTGGGATAGTGGGGTTTGGGATGTTCACTGGGCACCTCACACCCAGCGCTAGGGGGCGCTGACCAGCCTTTGCATCGTGGGTTTCTGGGTCACCGTCAGGCTCATGGCTCCTTGGCGACCGAGTTCGGCCTCATTTGGGTTAGTCTTTCTTGGTGGTACTTGTTGTACCTAGAGTCTCCATGACCCTGAAAAAATGGGTCCACGACCCTTTATTTTGGTTTTTTAAGGGTCATGCAGACTCCAGGTAGTTTTTCCTTTTGGAAGGGGGGGGGTAAAAGAGAAACCAACAGGACAACTGCCATTGTGGACGGGAATCTCAAAAAAGGCACCCATTTCGTCTCCCTCTCTCTTCCCCTCCCTTCCATAATGGAAGCTGACAGGAGGGTGTTCAAACGCAATCTTGGGCGGTTCCATTAAGTTTGAGGCGGGCTTATCATATCAGCCACAGGGGATTGCAATTGCAGCCTAGTGATCATATCCGCCACAGGGGATTGCAATTGCAGCCTAGTGAGTATCACAGAATTGCAAACAAAATAGAATCAAGGAGAGCCATTCCCATGTTTGCGCCTGCTCTGCACATTGACATACCACTAGCTTCAATTTGGTTCGATTCATTTACGATGCCAATGTGTTCACAAAAGGACACCCACTGAGCAGGTTATAGCTTTGCTTATATTTACTTGCCATAGAATTGTCTGA
This sequence comes from Effrenium voratum, assembly GCA_963377175.1. Lineage (NCBI taxonomy): Eukaryota > Dinophyceae > Suessiales > Symbiodiniaceae > Effrenium > Effrenium voratum. The sequence goes on along the minus strand of CAUJNA010003497.1, from coordinate 420,191 downwards.
GTGGGTTGAACATCCAAGTGACACGTCTTTCGATAGACCGTTTGAGTCTTTTCTGACATGTTTCAGCGCCCTACTTCTGCTATCCTATTGAGGCAATTTCAATCCACATGACTGCTTTTACCTGGTTGAATTCGAATCAGACTAACACCTATGTGACGCTAACCGCAGGAGTTAGTACCCCTTCTTGGAGTAGTGTTGAAGGGGAACCAAAGGAGAACCGCCCGATTTGGGGTCTTCCCTAGTTGAAACAACCCCATATACAAGCCTTATAACCACTTTTTTTGAGATTGAGTTGCCTTACCAGAAAAACCCGAGAGGCGTCTATTGGCGCGGGGTGCATGGCCTTATCCTAGGCTTATCCTGGCGTGCACTTCCCCGTGGGTTCTCAAGCTAGTGGACCCCCTTGTGGTTGGTATTTGGAAGGACTGGAAAAGCGTGGGACGTTATGGGCTGCTTTGGTTTTGGCCGCCCAAAAAACCCCAAAAACGCACTCTGAGAAACTCAACATGGACCCAGGGGGGAAACGAAAATGAAGCAAGCTATTCCATGAACAGCAAGTTTGGAGTGAGAAACAATCCCGTGCCTGGGCTTCTCCTCGGCTTATCCTGGCATACACTCCAGAAACATTCTCCCACAGGCCCCTGCGTTTTTTTTTTCAGGAGAGCCACAATGAAAAGCCGGGTAGATGAAGGTTAGGGGACAATCCCAACCACAAATCGCTGCGGCCTTTGTATGTCCTTACCTTGACTGCTATTGGGTTGGATCTTTAGACTTCAACTTTTTGGGAATTCAAGGGGGTTTCCACTAAACCCCCAAAAAGTTGTTCACTTTTTGCAGGAGGGTCAACAGCACCCAAGTTACATGGTTCTGGGATTAGGACCATTTGAATATTTGGAGCAAGTGACTCAGGAGGAGTTCGGGGACGTGCTCAAGCCCTTGATCTTGGCCATGATGCTCACTGGCTGCCTGGAGAGGGCGGTGGAACTTTGCAGCTCGGACCCAACGAGAGAGATTCACTTGTGAGTTTTTTGGGGAAGCCTGCATTGGGGGGGTGGAAAAGGGAAGCCAAGAAAAAGCATCAAACCAGCAAGGGGCTTGTGAGACCAGATCATGACATGATATATGCCTGTTTTTGTTGGCTTGTCTGTAGTATTTGACTCGCTGGAACATGTGCGTGTGTATGTGTGTGTTCTTGTCGCGTGACTGCATCCAATTTGTTTGGCCCCTCGCACCATCGCGAGGTTCATTCAGCCCCTCGCACATGACGTCATGTCACCTGCCCTCAATACGTTTGCCCTTTCGGTCTTCGTCACGACGCTGTGCAGTGGAAATCGATCTCGGCTTCGGCAAACTTTGGTCACAGAGTGGCGGTTAGACAGCTCGGGACGGCTCAAAGACCCATGAATGATCTTTCCTTGCATGTTTGTGTCCTGAGACTACTGCACCTCTTGCAAATGGTTGATTTTTCGAAAGCCACTCGAAAGGGTTTGTGTCTCAGGTGCACTTGGCGACTTGAATGCGCACAGAAGAACCTTTTCGCGCCATGCATGTGGATGTCTATTTGCCTAGTGGAGATGGTTTCTCCATAGCAGTCTCACCGGAGACGCCCATCAGCGAGCTGAAGGCTGCCGCGCAGCAGCATTTCCAGCGCCGCTTGAAGCTCACTGCGAAAGGCCAGCAGCCCGATTTGAGGGCCACGCTGAGTGAGGCCGGGTTGCGAGATGGGGATGTGGTGAATGCGGTTGTGCAGCTTGACAAACTGGCTTCCACAAGCTGGGCGTTCGCTTGGCATGGTGACGAGGTTGCGACCTGGGGTGATCCAGGATACGGCGGAGACAGCAGCCAGGTGCACAAGCAGCTGAGGAATGTCCAGCAGATCCAAGCAAACCTTTGCGGTGCTTTTGCTGCCATTCTGGAATCTGGAAATGTTGTGACCTGGGGTAGTGCAGACAAGGGCGGAGACAGCAGCCAGGTGCAAGCGCAGCTCAGGAGCGTCCAGCACATCCAAGCAAACGACAGCGGTGCTTTTGCTGCCATTCTTGAGTCTGGGGTTGTTGTGACCTGGGGTGATCCAGAAAACGGCGGAGACAGCAGCCAGGTGCAAGAGCAACTGAGGAATGTCCAGCACATCCAAGCAACTTACGGTGCTTTTGCAGCCATTCTTGAATCTGGGGATGTTGTGACCTGGGGTGATCCACAGCTTGGCGGAGACAGCAGCCAGGTGCAAGCGCAGCTCAGGAGCGTCCAGCGCATCCAAGCAAACGACAGCGGCGGTGCTTTTGCTGCCATTCTTGAGTCTGGCACCGTTGTGACCTGGGGTGATCCAGGATACGGAGGAGACAGCAGCCATGTGCAAGAGCAACTGAGGAACGTCCAGCAGATCCAAATCACTGGCTCTGCTTTTGCAGCCATTCTTGAATCTGGGGCTGTTGTGACCTGGGGTGATCCAGAAAACGGCGGAGACAGCAGCCAGGTGCAAGAGCAACTGAGGAATGTCCGGCACATCCAAGCAACTTACGGTGCTTTTGCAGCCATTCTTGAATCTGGGGCTGTTGTGACCTGGGGTGATCCACAGCTTGGCGGAGACAGCAGCCAGGTGCAAGCGCAGCTGAGGAACGTCCAGGAGATCCAATCAAATCACTGTGCGTTTGCTGCCATTCTTGAATCTGGGGCTGTTGTGACCTGGGGTGATCCAGAATACGGCGGAGACAGCAGCCAGGTGCACAAGCAGCTGAGGAATGTCCAGCGGATCCAAGCAAACCTTTACGGTGCTTTTGCTGCCATTCTGGAATCTGGAGATGTTGTGACCTGGGGTAGTGCAGACAAGGGCGGAGACAGCGGCCAGGTGCAAGAGCAGCTGAGGAATGTCCAGCACATCCAAGCAACTCGCGGTGCCTTTGCTGCCATTCTTGAGTCTGGTGCTGTCGTGACCTGGGGTGATCCACAGCTTGGCGGAGACAGCAGCCAGGTGCAAGCGCAGCTCAGGAGCGTCCAGCACATCCAAGCAAACGACAGCGGCCGTGCTTTTGCTGCCATTCTTGAGTCTGGCACCGTTGTGACCTGGGGTGATCCAGGATACGGAGGAGACAGCAGCCATGTGCAAGAGCAACTGAGGAACGTCCAGCAGATCCAAATCACTGGCTCTGCTTTTGCAGCCATTCTTGAATCTGGGGCTGTTGTGACCTGGGGTGATCCAGAAAACGGCGGAGACGGCAGCCAGGTGCAAGAGCAACTGAGGAATGTCCAGCACATCCAAGCAACTTACGGTGCTTTTGCAGCCATTCTTGAATCTGGGGCTGTTGTGACCTGGGGTGATCCACAGCTTGGCGGAGACAGCAGCCAGGTGCAAGAGCAACTGAGGAATGTCCAGCACATCCAAGCAACTTACGGTGCTTTTGCAGCCATTCTTGAATCTGGGGATGTTGTGACCTGGGGTGATCCACAGCTTGGCGGAGACAGCAGCCAGGTGCAGGCGCAGCTCAGGAGCGTCCAGCACATCCAAGCAAACGACAGCGGCGGTGCTTTTGCTGCCATTCTTGAGTCTGGCACCGTTGTGACCTGGGGTGATCCAGGATACGGAGGAGACAGCAGCCATGTGCAAGAGCAACTGAGGAACGTCCAGCAGATCCAAATCACTGGCTCTGCTTTTGCAGCCATTCTTGAATCTGGGGCTGTTGTGACCTGGGGTGATCCAGAAAACGGCGGAGACAGCAGCCAGGTGCAAGAGCAACTGAGGAATGTCCAGCACATCCAAGCAACTTACGGTGCTTTTGCAGCCATTCTTGAATCTGGGGCTGTTGTGACCTGGGGTGATCCACAGCTTGGCGGAGACAGCAGCCAGGTGCAAGCGCAGCTGAGGAACGTCCAGGAGATCCAATCAAATCACTGTGCGTTTGCTGCCATTCTTGAATCTGGGGCTGTTGTGACCTGGGGTGATCCAGAATACGGCGGAGACAGCAGCCAGGTGCACAAGCAGCTGAGGAATGTCCAGCGGATCCAAGCAAACCTTTACGGTGCTTTTGCTGCCATTCTGGAATCTGGAGATGTTGTGACCTGGGGTAGTGCAGACAAGGGCGGAGACAGCGGCCAGGTGCAAGAGCAGCTGAGGAATGTCCAGCACATCCAAGCAACTCGCGGTGCCTTTGCTGCCATTCTTGAGTCTGGTGCTGTCGTGACCTGGGGTGATTCCAAATATGGCAGAGACAGCAGTTAGGTGCAAGAAGAATTGAGCTTGAGTCTGAAACTGTTTTAGAAGTGACGGCACAAGTCTTGGGTGGCGTTTGAAGCGGGCTGAAAGAAGGAGCAGGTGCAAACCACACTTAGATTCAGGCCTTCGATAATTATGTTGCTTGGAGTTAGGGTGTACGCACGCCATGATCATGCTACTAAAAACTAAATACAGCTACAAACACGAATAATGATAAATAGTATCACTAACAACGAGAATATTGATAGTAATAGTAATTTAGCAATAGTAATTAGTAAGAATAGTAATACTACCAATATCAATCATAATTACTGCCTTGTAGCACCCGCCCCTACTGGTACTACCTCGTAGTGTGCATCCAGCATTTGAAGGACATGCTTTTGTTTTTTGGAGGGCACCCAAGCTGTCCCTTGTGTTTGGAGGGCTGTTCATCAATAGCCTGCAAAAGCTTTTCTGTTTGCGCGGGCCAATATCTAAGTAGCTTGAGTAGCGGGACAGTCCCAACTAAAGTTTGGCCGACGAGTTTTTGTTGCATGTTGGGTCGACTCCCTGGCAAATGGCTCTGCTGTGTGTCACAGGGCACTATAGTGGCTGAAGGCGCTGGATGGCAGGATGGTGGCCGTCAAGTTGGAAGGTGGGGAAACCCCTGGGCCTTCGGGAATACCGTGGTCGCAGAAAAAGTGCAGCCCCCAATACGGTGCACGCCCTACATGCTAGAGTAACGTATGTTTAGGCTGAAAACACATTTCTGTCATACATTTCTGGGTCTGGGGTCTGTCCTCGGATCTGAGAATCGTTGAACTGATAGTTCGACTCGTATCCCGGAATTGTGCGAGGTGCACCTTCAATGGTCGCCTATTGAATACTCTGGCGAACAAAGAACCAAGCACCTGATCGATCAAGCGCAAGGTGCCACAGGGCGTCCAGTGGGCGCCCCATCCACGAAGGGATCTGCCATTTTCTGGGAGCGTGCCATTTACTTGC
>CAUJNA010003497.1:362500-405000 GCA_963377175.1 Effrenium voratum | reverse complement strand
CCACTACCCAACGACTTGCCAATGTGTTTGGATAGGTAACCACCGCGCAAGTTGTTGCCGGACATGAAGCCCACTTAAATCCCCCAACAAACGCGGGAGTCTATTTGGTCACATCGACCCCGCAAAGGAAGAAGCGCCGGCCCCGCAACGAGTCAATCTGAGGTTGGCCTTGGGCATCGTGCTCTTTGTCTCGGGGCTTTGCCTCCTAGAGATCTTCTCCGCGATTTTGTCCTCCCTGCAGCAGGCCCTTTGAGGGCCAAAAAGCAACTCGCTGTCTGACCTGTTTTGTGTTCTTGCTGTACCCTGCTGGATTGGTTTACCGACTTGGTGAAAGGTATAAATTGTTAAAGCACCTACTTGTTCATGGTAAGTACCTGAGAGTTGATCAAATCCCTGTAGGGAGTTACACTGTTGAGGACCATATCACTGCATACGTTTGTGCACGTCAAAGATGCGTGAAGGAGTTTGTGAAAGAGATTGTTTTTTTGTCGCGACATCTCTAGCAAGCTCTTCTTGTAGGCATGCTTTTCCGCTTGCCTACTTGAAGCTCGGAGACTCTAGAGCGCGCGTGCGCGCTGCAAGCAAAGGGCGTGGCGATGGAGTCGCGAAAGATGCGCGAAAGAGATGCCGTTTTTCTCGCAAAATAATGGTGTTTTCCGGACGCAATAATTTTGATCAGCCGCCATTTTTAGTCATGAGTCAAATGTCAACATGATCCAAAAAGAAGGTGGATGTTGAGCGGTGGACAAGGCAACGCGAGCTATTCTTGGCCACAAGGTAAAGGTTATTTGGACATCCGTGTTTATTGGTTTCTTGAAGTATTGTAGTTTGCCTGGGCTGCAGGCCCTTTTTTGCTTCAGGGTTGAAAAGGGGAAACTAAGCCAAGCTGGAGCCAGGATGTGCACGCACAAAGCGTTAACCGTGGCATTGCTGTTTGTGTTTACTTTTCGGGGTGCAACGTGTGACCAGGTAATGGTTTGGATTGCCTCGAGGATTTGCATTGTAGAGTCAACCACCCTCTTACACCAATCCGAGCAATCCAAATAACCGACTCCTTGGCATGTGATGCAGAAGCTGGAACTCAAGGGTTTGAAGACAGAGAGCATTGTCTCGCCACCCTTTGGCTAGCATCTTCTATTTGGAAGCAGTTTGAATTACTCACCCAGCACTGCCGGTTGTGCGTGTTTCACAGCATGTGGTTTACAAGTCAGGTCCGTGTCCGTGATTGCGTGAACAGTTGCATGTCATGTTTGTCTTGTTGGTGTGCTTTTTATTATCCAATCAGTTCAACTCGCGAGTTCTCCGGTCTGTTCTTTACAGCTCCCATGTTTGGTTACTATGAATGCCCGGCAGTTTTACCGGCAAAAACCAACCGGGGCCCACCCAAACCTGACACTCATCAACCTACAAGTTAATGTTGACCCCGGATTAATAAACCCCTGTTTATTAATGTGGGGGTGTCCCTGGTTTCACTTTTGGAGGACAACACCAACATATAAATATACCGGGCCGGCATATGAATATGGGGTCAACATTATAGTCCCGTGGCTATCCCATTTATCGGAGAACCGCCTTTCCACAAGAGGCGTGCCCCTGGGCAGGTGAATGTGCAAACCTATCAGAAAGGTTTCCAGCAGCTCGAAGAGAAGGCAAGCGGAGAGAGACAGGGTGAATCAGTGAAGGTCGGGCCGGGGCTCACTTCCTAAGTTCCTGGACTTCAAGTTTTTGCGTGTAGACCATTTTGGCGCAAATGTTTTTTTTTTTTGAAAAAACAAGTTTCTGGGAAGTGAGATGATGACTGGCCCCAAAATAGCAATGGCAACCTGGAGCTGTGGATGGATTGCTCTCCAACATCAGACGGATTCTGGTTGTTGGAGATTGGGGCCGTACTGAGAAGCAATAACTCAAGAGGCCACACAAGGTAGGCGGCACTGCTTTTGGGACAGTGCTCGGGCATTTGAAAATGGGAACAAGCAGTTGCTGGGTGCTGGTGCTTTGACGATGTTGTTGGGGCTTCCGCTTTTTTCATCTGGAGCGAGAGGTTATTCTGGCTCCTCCGAGCAGCAATCTTGTTTGTTCTGCCTCGTTTCCGAGAGCTGGATTGGCGCGTGCTTTCGGGGGAACCTGATGGTGGTTGGTTTGAAGGAGAAACCTAGAACGAATTTCAAGAGCACGTTGGGCTCGCCTAGTTGTGAGACGAACTGTTTAGTCTTGTGGCGGGGAGAAGTGTCCTGCCGCCATTTGTTAGGTGTCCCTCGCATTGTGGGACATCCCATGATATGGGCACGAATTCCACTGAGCAACCTCCAACATGGTTGGACATGAATCCCCCACCGTCCACCATATCGGGTCCTTTCCCCAAAGCTCACACCCAAGTTGCGAGTGACCAACACAACCTATAGTAAAAGTCGAGCCCCTTTGTGTGGGGTGGTCAAAGCCCAGCCCAAGCTGTTTTGGGAGTTTTTTTTTTGTTGGGACCGCTGTCCCGCGCGCGTAGATCTTGGGCCTGCTGCGGGACGCGAGCCCCCACTTCAAGGCGAAAGCTTCCCCGCTCGGCGCGAGGGCACCTTCCCATCTCGCCTTGACGGTGCCCAGCCCTGCGGTTCCTTAGGATTTTTGGATGTTTTTACTTGGTTTTGGTGTCCACTAAAACCACTAAAACCACACGTTCTTTAGGTTTTCGGATGTTTTTGCTGGGTTTAGTTGTCCACTAAAACCGCTCAAGTCACCAAATGTTCTCGACTTTGAGCAGGGGATCTGAGGACAGCCCAGTTTAACATTGAACGAAGACTCTGTTTCCCTTGCAAGGGACCCTCTAGTGGGTTCCATGTTAGGGGACAGGAGAGTAGCCGCACAAACTTAAGCAGTGAGTGGTTTCGGTTCGGACTCATCCCTGGTGTTGTTTCTTCTCGGGGGCCAGACCTGGGACCCATGAGGCACCCGAACAAGCAGTGACTGTGAGTCTGCGCTTATGTCAAGATGTTACCACCGGCTTTTAAGGGAAGCTACCATCAAAACAAACCAAAAGAACCAACGCAAACCAAACAAACACAAGCAAAGCGACCCAGGGAGGAGTCAAACCTCCATAATTTGTCAGGAAGTGCCCCATTGCGTCGGCAACCCAACACTGATTTATGTCAAGTTTCCTTGACCCACTTTTTCGGTACCATGGTTTATGTCCAGTTTTTGTTGCCGGAAAAAATGGGCAAACGCCGGGCAAAACGAAATCGGGTAAACAACACATCGCGCAAACGATTTGTTAAAGTGGTATCCAAACCAGCAAGTTCAAGATACCATCTGAACAAAAAAAGTAAGGGAGGAAAGCCATTTTGAAAGCGTAAGGGTTTACACGGGTCTTCTGTTGAGAACCAGCAAGAATAGGGTTTCCTTTGTCTAGCTTTCGGTGTGATTTTCATGGGTTGCAGGCGCTTTGGTGGACATCAGAGAACTGTGCTGGGCAACAAACTCAGAATCTAAAATATCATGGCCACTTTGGTTTGATGTAGGTGTGTTTTCTGGGGGTTCCCGTTTGCCATTATTTTTAAGGCTGAAGCCCAAAAGCAAAACCGACACTCATTTTGGGTCCCCTATTGTGACACTGACATACCGAAGATGTGTGTTTTTATTAGAAAGACACTCCTTGGATTCTCATATGGAAGCCCAAAGCTAGAGGTCTTTTGTGGGTCGTGACACATTTTTTGCCGGAGCAACAAACCACAAAAGACAACTGGTTTAGAATGAACCCAGAAGCAAAGTGCACTGCAAGGGTCCCTCTTTAAGAGAACGGGGTTGTGGGGTACTAAACCAGATTTTGTCATGCTGGTTAGGCTATGAGTACTTTCTTTTGTTGGTACCATTTTAGTGGCGAGCAAAACGTCTGGCCAACCCACTCAGGAAGTAAACTCTTCCTCCCCCCCGAGAACTTGATTGTCGTTGGGAAACAATTTACATTTTTGCTTATTGTGGTTTAGTGGGAAATCCCCACTTAACTGCTAAAAAAAACAAAATGCTCCCCGTCCAACGTCAACCAAGAGAAGGTCAAACCTCAGATTCAACGGGCCCCGCCCCAAAGTGATGCTATGGACACCGCTTTGCTTTGGTCTCGGTGACTCCCAGCCTGCAGATGGTTTATGGTTGTGGTCGTTTCCACTGAACCACTAAACTTCCATTTGGTTAAGAATATTCTTTATTTTTCCCTGGTGGTTTTTTAAAGGGAATCTATCACTACTGGAATAATTTTCTTTTGTTCCAGGAGACTTAAGCAAAATGGAGCCTGCCACTTCGGGGTCGTGGACTATGTGTCCTTGAACAGGGGACCCTTTCCATCTTAGCGGGCAGGAGGGTATGCAAATGCAAGATCCTTTTTCTTGGTTTGTCCGCAACCAACCCTTGGTCCCCCTTAAGGGGAAACCGAAAGGAGATTGTTTGAAGCGCTGGGTAAGGGGATTCGCAAAAAAGAAAAGATCCTTGTTCATTGGTTTAAGCAGCCAAAGGGGAAACTGAAAGGAGGTTGTTGCAAGGGTTGCAAGGGGATCCGCAAGAAAGAGAAGACATCCGCAGTCATAGGGAGCAGATCTGTCGGCCAGGAGCAGCTCTCGAAGCAGCTGAACTCCGTGGAGAGCCAGTTTATGTCGGTGGCCATCAATGTACTGAATGGCGTTCTCAGCCGCACCACGTGCCTTGTGGAAAGCAAAAACGCTGGGCGGGAGGTTGCTTGCTTTGACTTGCTTTGACTTGCATTGCTTTGCTTTGCTTTGATTTGCTTTGCTTTGATTTGTTTTGTTTTGATTTGTTTTACTTACTTGCTTGCTTGGCTGGTGGGTTGGTTGGTTAGTTAGTTAGTTACTTGGTTGCTTAGTTGGTTGCTTGGTTGCTTGGTTGCTTGGTTACTTGGTTAGTTGGATGCTTGATTGGTCAATTGTTTGCTTTGCTTGCGTGGTTGCTTCTTTGGTTGGTTTGTTGGTTGGCTGGCTGGCTGGCTGGTTTGTTGGTTACTTGGTTGGTCAATTGTTGCTTGCTTGCGTGGTTGCTTATTTGGTTGGTTGGTCAGTCGGTTGCTCGCTCGGTTGGTTGGTTGGTTTGTGGATTTGTTGGTTTGTGGGTTTGTTGCTCGCTTGCTCGCTCGCTCGCTTGCTCGCTTGCTTGCCTGCGTTCCTTGCTTCCTTGCTTCCTTGCTTCCTTGCTTCCTTGGCTGCTTCGGAGCTGGGCTGCTTGGTGCGTTGGATTGGGTTGAGTTTGGGTTTGGGTTCAGACATTGCAAACCCCTGGGCAATGAAGAACCGTGGATCTCACTTGCCAAATCCCGACAAATGTTTGACGTTCTGGGGTTTGTGATTCATGCTCAAAACAGGCTAGGCACCCTTGTTCCAACAATGGAAGTGGACAAGGGGCTTTCTCAGGATGAGTTTTGTTTGCCCAAATCCCCCCGTGCCCCTTCCATGATTATTCAAAGGAGGGTAGGGCCCAAAGCAATTCTCACCAGTTGTGCCCGGGTTCTTTGGGCCCAAAACAATTCGGGCACATCCTAGGAGCCTCTTCACACAGACGGTGATGTTCCTGCTCTATGTCTTGATGTGGCTGCTATCGCCGATGACCAGTCAGAGCGGGCAGGCTCATTTCAAAGCGAGCAAGCCGAAGCTTCTGACCTCTGCTGTTGGTTTGCAGGTTCGCTTCTTTTGGCCCCGTTTTTGTTTTTTTTACCGCAGGATTTAGTGGTAGCTTTCGTTTGCCTTTGTCTCGTTCCGGTCAAAGCGAACCATGTTACGGCTTTGCGATACAGCCCCGACTATGAGGGTTTGTTTTTGCTGGGAGATGGTCGACAACCCACCAAGATTTGCGTGTCCTTTTATTATTAATCGTTGCTCTTGTTCTATTTATTATTTGTTGGAATGACTCATTTGTCCTTGGTAATTTCATGATTTGAGTTATGGAGTCCTCATTTGTTGGTGAGGCTTTCATGAATTGCTCTGGTTCTATTTGTTCACAATGACCACTTGGCTTGTTTCTTTGTTTGTGAATAATGTAGTCATGGAATCCTTCTCAGTTGGTGAATCAGTATACAATTTGCCCCGGTTCTTATGCAGAACCCGAGGGTCCGTTTCCGAACCACACCCCGAGTCGCTGAAATGGGGTGTCATTTGGGACATATTTCGAGTTGCCCCAAATTCCACGAATCGGATCTTTGGGGTAGTTTTGACCATAGGGCCACCTTGTACCTTCGACACAGGCCGTCTTCTCCATCGTGCGGACCTACTTTATGCTCAGCGCTCAGACCAGCAGTGCTTCTGAAGACACGTGTGCAATTGTTGTTTCACTTTGTCACAAGTTTCCAAGTCCGCCTGAGAAGTGAGAGCGTCGCCCCCGACTGGCGTTGCTTTTAGCTTAAAGAGGGTCCCCGTGTTTGACACACACACACACACATAAGTGATGCTTGCCGAGGTACAAAGCATTCTGCAACACTGTCTTCGGCGCCTGCGTGTGGTGTTTGCTGACATGGTTGCGACTTCGGGCTAAATTCTGAGGATCCAGGTTTACCACCCACGAGCATGGAACCTGACATCCAAACCCACCTGCCCCTGTTCCCTCCAAATACCACGCTAGTAAAGTATGATCATGGCCTTATTTTTTTTTATGTGGGGGTTAGGGGACGGGAAATCCAACAAGAAGCGAAAGAGGAAAGGAATCATTTCTTTGAAGGTGACCCACGTTCATCATGGGTAACAACACACATGGTCCAGGGAAGCCGGTACCACGCGTGGAGCTCCCGTGCGCCAGTCTTGTCTTTTTTTCTTACAAAATCCATTTCCCTGTAGGGTCCCTTGGAAGTTCCATTTGCTTTTTGCTGAAATGATTTGTTTTGGTTGTTCTCTTGTTGGTTTTGAGTGGAGTCGGTTTCACTGCTGGAACAACTGTTTTTGGGTTTCCAGGCGGCCAAAAAGTAAAAGGAAGCTGGGAACCTTAATGTGCTTCTTGAGGAAAGGAACGAGGTGTCAAGCACCACATGATACCGGCCGGGCCGGACATCGGCCAGCTCTTTGTGACCTTTGAACTTGGAAGGCAACACGCGGGGAGTGCACATGGGTGTCCAAAAAGTTGGGGACTGGATGGCTTCATGGCTATGTGGTCTCGGACCCTTGGACTTTAAAACTTTTTGAACGGTGGATTTTCCATGGGACCCACAAAGAAGTCAAAATGTTTGCGGAGGGGTCAACAACAACCAAGATGGTAGGATACACCTTTGGCAGTCCTCACTTGGGTCAACCGGCAGTCTCGAGTCGTTTGCTTAGGATGCGATCTCGCCATGGTGGTTGCTGTGATGTGCTTCTTTCTGGGCAGCTCGGCCTTTTAGTTTGCTTCCCCAAACCGCCGTTGCTTCGAGCTTTGTGGTGGGTCATTCGGGCCCTCATGTTAGCCCAAGGAGGGCGTCAACATTCTCCGGCTTACCTTGGCGGTTCCCAGCCGTCCCCTGAATTTTTTAGGTTTGTAGGGTCGTTTCCACTTGGACCGCTAAAGGCTTTTCGACGTTTAGCAGAACGTTTGCAAACGGACAGCACAGCTCTGGAAGCTCCGGAAGGTGCACGGAAGCGGAGCCTTGCTGGAAACAACCTTGTTGGGACTTGCTCGTTGAGCTGTTCTTTTGCATGTTGAGAAGCTGCTTTGCAGCACTACCAAGTTCCTTGATCTTTGTTTGAAAGTTTAACACCTTCCTTCCCCCAACAAAAGGTGTTTTTCGGTTTTTGCAAGTGCTCAAGCAGGTGGCTTTTGCCAAAGACCCACTCAGGAGATCCTTGAAGCTGTTTCCTGTTTTAGGCTCCCTTAAAAAAGCAATACAACCCAGAACGGGACGTGGGTTTCCCTAACGACGCTGTACCTAGGCTTCATCCCGGAAGTGGGCTCTGTGATCTCAGTCGTGGCGCGGACCCCAAGCCCCACGCAGCGGCTTCCGTTGAGCTCACCGCTTCGAAATGAACATGAGCTGACCCAGAGATGGCCTCGAGTGCTGCCGTATTACGCGAATTTGGAAGTTGCGTTTTTTTGTTGGCGCAGGTTGAGAATATGATTGGCAGAGTAGTGGGTGTTCCCTCCTACAGTGACCCCCTTTAACAAGGGGACACGCGCTCAATTTCTGTAAACAGCCGTGTTTCGTGGCGTTGACGTATTGTCAGCTTGCGCACCATCCAATGGTCGACCTTCAGGTCTTCGTGCGTTTCGCGGCTCTCGCTTTGATTGCGCAACCCTTTGCGTACTTTTTCTGATTTTGTCTTATCGGTTCTAATCAGCTAACGAACTCAATAGCTAGCTGCTGTGGCTCATGGTTTTCACCAGCTCTTGTAGAAGCGCGGCTCAAGTAGTTCCAGTACCGCGGAACTTCCTTCTAAACTTTCTTTGTCACCAGCTGGCATTTTTTTGTTTGAGGCGAAATGTTCGGCCCGTAAAACTCGCGATCCACCCTATTTGACTTGAAAGGGTGACCCGTGAAGCATTGAAGGAAACCAATGGTGCGCAAGGGCATGCGGGGCGCCTGGCATCTCGTGGGTTCTGGCTTCAGCATTTTCCGAGAACAGCTTTGGCCTGCTCGCCTCCCTCACCTAGACCGACATCATTTAGCTTTATTTCAGGTTGCAGGATCGCAAGCGCATGCTTTGCGTATGTCATCCGGTTGTTTTACATCTCAACCCGGGAGTTTGAATCATGGGCAAGCTGCCGTGTATGGTTACTAAGCTGATCCAGTTGGGCGCATGTTCAACCAAACTACCCGCTCAGAGGACGACAGGTTCATTCCAACAACCCCTCGGGGGCGCATTCGGCGAATCGAGTCGATCTCAGGTGCCAGTGCCGATTCTGCTCTTCGATTCCAGAGTGAGCCTCGAGGTGCGTGCCACCAATGTACTCACCATGGCGCCTTGGATGGGTACAGTTGGGTGAAAGTAGATATCGCACAAGTCCTGTGTTTTGATTTATTCATTGTCATCCCCTTTGACTCACATACAGGGAAGTGTGCCATCCACTTGCACACTGGCGTAACCCGGGGGTACAATGACTTCCTGGGTTGGCCAATCCACTCAAGTAAGGAGTTAAAAATGAATGCTGCGCTGTTTGGGTATGGGTCAATATTCAACCTCCAGGGGACCGCAGGTTTCATGTTTCTTTCCATTTACCATGGTTCCATTTTGGGTGCCGATTTTTGACCCACAGCCATTTGTTTTGACCAAGGCGGTGGGGATGCTGCTGATTAAGTTCATGGTCTCCAACGGCCTGGACACTTGGCTTCACGACCCAATGATTTGGGTGAAGTATAGCGACCTCACACGACCGAATTCACCCCAAATGGTGGCTTATGTGGGGAATAGCCCCCAAACCACCGCAAGGTTCAGGCTGGTGAAATATTATAATTCACTCAGAATGATAGTCCTTTGCCAGCCGCAAGGCTTGTGGCGACAATATGATACACACGAAAGCCGCGTTCCGCTTTGAATATCACTTTTTTTGGAAGATCATTTTAGTCGCAACCAGTTCAGACTGCTTTTGGCCCATGCTTTTTAGGACCCATTTTTGGCATCGGGCATCGTTCCTTGTCACAGGACGGCTTCGGTTGAGCTGCGAAGCTTTTGGAGAAAATGGCTGGCTTTTAGGGTCGCTTGCACCAAGGAGAGTTACCTCATGAGCAAGAGCCCCACTTTGGCGGGCCAGCGGGAGGGTGAGAACCAGCCCGCCTCAGAGACGCACCCTGTCACCCGGCCGAGAAGTCGAAAGGGCAGTTTGCTTCCGGCTGCGTGTGCCATTGTCAAACGACAACTGTAGGGGTTGATACTGTGGATGGACAATATCCTGCACCTAAGAAAGCTGGAATGATGATTCCCGTGCAAATACCACTAAACAATGGTTTCAACCATGGTTTCAAGGTGGTGCGAAATGGATTTCGCAACCATCCACGGTAGGGATGGTCATCCACCTGGTAAAAAAACGTCCTTAATGACCGTGATATCATTCCTATTATGCGAACCGTGAAAATAGGCTATTATGAAGAGTTTTGACCATGTCTCACATGGGAAATCCGCAGCAAGAAAGGATGTGCGCTATTGTTGTTGTTTTTTTAATTGGGACGGTTCTCTTTTGGTTCCTTTGAAAGCGCTAAACCTTGCACCACAGGCAGAATACAAACGGGACTTGCGCATCTGGGCCTTAACATGGAGAGCCCTTGTTTGTAGCAAAACCAATGAGGTCTAAGGGGGTGATAATTGAAAGCACTTCTATTTGCAGGGGTCATGGACATCTGCATTAAGAGATACCACTCCACTCCGGTGTACTTTTGCACCAAAGCCCACCCTGATTGCTCGGCGATGGACGAAATGGGAAAGCGCTATACGGTCCACCATCTATTCACCGGCATGGGTTCCATCTTGCCCAGTATGAAGCAACCAAACGTGGTGTCCTTCTTCCAAGCGGCCCTTTGGGGCAATTCACCTCCGCAAGCTCTGAAACCTTTGATTGCCCTCCCGCGAGTCTTGGATGCATACCTTGTAGCCCTAAGACTCTCTTTTGCAAAACCCCGGGCCTTTTGATCCCTTGACATGTCATTTGTCGTTTGTTTTAAAGCCAAAATCCCCATAAGATGAGCATTTGTTTTATTACCTCCGCGCAGGCGTGAGAAGTTCCTGGTGCGGGCCTTGTGTTTCTCCTCTATGGGTGTGTCTCTAAATTGAGGACCCCCCGAAACAAGGCGTGTAGTCAGCCGCAAAACGAGGACCCTCAACAGAGAGTCACACCCATATGGGTGGTCTAGATTCTTCGACACCCATTGCACGGAAGACATGTGGGGTCTGCTGGACCCCCCCCCCCGCCCCAATTGAGTGCAGGCTAGGGGTGGTTCAAAGCCGCACTGCATTGCCGGCGGCGGTTGGCCTTTCCTTGCTTTGGATGTTTGTGCTAAGGTCGGGGTTTCTCGCTCCCTGAGTTCCCTAACTTGAAACTTCCTGGGAAGGCTGGTTTGTTTGGCCAATCCACTAAGCAAGCAAGGTGTTGGTGCAGGGCCATAAGAAAAAGGGGGCCCGTTTGGAGAATATGGTTCAGTGCGATTCCCTCAGGTTCTGGTAGAAGTTTAGGAACTGCATACTGTTTCAAATCCTCTACATGTCAGTGCCAGTACTTTGAAGTTAGGGGCATTTCAATCAGAAAGCCAAAGGGACTCGCGGCCCTAAGGATCCACGTACTTTCTGAGGATGTGCTTTGACTCCCTTTCGACCCCTCAAGTACATGTTTAGAAGGCCCAGGCAATTTGTATCGCGCCATGTGACGATGTAAGGGAAGAGTTCCGCTAAGACGAGTTCCAGTCAGAGGACATGTTTATAAAGCCGACAAGGGGCTTTTGTGCAAACCGAAAAACACAACAAATATATATATATATATATATATACATATATATATATATATAACAACGATTAAGTCGGACCCATGCAAATCAGCAGCGCGTGTAACAGCTTGTTCATTTCTAGGAGGGCTTGGGCTCCTCCGCGATGGTGAGACGGGCATGCTGACCAGGTTTTCCTGGAGCGTATCATTTGTTCTACACGGAAAGCAACACGCACACACACACACACACACATGTTAGTTGGATCCTTTAGGGTAAGTGGCCATGCATGTCAATTGGGAACCAGCGCCTAAATTTAAGTGATGTCAAGGGTCCCTGTAAAAAACATATTACCCCAATGACCAATTGTGGAAGTGGGGCATCAGAGGCCATTGATTCACCACTGTCCCATGCCACTCTGTGGTCACGCGTATGACCAACCTCACGCAAGAATGAGGTGATTATCCTCTTTGTGGTGATTCTCTGCGGAGAAATCTGGGGCATTACAGGCGAGGGGATTTTTGTCGAGTTGAAAATACAATTCACTACTTTTTTTCGCCCACTTTTTCACCGTTTGCCCCCTTTTCCTTTTCAGTGGCTTGTCCATTAAACAGTGAGCAACCCCATCAGGAACTGGCGCCCGAAAAGGCTGCATCCCCGATTGAGGTAGCCCGAAGATCAATCAACACATTGATGAGGGTTTCAATGCAATGCTGGCCGTCTTGTGGATGAGGTCCCAACGGAACACCAAGGCTGTTCCTTGTAGACTCCCGGTTCCGGCGAAGCCAAGGGCCTCAAAATTGGAGCTCGTGGATGACATAAGGTTGTCTTTGGGATCTACGACCGCCAACCGTTTTCGCCTTTGCGGGTTTCCCTTGTTGGTCCATGTGGGGGTGGCTCCCTTGGTTATGGGAAATGGAATTGCTGGGTGATGATTGGATGTTCAGTCGCCTCCACAGAAGTGAGGAAGGTTTGCCATGACATTAGTACCACACAGATGTGTCGCTCTGAACTTGAATTGGGTGTTTCCTGAAATAGGCATCCACTCGAACGGGGTTTCGGGACAAAAACAAGGATTTCGAGAGTGCAAAACAGCCATTGTTTTTTTTTTTTTTTTTTTTTTTATTGTCCCCGATTTTGAAACATGGGAGCACCTCAAGACTGGCTGTCTAGCTACTTCTCTGTCAGCTTCCAGGGAGGGTGTTGATACTTTCTTTGGGCCAGCGGTGAATCATTACGCCCTTTCCGTCCCACCCCCCCGCAGACTGGTTCTCAGAAGCCTTCTAAGACCCTTTGGGTTGTAGGGGTCGCCCTTGGGTTGTAGGGGTCCGCCCTTCCCCTCCGCTTCCCTGGCAGGCATGCTGATCTCGGTGCCTTTGTTGGCCCTGATACGGCTGCTGATCAACCTGGAGAACACGCACCCAGGACGTTCCTTGGCACGTCCGCTGTCAGGGGCACACCATGTAGCGTCTTGCAAGGGTTCTCTATATTTTTCCGCTCTGGGCGGCTTAAAAGTCGCCCTTTGGGCCAGTTTTGAGGGAGTTTCCGTTTTTGGTGGTGATGTGTTAAGAGGACATGTGGGGAACCCTGTTTTGAGCTAACCAAAATAGGTTAGCACCTACTGGTTGCTGGAAGCACCGAGGAGGACTTAGATCGCATTTGCCAGCACCACCCCAAGGACCGCTTTCCTCAAGGGGTCAAGGATGGGGAAAGCTGTGGTTCCTGGGCGGGTGCAGGTGATTTCGAGAGAGAGAGAGAGAGAGAGAGAGAGAATGGAGAGGGTCTCTCATTGCAGAATAGCCCCGAACGACTCCATGCGGGTGGGTGCCTGCATAGTGTGATTGTGTGTGTGTGTGTGTTGTGTGTATTTGAATTGTTTTGTTTGTGTGTGTGGGTTTGTGTGTTTGTGTGTTTGTGTGTTTGTGTGTTTGTGTGTTTGTGTGTTTGTGTGTTTGTGTGTTTGTGTGTTTGTGTGTTGTGTGTGTGTTGTGTGTTGCGTGGTGTGTGGAGCGTGGTGTCAGGTTTGAGGTGTGTGTGTGTGTGTCTTTGTGTGTGCCTTTGTCTGCCTTTGTGTGTCTTTGTGTGTCTTTGTGTGTCTTTGTGTGTCTTTGCGTGTGTGTGTGTGTTTTGTTTTTGTTTTTGTTTTTGTTTTTGTTTGCGTGTGTGTGTGTGTGTGTGTGTGTGTTTGTGTGTTTGTGTGTTTGTGTGTTCGTGTCTTTGTGTGTTTGTGTGTTTGTTTGTTTGTTTGTTTGTTTGTTTGTTTGTTTGTTTGTTTGTTTGTTTGTTTGTTTGTTTGTTTGTTTGTGTGTTTGTTTTTTTGTTTGTTTGTTTGTGTGTTTGCTTGTTTGTTTGATTGATTGTTTGCTTGCTTGTTTGTTTGTTTGTTTGTTTGTTTGTGTGTGTGTGTGTGTTTGTGTGTGTGTGTTTGTGTGTGTGTGTGTGTTTGTGTGTGTGTTTGTGTGTCTGTGTGTTTGTCGGTGTTTGTGTGTGTGTTTGTGTGTGTCTGGGTTTGTGTGTGTGGGTTTGTGTTTGTGGTAGTGTGTGTGTGTGTGTTTATGTGTTTATGTGTTTATTTGTTTATGTGTTTATGCGTTTATGTGTTTGTGTATGTTTGTGTGTTTGCGTGTGTGTGTGTGTGTATGTTTGTTGTGTGTGTGTGGTCGTTTTGTTGTTTGGTTGTTTGGTTGTTTGGTTGTTTGTTTGTTTGTTGGTTTGTTTGTTTGTTCGTTCGTTTTTTGGGGTATTTGCGTGTGTGTGTGCTTTGTGTTTGCATCTTGGGCAGCGGTTCATATTTCGCGCAGGCGTTTGCCGAGTGGTGTGCTTTTGTGCTATGCATTCGGATGTTGTGCGGGGCTGGCTTTTGGCGCTTCTTGTGCCCTTGAACCCGCCCTTAGGCTGGACCAACGTGTGGTAATGCTTGGTATGTGATTGACATGTTTGCCATGTATTAACCTGCCAATGAGGGAACGAACCTGGGGATTTCCATTCAAGGAAACCATAGGGGATGGTTTATGGAGGGTAATTCCTTCATTCCTTGCTGAGAACTGGCAAGCTAAGCTAGTGATGGCAGAAGGACGTTGGGTTGTCTCAAAATTGAGAAACACGCAAAAATCAACAGCGGGTTGCCCTTGACTATCCTTATTTGAACATGGGTGACACCACCAAGACACCCGTGACAAATTCCGGTTGTGGGTATTCCCTTCAAAGCATGGGAATGACCCTTCCGCAACCATGTCCTCCAAAGCTATTAACTTTTGAGAGTACGCACATGAAGCACAATCTAAACTTATAGTATATAGGATTACTCCCTCACGCCTGTTTCTGCACTTGAGTCACTTTTTGTGAAGACCATTTTGGTGGAAAAAAACAAGCTGAGATTTGCTTGGCCAATCTACGGAAGTGAGCCCCAGATGTGGAAGCCATTGACCCAGCGCCGGGCGTTTTTGTTTCAGGCGTCACCGCAGCTGCGGCGGCTTCTGCCAAGGCCGTGGTTCCTTCAGTGAACCCCACCCCCAGTGGCTTGGCCGAAGTCCGAAAGAAAGATGGGTGCGTCTTTGTTGGAGTTGGTAAGAATCCAATGGGCCCTGTAAGGCCACTTGTCGGTCTGTGCACCCACATGTCCCAGTCGTGGCTTTGACCTTCGCGGATCAGAGGACTTTCAGTTTCCTGGCGCGGAAACAAATAGTCAGTCGAGCCACAGTCAAAGCCCGGGTAGATGAAAGTTAGTAAGGGACAATCCCAACCATAAATAGCTGCGGCCGCCTTCTTCGTTCTTTACATGGTTCTGGGTCGACCATTTTAATACCGTGTTTTGATTGTGACTCAAGGCCCAGGTAATTCTTTGAACCCATGCCAGGGGTCCAAACTTGCGCCGGATGCAGGCGGACCAACAGTCCTGGAGGGACATGTAGAGCCTCCAAACAAGAACAGCAGATGCAACCAACCGCCAAAGGCCATCTTTGAATCTCATTGTTGCTTCATGAGCCGATCGCATGAGAACCTTCGGCGAGCTGCAGTAGGATTGCGCACAGGGACTAATGCCTGCCTGGTGCCATACTATGGATTGGGTTTCTTAGCGGCGACCCTGGCAACATGAGCCGGATTGCCGGATTTACTCTAAGAGGGTCACAGCTCCCAATCAATCGGGGCAATTAAATGGCATTGAATGGCTGAAGTCACACTATATATGTCACAAGGGTACGTTTCCGACTGACAATCGTGTCTTGTTGGCAGAAATTGCAGATGAGTTATCGCGAGGAAAGACCTCAGGGGCGTCAGCGTCTTACGTGAGCGAAGTGGCGCGCAACGAGAGCCTCAACGGCCGCCGCAACAGCAAGATCGTCCAAGCTGGGCCGTGAAATCATTGCCCAGTGAGGAACCCTTTTTGTTGCTGGTGCTTAGCAGGGAATGAGGGAAGGACCCCTATAAACCGCCCCTTGTGGTTTCCTTTAAGACTTTAAGGGAACCCCTGGGTTCATTCCCTCATTCCCCACTGAGCAGAACCAAGTTTTTTGGGATCTCTGCTTTGATTGCTTTGTGGGCTCTCCGTTTGCAGGGGAGCCGGCGACGGAACAGCATGTCCTTTTTTCAAGCGACATCCCTGATGGGTTCACAGTCCGATGCGTGGAACAGAAAAGGCTGATGTCGCTTCACTGTTTCTGGTGGACATGTTGGCATGTCGAGGGTGCTCTTCTTTGCGTTGTTTACGGAGAAGCAGTCTGGAGGGTACCCATTCAGCGGGGTTCACCCATTTGGGAAAAGCAATATTTTTGGATGCGGTGGATGTTTTGCGTTAGCCTGACATTTGATCAAGCAGACTAGTGTTCACACCAATCTGTGTGGAGAATATGTAGCCCGAATCACCGTGCGCCTGAGTTTGCTGCTGATGAGGGGGAACCAAGCAAGATAGTTCGCAGATTTTGCGAAGGCATTTTTGTGGGGTTCGTCCAGTCAGTCCCATCTGGAGGTTTGCAACTTGGTGCAGTGCCATGTGGCCAGGTGTTGATTTCTTCGGCAATTCTGAAAGGTCCCAGCTTTCAGTGCACCCATTTTCCCTTTTCATTGAGAGGGTTTCCCACTAAGCACGAGGAGACCGGGAAAAATAACAATAAAGCAACACGAGTTAGTTTAGTAAAAGAAAAAAACACATTCTTTTTGTACTGAGCAAACTGGGTCGTCGTGCACCTGCGAGGTACCTGGCCTACGCCTCAGTTGCGCAGAGCTTTGCTAAGAAGGGCCGAAAGGGCCTTTCAGATCAGGTCCCTCCGATTGACACGGGTGTGGCTCAAAATTAAACAGGAGGGGCAAACCGCGGGTTTTGGCCAATTTTTCCACTTAACAGGGCAAGCCATTTTGGAATTCCGGGTTTTTGAGCCACAGCCACATGAAACTGGACGTTTGGGCGGTCCTGGAAGATGATTGTAGGTTTAAAGGGACCCCCGAACGTCAGGTTCCAGGTGGGAGGGTAGTCCTTATAGTACATGTTGCGTAGGCATTTCACTGCTTGGACATGCGATGATCGATCAACCACGCACAGCCCACCCCACCACACACCCTGGCCCACTTACACCGCACATTACCGCACCATCCGCCCAGCCCCACTCCCCCCCTGCAGACCCCCAGCCCACACCCCAGCCCACCAACCAATCGACAGATAAACAAACCAAGAGACGTGAGAACGCATACACGCAAGCAAACGGACCAACCTGAGACACCATGGAAGCTCCTTGATGGATTACACAAGATCTGCACTCATTTCTTGCATTTCTGGGCACACCACATTATTTAGTATGTGTCGGTGCGTGGAGAACATGCTATCGTTGAGCAATTTGTCATTGCTTAATTTCTGTGACTGAGCCTGCTTTCAACAATGAAAGCCCAACCACAAATGAAACGACCTTTGTGCGGACTATGCAGCTAGCAAGTCACGGAGTCCGTTGATATTGCTCACTTTTGTTCTTATTGTGCTTAGTTGTTGCGTTTGATGGCAGCACCTATTCGGATTTGGTACAGGGTCAGGGTTTGAAAGCTGTCTGATCTCTTTCGGGCTCGGCTGACAGGGCTCCTTGATCTGATGTTTCCCGAGTGGTCCTGGGAAACTATTTGGTATACGGGGTAAATTAAAGGACACATGTGGGGCCACACAACCGCCAGAATGCCAGCTGTTTTAGAGGCCTAGAATCGTTCCCAGTGCTCCAAATCCTTGCGCAACCAAGGGAACCACCGTTTAAATCGGCCACCAAGGGAACCAGACGCAAACAAAAAATAAGAAGAAGAAACAAAAACAACGGAAAATTGTTGGTCTACAAGAATGGTAACCTGGCGGCTTGTGACCCTCAAAAGGTTCAAATACTGGGCCCTTAAAAGGGCGACGATCCGAGATCTATGGAACCAGCGACTACATCGAGTACACAGGACCGGTGTGCCATGCTTTGGTTCCTAACAGCATTCATGTTTCGCGTCGATGCAATGGAAGGGTGGCCCGATGTTGCCATTTATGGCTTCATGGTTCCCGTGTGGTTGGAAGACAGGAATTGGCTGGCTCCACGCTAAGATGGGGGCCGGGTGTGTATTTGCGCCCAACGCCCGTGTGGGTTTCCGGGCTTGTGCAAGATGAGTTTCATTGAGAAGTATGCCAAGTGAGAGCTGATATTTTCAGAATTTAGCAAATCATTGTGCGTGGGGTGGGTGAGTGTACGCTATCATGTAGCTGCACAGCCAGCTGAGTGGTCTTTGACGAACCATCTTAGAGGAAGACCTTGGTAGAACCAAAAGTCAAACGGTTTTCGGAGGCCCAAATTAAGGAAGCTCGTTGGGCAGGGTTTGTCGGACCCTCAAACTACCCTTATCTCACTCCCCGTGTTGCTGAGCTTTCCAACTTTTGGGGATGACCCTTGTAGCGGCAAAAAACAAGTTTGGGTTTTCTTTGGGCCAATCCACTCAGAAAGTGAGTTAAGACTGTAATATTGCCATGATTAATGCTCAAGCAGATGGAACTATGTCCAATTCCCGAGGCCTGTTTGGAACCTTTTTCCTTGGTGGCTCCCACCGAGGGCTTAGTGGTTGGGTTTTCATGTAGCATGCTAGTGACTTTTTCGGCAGGGGGTCCGAAAACGGAGAGTCCAGTTTCAGCGCACGTTTTTGATGTGCAGTGGGTGTGGTCTTCTGGTCTTCTGGTCTTCGGAGGACGCCTGCCGAAGCATCTGCTGCGGATGCCCAAAGATCTCTCCTCCGGGGCCTTCTATTCCCATAGCCTCTTGGAGGGAGATAAATTGTTTTTGGTGTCGCCTGGCACCCAAAATTTGGGCCCGAGACGTTTTGGAAGCAATCGAACTTGCGCCAAGAGCGGCCAAAGAGGCGTCTCGTTCACTGCCCAAAGTTGGGCTTTGTTCAGCATCAAACCGAAAGGTTGGATTAGAGGAGGAGGGAAACCCAGTTTTATCCCCCCAACTTGAGAGCGCCAATTTGACCTTGACAACTTCCGGGGTGTTTGTTATTTGAGCGGATGGAGGCTCCACTCCTTCTAGGTGTCTGATCTATTGACTTGGCTTGAAGCCAGGGTGCATCAGCATCTTCTTGGTTCGACCATGTTCTGCCCAGCCTTGCACGTGGTCATGTCTCGAATAATGTTAGCGTCGGATGAAAGCCTCCCCTCCCCACCCCCAGAATCAAGGTCAAACCTCAGATTAAACAGGTTCCGTGTGGTAGTTGTCGGTGGCTGCTCCACGGGATTGAGGAAGGGTCCGGAAATGATAATATCAAGTTTGCAGTGGGCTAGTTCGTGAGCGAAAATGGTTCTGCCGAAGGCGCTGTACCAATTAGGGGTGGTCCCCGAGGCCGCGTCAGAGCGTGTGGGACCCGTGAACGTGGCTTAGCAATCGGTGTTGTTTCTTCATTCAGTGTTAACATTATTATGGCTGTTGGGTACCGGATCTTTGGACTTTAACTTTTTTGGGTGAAACATTTGATTTGTTTATTGGACCCACAAAAAGTTAAGCATATTTGGTTGGATGCTTGGACTTTGGAAGCTTTTTGGATTTACACAAAAAACTAAACACCTTCTGCAGCGGGGTCTCGCACCAGTACCCAAGACATCAACAAAAACACATTTGTCACTTCTGGGGTCTTAGTTGGACTCATGCCGCTCTTTATCCCGATGGAGAGTGGATCCAATGTTTCTTGTTGTTTTTGTTTTTGTTGTTTCTCTTTTTCTCAGGGAAATACTTGGTTCGACAGATCGAAGATGATCGAAGGCGCTGAACAACACGCTCGAAGGCTTTTGCTATAAGCAAGCAGTATTTCTTTGTGAAGCCTCTGCCAAAAACAGTCTTGGATCAAACTTCTAGCTAAGTTTCCTCCGGAGGGCTGATGTGTAAGGGGGAAGTATGGGGAGCCCTAGCGATGCGAGGGTCACTGGTTGCAACTTCACGACTTGTCCAAGGCTTGGGCGAGAGGAGCGTGCTCAATGGCATGTGGGGGAAGTACGATCATCATCGCCACTTGGAATCCTAACCAAACTTTTGTGATTTGGCTGTGGCTCAAAAAACCAGAATTCCAAAATGGGTTGCCCTGGTAAGTGAAAACTTGGACCAATACCGGCGTAACCCCTCCTGTTTAATTTTGAGCCACACCCATTTGTTTGTTTCCTGAGTTCCTGGACGGACAACTGGTTGTGAAAACATGTTGAGAAGTAAACAACAAGTTAGGCCTTTTTTTAGGCAACTCCACTTGATCGGAAGTGTGTTGTACGTCGACCAGGAGAACCCGTGCTGTTTGCTGGTGTTTTTCCAATTTGGGGACGAGTAGACGCCTTGACCCACGTGGGGAGGACAATTTCACTGGGCAATACTTTGTTTGGGCCATCCACGGAAGTGAGTTGCGGGAATCCAAAAGGAAACCAACCCCGCAAGAATGTTGTCTACATCGCCTCTTGGAATCCAATGCTTGCCCATGTTTCTCTTGCGCTCGCATGCTATGACCAAATGATGACACCGTCGCACAGCCATCTTACAACTTCATGCGCTGTGCTGAACCTATAGGGTCCGGATGCTTTAAATTAAAGGGGAGGGGCCCCTGGAAGCAACCATTCTCTGAGATCCTGGACTGGAAAACAAAAAAAGGCGATTTAGCGGTAAACACAAAGTGTGAAGACAATTTAGCAGTAAACAAAGATATAGCATGTGGTTTGAACACATCAATGTGAGACTGCCAGCCCTAGCGCGTTTTGCAGCCCCTTCAATTGGCAAATAGGGCAATTTGGTTGTGCTCGTATGGCCATGGGTCAAAATCCCGTACCGCCAGTGAGCATCCCAATCCCCACTAAAATAGACTAGCACCTACCCCAAAATGGTACCATTGGTTTGCGACGAAGAGCAGGTTTCGCGCTTGGCCACTTTCCGCACCCAAGAAGTGCACGAGACCCGGATCCTTGCCCCATTTTGGCACAGGTAAATGTAGAGCCGCGCTCCAATCATTCGCACTCTTTGTGCTCCTGGACTTCAAACTTTGCGTGAAGACAGTTCAGTTGATGTTGTTTGCGACTTAATTCAACCACGACCCTGATGAATCAACCTTTTTCACACAAAAAGCGGTCTCCGGGGCACCCTCTCAAAAAGCAAAGCAGGCTGCTAGTCAACCAACGCCAGGGTCGAACGCGTTGGTTTCACCAACTTGTGCCTTGCCCGGCACTCTCGACATGATGCATCGGCTGGTTTACGGAAGCCCCGTTTTGGTTCTACCCTGTTCCTTGACATGGAACCCACCAGAGGGTCCCTTTTGAAGGAAAATAGTCTTCCAGGACCGTGTAGGTTAGGGACTTAATATGACGCCGAATCTGAGTCTATGATTTGGGCAGAGCCAAGTGTTGGTTTGTCCAGCCCCTGGGTGGTCTTCTGAGAGATATCCAAGATCCACCGAGTCAAGGTGATTGAAGATCCCCTTCAAGGTAGGGGAGTTGAAATTACGGGGGGCACCGCTTTCACCGTTTCTTGGGGGCTTCAAAGTCAGAGACTGCTTGGTGGTGACCCTTTAGCATAGCACCTGCGGGGTGACTTTGATCCTGTTTTTTTTCTGGCAGACTCCCTGAGTTCATGAACTTGAAACTTTCTGGGAAAGCATTTTTAGTGATAAACAAAGAGTCTTGTTACTTTTTTGGGCCAGTCCACTTGATCGGATGATGCGGGGAGTGAAATCCCTTTTCCGAGGTGTGTCGGAAGATCCCCTAGGAAATCCTCAGCAGGCGCCGGATTGCCTTTTGACAGCTCTCCCCATAGCAAGGGGGGGAAACCAACCCGCAACAAACACGTCTCTCCACATCGACTTTCAGTGCAAGGACTATGGAAAGGGCAGCCATATTGAACTCACAAGCCTTCTATTTTTTTTGGTTCGACCTTTTACCTGTTGCTTTTCCCGCTCGCCGGCAGACAGATCAGTTTTTTGAGATCAATTTCACAGACCCCATGGTCACGCGCTGTGCTCGCTGCAGGCTCTAAGTTTTCTATTTGGACATGGCCAACATGTGCAATGCCAAGTCAATAGTTGGTGGACCAAGAATATGGATGTGACTTTGAATAGGGGACTACCTCAGAAGTGGTTGGTGGATATGACATGACTCCCCACGTAAATGGTGTCCACCAAAGGGTCTCTAATTGATATTCATCACTGAACACCATATCCACATGCAAATCATACCTTCCATGCGGCCCCACTAGAAATCAGAAATCACACCCTTTTGCATGTTTCAAGGGCCATGCCCGTCGTGGAAAGGCAGCTCCGGAGTACAGAAGACACGCTTGGCTGTGTGTTTAACTGTTTGGTGGAACATTGGCCAGTTAGTGGAAAGCAGGCAGTACAGTAAGCTATTTGGATGCACTACGTTTAACCTTCCATGTGCTCAAAGAAGTGTGTTTCTAAGATTTTTGCTTTAGAGGGAATGTATCAACGCCTCAAAGCTGGACATGTTATATTATGTTTTAGTTGTCCAGTTGGCATAGGCAAAGCTGCCTGGATTCACCACTTTGCAGCCTGATAATTCCATTCTTCACTGTTTGCGCCGGCTCTGTTCCTATTTGGAAGTGAGCCTGTATGTGGCAATGCTGTGAGACAGCTTAGTCATCATTGTATTCATCCAAGCAACACACTGCGAGCTTTAACCGCAGATTGGTACATTGGCGCATTTATGTGCGTGAGACAGATAGAGAGTGTGTGAGGGGGTGAATGTGAATGACTGTGACAGTGTGTGTGACCGTGTGTGTGAGAGGGTGTATGATGTTCTCTGTGTGTCTGTTGATGTTTTGTGTGTGTGACAGTGTGTGTGACAGTGTGTGTGTGTGTGTGAGACACTGTGTTGTGTTGTGATGTGCTGGGTTGTTTCGTATTGTGTAGTGTGTGGTTGTGTGTCACTCTACGCGTATGTGTGTCTGCGTGTGTGTGCCGGCGCACGCGCGCTTGTGTGTGTGTGTCACGGAGAGAGCGCGAGAGAGAGAGAGGGATGGAGGGAGAGAGAGCGAGAGAGAGATAGAGAGAGAGAGACAGACAGACAGACAGACAGACAGACAGAGAGAGAGAGAGAGAGGTGACACACTGTGGCCCTGTGTGCACTATGTGTGCGTAGCTTTGCCTATGTATGTGAATGTGTACATCCATGGTATGATTAGGTGCACAAAGGGTATGTTTGCTTTGAGGGCCAGCGAGAGATATTGGACTGATCTTTGGTGCGAAGCTTGATTTTCGAAAAGCTTTGGAGCCTAGCGTGGGCCGGCATCCAAGGGCTGCCTTTTTTTCCAACCTCCGGTCCGAGCCCCTTTTGGGACAGATCCTGGGATGTTAGACAGGTTTGCAGCTGTTGCTCGGGTACTGTTACTGTAGGGCAAATTGCTGAAACTGCCTGTTCTTTTCTCTCTCTTTTTTTGGGGGGGGTGCCCCAAGGGGCTTGAGTTGGTTTTTTTTTTGGCCCAGATGGCTGAAAGCTATAGGGGTTCTAACTTCTAGTAAAGAGGGGAAAGTGATTTGCGAGATTGGGCTGGTGCTAGGGGGCGTGCAGTTTGGGGTGCTGGTGTAGGTGCTGTTTGAGGTGCTGGTGGCAGTGCGGGCGCATGTTTTCAAGATTGACGGTACGGTGCCAGGGGGGAATCAGTTTGTGGTGCTGGTGCAGGTGCTGTTTTGGGGGGGTGACGGTGCGCGCGCATGTTTTCATCTTGACGGTAGGGTGCAATGTGCAGCTTGGGGTGCTGGCGCAGGTGGTGTTTTTGGATGTTGTTTGGGGTGCTGCTTGATTTTCGCCAGGTGCTGTTTTGGGATGCTGTGGGGTGCTGTTGGAGGTGCTGTTGAGGGCGCGGGCACATTTTTTCTCGATTGACGGCCGGGTGCTCCGGGTGCTTGGGGCGCTTTTCGCGGGGTGCAGTTGGAGGTGCTGGTGTGCCATCAGTGGCATGTTTTTGCTACTTGGCGTCTATGCTGGTGCAATGTAGTCGCTTTTTTGTTTGTTGTTTGGGCGGGGTGAGATGCAAAGCTAGGCACCTGAAGTTGAGCATTGAACAGAGCTAAATCGCAGATGTGTCTTTGATTTTCCACGACACTACCAATAACACAGTATTTGAAATATATAGGTAAGTTTTGGGGGAGGGCCTACCACATATATACATATGTATATGTGGGTGTGTGTGGGGGGGTAGCCTTTTAAACGGCAAGAAGACAAGGTCCGAAACTGGGCCATCGTTTTGACCACCAATAACACATTAAATGCTCGGTGAGCACGTCCTCAAAGGGTTCGCAACAAGTCATGCCCAAGTCTTGAATCACATGCAAGGATGTTTCAGATGCAGCAAGCCCTTCAGCACTGTGATTGGAGGATCTCCACGCCAGGTGTGAAGCCTGAGGGACGAATAGCAAGTGATCAGACCGCCAGCTGTTCCGCAGATGCGACGCAAAGGGAAAGCGATACAAAGTGCATTGCCACAGACTTCACCCGTGAAGCTTTCTTTCATGTTGATGTATCATCATGCGTGCGTGGTTTGGTGAGTTAGTGAGTGCAATTCAGCCAGATAGAGGCGGCACGCTAACATGTATCGCAGGTTTCACCTGGAATGCCCTGCAATTGCAACTTTGTGATATGTAGGCGAAAACAGGGTTTCCTCCATTCCCCTTTTTGGAACCTCCAAAGTTGGCAGGTTTAGAGATGTTTAGAGCAAATCACCAATAAATTGCAACTTTGAAGGGGAAATCCAGCGACCCCTGTGAAAGACATCAAAGTGGATCATTGATTTCGGTTTGGCCTAGAATGAGAGGCTGGCAGGGTGACTAAGCGATGCCAATGGCGTTCTGAAATTGAGAGGCAAGAAGACTGCTGCAGCTTCCAACGCAAAGTGTGGCATGCTTGACAACGAAGGCATGATGGACTTGAGAAGAGCTGGCGGGCTGAATGTAGTCTGGTGAGAGACGTTGCAGCCAAAGAGAAGCTGCTGTGGGCGTAAAAAAGTTATGACATGCGTATGAGTGAGATGAGCCGTGAAGAAGCTGCTGCTGAGAGGAAACTGGGGGTTTGGTTTGGTTCAACCTGGAATTGGCTCCCATCTGAATTTGACATCTGGTTTATTGACTTTTCGGCAAGTGCTTCCCTTTTGGAACCCTTAAGGGCTCCGATCGCTTGCACCAAAGGGCAATGTGGTTCGCATCCGAAAGGAAACCACTTTTTATAAGAACCATTTAACGAATCACACATATTGTTTTGGAGGCTCGGTACCCTTTCCAGGCAGGTTTGAAGGGAAACCAACATCAGAAGGAAGCCCACCAGTCAGAAGGAGAAAAAAAGGGTAGGGCCCACTTTTTCTGGCCAATCCACTCAGGAAGTGAGCTCGTATACAATCCTCACTTTCACAGTTTCTGGATGTGCGCGTTTTGGGAAGACCGTGGAAAAAAATATTGGGTTTTCACTGCCCAATCTCGATAAGGCTATCACAATGATATTTCGGAACGGACTGAGATCTTCCAGATACCAACGCTGGTGGTATATTTTGAGGGTATTATTTGGCCAAAACCAACAGGAATCCCGTCATTTTGGGCTCGAAATACACCCGTGAGCAGCGAACCTGAAATTTTAAACGCACTCTTCCGATGGTGGCAACACAGCCCTTGGATGGGATTCGTGATGAGCGGTGCATTGGACAACCAGTGGTGCTGGGTCCTTGTTCTATCGGTGGTGGGTGTCTCTCGATATAGGGGAAAGAGTATAATATAATGCTGAACCCCGATTGACAAACACGCCCCCTCTATAGGTGTCCTTGTTGGTTGTTTTGCTGGAAAATAGATGGCCCTGGTTTACCTGGTGTAATCATCTACCAGGGCTATCTATTTCCCTTAAAAGGACACCTATGCCCCCACTTTTCATTAAGGGGGGCCCTTTTTAGTGGGGAATCCTTCGTTCCAGGCGGACCCCTGAATAAGTCGTGGATTTGTTACTCAGGGGTCAAGATGAACTGGGTTCTTTCCCATTCCGGTTTTCCTTACGCATCCAAAGGGTCCTCCATTTCTTCCTTGTCAGCTTGTTGCGGCCGTTTTGCCAGCCTAAAAGACTACTAACACTCGGGGTGAAAAGGGATGGTCATCCGTTTGGCAGTAAAGATCCTTACGTTGACCTAGGCGATATAAGGAGTTTTTAACATGGCTTATGTTTAAAGTCCCTGTAGTGATCGAAATGGGGAATTTAAGAAGGGTGGCATAGAAACACGCGACGGAATGGTTAATAGAGTTTGAGAGCCAAACCGACAGTCGTGTCATGAGGAAAGCTGTGGGTCATGGGTCGTAGGTTTCACAGGAGGACCCTTACAACTGTTGCCTATTTAAAGAGTCCGTCTTTTGCATGCCATGTTGGTGTGTTTTTGGTAGCTGGTTTTCCTTTTGGTTTCCCTTTCAACCCACAAGAAAAGGATGAAAGGATAGACCCATGTTGCTGGGTCCCGGTGCCAAATGGAAGACAAACCTCCGATCTTTTTGGGGATCCACCCTTTTATGGCCAAGTTTGCATGGCCAACTTTCGGGTTTGACCCGAAGTGCTAAGGCCCTTGTTGGATGGCGCAAAAGGGAAACCTGCCAGGCAACAAACAAAGCAAGCAAGCAAGCAAGCAAGTAAACAAACAATCTCACGATATCTAACCAACTAGCTAGATCATAGAGGAACTATCTAAGCACCCGCGACACCGTTTTTTTACACACATGTTCTGTGCAGGCGGAGTGGACCCATGGCATCCCCAAGATGAGGGGCTCCCTCTGCGGGACGGTGCTCGGCGTGTCGCGCCTCGGATTGGCAGGGGGTTGGCGGGGGAGGATTGGGTGGGTGGAAGCAAATTTGTGGCTGGGTCAACATTTGGCTAAACGAACTTCCTGATTTTGGTTAGGAAGATAAACGGACAGGGCGGGCCAACCAAGGCGACAGTTGCTCGAGTCAAATTCTACGGGGTCAACATGACCAAGCTTCAGGGGAGCGGAGCCACAGTCGAAGCCCGGAGGTTGGTAAGGAGGAATCCGAACCATACATGGGTACCTTCGGTTTTGGGTGGACCATTTCACTACCAGGTTTTGATGGCTCAGGACAGAGTTTGGATGGCCTGGCTCTGCAGGATCGAAACCCTGCACTCCGTGCATTGAATTTGATTGATTCGCCTATGGGTGTGTCAAGTTCCAGCGTTTTTTTCACTTGTCCCCTAGCCAGGGGCACCCGGAATTCCGCAGATTTAGGGTGGGGTGGGGGGTGGAGAGGTTCGGAGGCCTTGGTGATTGCACCAGAAGGAAGCCGAAGGAAGCCCACCGTGGGGCCAGTTCCCCTGACGAGTTTCAGCATCACCTTTGCCAATGCATCTGCGAGGTGCACTATGCTGGGTGTGCGATGGCACGACGGCTGGAAACAGGCCTCAGAGCGAGACCTGTTGAATGAGCCCAGGTGGAGGGTCGTTTTCTGCCAATCCAGTCATGCAGTGAGATACCATTCGACCCCTCCAATCATACACTTTTCCGTTGTGGATTCAAAGAACATCCTGCATGCCACATTAAGCTTGGGGGGTGTGGTGCCGTCCCTTGTTTTTTCCTGCAAGCCACCCGTTTCAAGTCACTGTTCATCCACACATGTCCGAAACAGTAGCAGTTGAACCACCATGTTGAGAGGTCTGGAATGCTGTTGTATTGTTTTAAATATTTTGCCAAAACTGGCCACCGAGACGAAACTGATGCTGACAATGCGCCCTTGCCATCGTACATGCAGGCGGTCCCTGGATATGATCAGTGAAGTCACATGCAGGATCTTTGGGAAGGGACTCCGAAAGGCGATTCATCAGTTAGACAGCGGTGTTTTTCCCGTTGCTGTTTGTTCTTTACGGGATATCTTTGTTCACAACTCGAAAGCCCGAGGTTTGCCTCCGGAGGTCTCTTGGGTGTTTTGCGAAGCATCATTGGACCGTTTGGAGGGGGCGATCTCCATGGGATCTCCGTCAAAGGGTGTTGGACCTCAAGACAACCCTTTTTTGAGGCCACAAATGCTTAGGGTGATTCTTAGGGGATCGAAACAAAGCACATTTGTTGGGTTTCATGATCAAACAAGCCCTTTATTTGTGTTTTGTGCTCAAGATAATTTATTGAAGATCAGCGATAGTTCAGGGTCCCTTTGCCATGATTTTCAAGGCTCGGGGTAGACCAAGATTCGAGGTAACTCGAGTGTACTGTAGAACAGGCACTTGGTTTTGCACTGTAAAGCAGGAAAACAACAATGGAACATATTATGCGTCTCCCAGTGATTCTATTTGTGCAGGTGGCGGGTGACCAAGAGAGCATTTTTATTGTATTTTTTCTCGGAAGAAATGACTGGTTGCCTATACTGGTTCCTCGGAGGGGACTCGAAATGCGTTCGAAGTTTTCCTCAAAGATACATAGCCCACCTAGGTGCAAAACATCATGCCTCCCTGCCTAACTCTTAGGGGATCGAAACAACATATGCGTGGTTGGGTTTCATGCTCAAACGAACCAGCTCTCAAGATCAATGTTTGGGGGTTTATTGAAGCAAAGCTATAGCATGGGGTTCCCTTTCCGACAGTACTGATTTCAGGACAGATCGCGGCAGACCAACATCGGAGGTAATTCGAGTGTCCTATAGGACAGGGGAAGATACTATGCGTGTCCCAGTGATTCCATGTTCTTTTGTAGTAGGAGACCAAGGGGAACCCGCGCTTTTCATCGCAAGAAATGGCCGGTTGTCTACTGCCTACTAGATGGAATGACTTTGGCTCTTGCGCCCTGCGGGTTCCTGGCGGGTTCCTGAAAGATACTTGTAGAGCAAGAGCCTGAATGATAATGATGTTGTCGGGTACTTTGGAATGACAGATCATGAATCGTAGAGGAATCGCGTCAATTGATTTCCTCACCAGGGTTGTTTTCTCTGTTTCATGGAGGAGCCAAAAGGAGATCGGACGGAACTGGCAGGGTATGCGCTTTCAGTGTATAGGCCCCGCCATGCAACCTCAACATGACGGATTTTTTTTTTACGCGGTGCGGCCCGCAGAACTCCGAGCCGCCGGCCGAATGGGCCGGCGCCTGAGTGAGCCTCTTGCTGTCGAAATATAGACCCCATTGAACCGGTTCCTTAGCGTTTTAGCTTTGTCGTGTTTAGTGGCAGTGTCCGTTTAACCCACTAAAAGTGAAATGCCCAGATCCCGTATCTCGTAACCAAAAAGTTCCAGCGAAGCGCCAGGATGTGGAGCTGGATGTGCTAGCTGCTAGCTTCATCAACCGGTGATTCCGCATCTGCAAAAATCCAGCTTTGGTTTGACGTGTCAACACATATGTAGATGGTCAATCAACAAATCGTGATGATTTTAACACAAGTCTGAAAGTCTGTTTGTACCGCTTTGTGCCGCCATTGATAAGGATTCCAGTGGAAGATACATATTCCACATTGAAGGGAGTTTTTGGCTGTCATCGCTCCGACTAGAGACCCAGCCGCATCCCTGAAGTCTGGACATGTTTGACTTCCATGGACATCGCCATGGTCAGTGATTCCCCTTCCCGAAGCAACCAAGGAAAAATTAATCCCTCCAACCCCAGAAAAGGCGATCCGTGAAACTGCTTTGTTTTTTCAGTTGCTCACTGCCTGAGCTTCTGAACGTCAAGTTCCGACTTTTTATTGGCCAATCCTCTCGATCGGACGTGAGTTCGGTTTCCCTTCAAGACCTGGGAATGACCCAAAAACAAAATCCATCCATGCCACGTGTCTTTTCGGGACTCCCCAAAACCGGTGTCCCAACCCCCGGAAGCTCGGTCGGCCCTTCCCCAATTCGCCACACGTGGACGTCAAAAGCGTAGGTGGATCCCAGCTCCGTCTGGCGTCTCGACATGTCCAACTGCACGGAGGGCTGGGTCTTGGGGGAGCATCTCCAGGCGAATTGCCATGGGACTCGTGGAACATGGGATGGTATGGGTCAAAAGAGTCGAAACTAAACCAGGGGAGCACAGGTTTTGATCTTTGGTCCATGCTTCCACAGGGTTCCATTTGGGGTACCTATCCTTGACACACAGGTTTTGGGGCGGCTGAGGTGCCTTTTTGGGGGGTGCCGCTTCTTGGTGGTCGAAAAGCATGCCCCGGTTTCGTCTCTTCGTGGGGTTTTGGGAAATGGGCGGCTGGTCCTTTTTGAAAGGTGCCCTCCCACCCTTTTCACTTGGAACTTGACGGGGAAAGGTCCAAACCAGGTCCCCTAAATGTCAGGTTCCACGTTGGCTTTGAGAGAAACCAAGAGGCACAGTATGCCCCGGTTTTCTTCAGCCTGAAGGCTATGAGGTCAATCGGCCATATATGCGCTGGCATGGTTCGGAGCAGCTTTCACGGAGGGTTGAGCCGGGGGTTCCGGGCTGGGGATACCCTTTCCGAGGCTTGTCCTTTGGAAAGCGCCACTTTGAGAGCGAATTGGTTAGAGACCCCCAGTCAGGTTTCGTTTTGACTGGTTGTTACTTGCTCAAAAAGGAATCCGGACAGGGACGAGTGCGGAAACAGGGGGTGCCACACAGATTGGGCCTTGTTTCGGGTTTGCTGCAACCCACACAGGCGGTTTACTTTTGCGGGCCATGTCCTTAGGAACCACCGCCTCGGTTTTCTCCATGCGAGCAACGCAGGCAGAAGCGGTGCAGAAGCTGGCACGCAGCCCAGTCACACTTGCGAGTAGTGCCCTCCCGCCAATGCAATCTGAGGGGGGGGGGGGGGCTCTGGATCATTTTACTTTTAGAGGGACCATTTCCCGAACGTGAGGTTGGCAATATTTGGCTTTGGCAAGGACGGGGTTTTGGGGCCCACCTTTCTTGGACAGGATCCCAGAGATTTGAGAGTGCCAGTTTGCAAGATTGGTTTAATGTTGATTCGCTTTTTGTGACCAGCCATGCGGGAAGGGCCCCCTTGGGGTTTCAATGGCACGCAACAGAGGGCAGTATGCGTTTGTGTGTGTGTGTGTGTGTATGTGTTTATATGAATATGTGTTTGTTTTTTAGAGGGTCAACAGGAAAGCCACCCTATTGTAACACATGCCTGCCACTGTACCTGAGAAATGAAGCCACCAATAGTTAGGGTCTTGCAGGTGTTGCCGGTGCTCTCAAAGCACCTGAGGGCTGGGAAGGGAGCCCTTTGTGGCACGGGGAACCCCCCAGTTGTGGCAAGGAATGCACCGAACCAACTCCAAGGAACCAGGGTTGGATGCACTGAGCTGGGGCGATGGGCATAGCTCGCCATCGACATAGCTTCATTCGCGTGACCTTCAACTGGGTTCTCTGAATGGGCCCCGTTGTTGCCCAACACGCGCCCATCGTGGGGCTTGGTGTCCAGAAAAACATGAATGGTTTCCATCTACTTTACCCAGTGATTCCATTTCTCTGTATTGTGGGTAAACAAGGAAACGCCATTTAAACGCCCAATGGCGAATGGTGGGTGGCCAACCCACCCATCCACCCATCCATGAAGCAAGTCAGCAAGGAAGCAACCAGCCAGCCAGCCAACCACCTAACCACCCAACCAACCAACCCACCCACCCACCCACCAACCAACCAACCAACCAACCAACCCAACCCAACCCAACCCAACCCAACCCAACCCAACCCAACCCAACCCAACCCAACCCAACCCAACCCAACCCAACCAACCAACCAACCCAACCCACCAATGCGGTGCCGCGGGTTTTCTCCAGTCTAGAGACGCGACGTGCGCGATGCTGACCGGGCAGGGAGCCACAGATCTCCGACATACAGGTGATGCCTGGTTCGCCGTGCAAGTAAACCAACCACTCTTGGCAGTGTTTTGATTCAGGGAGTTTGGTTCGCAAGCAAGAGGAGACAAGCTTGAACCTTCCATTTATTTCACAAGTTATTTCTAGCATTCCCCTGTTCATATTAAAGGCAATCTATCACTACTGCAAATATTGTTTTTTTTAGTGGACTCCAGCAAATGCAAGGCACATCATGGGATTCTACAGTGTTGCAGGGTTTGCGGGTTTCCCTTGTGCCGTACTTGCGGTATTTACAAACCGCTCCTCACTCCATGAGTTCCTGGACACGTTTTAGGAAGACCCATTTAGCGCCATATAAAGGCTTGGAGCTTGGGTTGTTTTCGGCCGGGAAGTGAGAGGCAGTTTCTTCTTCAGTGATGACTTGATTGGTTCAAAGTTTGCTCACCCCACTATCTATGTGGGCCCTACTGTGCGCTGTTGCAAAAAAGTCGCAGGCCCCAGTTGAGATTGAATCCCTTCCTCCAGAAGAAACCAGCTTCTGGTGAAGGGTTTGGCCATCCACATTGGCAATTGGTATCTGGTTTAAGTGAGACTGGGGCGAGACTTATATTACCCTTTCCAGCCATTTGGCGGAACCAAAAGTCAATGGCTTTGGGCGCTCATGACTATTTTTGCACCCCAAACATGTGGTTGCATTTCGATCAGTTTTCAACGATTCCCTTTGTGACCGAGAGGTTATCCTTGAACCCACCATGTAGAGACTGTGCTTTTGATGTCACTGTCATGGACCCAGTAGTTCCCGAATCCTTTGTTGGTTGTGGCAAGGGAGGTTCATTGTACAGATCTCCGCTTCAAATGGAATTGGGGAAGGGGGTGAACTTATGGGGATCTCCATCTTCCATCTGTAATTTCATTTGCCTTTTTGTCTTGCTGGTGCTCAGCAGGGATGATGGAATGACCCCTATAAAGCATCTCCTATGGTTTCCTTTAAGGGAATCCGCAGGTTCATTCCCTCATTCCCTGCTGAGCACCAGCAAGGCTAGAAAATGGATTTAGATTTCGAGTCCCCACCACCAGGGGGATTGAGACTGGCTTTAGACTTAGCGATCCTTCTAGGAGACCCTTTGGCATCCTCTGGCGATGCCAAGCAACACAAAAAGCACGAGTTCCGCAGAGAGTAATTAAAAAAATCAAATGAGAGGCTTTACTAAATAAGTACTCACAACTTACATCTCGCCGTTTTTGAGCAGTTTTTAAGTTGGCAACACGTACAAAACCCCACTCTAATTACATGGGACCTTGTAACTTACTGTGGTGTTTTGATTGTTTGGTCGAACCCGGATCACTCATGGCACAGCCACTGGAAAGCCAGCTCGTATATTCGGTGCTGAAAGTTAGCAGCGCCCGGCAGAGAGACATTGCCGCCCATTGTGCATCTTATGGTTTTGTGCCTATTGAAGCACTGCCAAACAAAGCTAATCTTCCACCATTCAGTTGCGCGCGGCTGTGCTTGAATGTGACAGGCATGCGCAATGCCTGATCGCGGCATTCCCTGAGTTGCGGGACTTTCACCTTTTCGGGGAGGACAATTTTGCTGGTGGCAAGTTAAGTCAATGGTTTGGACTTGTTTGGCCAAATTCACTCAGCAAGTGAGCATGTGCGTGTATGATCATTTTCTCACGCTGGGAAGGACTGCCACCACCGCCAGCGTGAAGTGGGCGGACGGTCGGGTCGAGGCGCGGGGCTGGCTTGTGGCGTTTTTGGGTGATCTGTGTCTTTGGCCGTTGGTTTCCTTGGTCGCGTGTCTTTTTTGCGTTGCTGTTACCTGGCACCTGAACATTGAGGGTCCAAGTACCTTCCAGGTCCTTCAGAGGTATGTTCATGCACCAAGGGTTTCAGGGCTGGCTGGGTAGAAACGTTTTGCGCGAAACCCTTATTTCGTTGCTCCCAAACAGGAAGCCAAAAGGGGATGGTTTCGAAGTGCTTTTGCTCTAGAGGCCGGATCTGACAAGGCGCCGCATTGTAGAGGACGCCCGAGTTCCTGGGCTCACTTTTCGGGAGACCAGTTTAGTTGTAAGCAACCCGTGTGAGGGATCCGTGGGGGAGGTGCCAAACATTTTGCTGTGATCAGTTTTCACTGTCAAGATGAGCAGATGCCAATTCAGTTCCTCAAAATGCGATCCCGAGCCGTTACAATTAAGGGCCAGTTAAAGACAATTCCTGTACCTTCAGATTCCTTGACGAGCGCGTGTTTGTTGGATGCAATTTCCCTTGAAGGACATGTTTTGCCTAGGTCCCCCCAGTAGTGCCCTTTTACCGATTCTTTTTTGGGGCAGGGTTCCCCCACTAAAATAAACTACAGACAAAAAAAAAGAAACAACACATCGGGTACCAACTTATTCCAACCTCTCAAATCTGGAGGACCTAGTTGCGGATGCCCCAAAAGGAGTGATGCTCTACTAGGATCTGGGATCCGTTGGGTTTTGATTGACCCCTGAATTTCGGTTTTCGGTGTTTGCAGTTTACCCTTCAGAGCTGCTGATTGGTTCTTTCTCTCTCCCCTGGTATGGGGAAAAGAGCAACACCTCTTCCTGAACGCCCAAAGTTCCCTTGAACATTGGTTGTTGCCCCAAAACTCTGGGGTGAATTCCCGTTTTTCCTGGGTAGTTTCCGGGTCCAGGTACTGAACCTGCAGACTCAGCTGGGACATGACGGTTTCGGCTCTGGCAGGACCTGCCCTCCACCCGCCTTCTCTTGCGGCTGGGGTTGCCCGGTGGATTCCCTAACTTCGCTTTCCCCGAAGTCCTTGGAGGGCACCCCTTGAACTTGGTGGCTCCCGAAGGCCATCCGGTTCCTTAGCTTTGCAGATTGTTTGGGTGCTTAGTGGGGATTTTCCATTTAACCAACTAACAGTTATCCGGGCAGCATGGAGGTCACTAAAAGTTAAACTTTTAGCGGGCGATCTGAGGACTGCCCACTTAAAATTCATCAACAGCTGCCTCGAGTTCCGGCTCGAACTTTACACTTCTGAAGACCATGTGGCCAATCCACTCTTTAAGTGAGCCCAACCTCTCCTGAGTGGCAGGGTGCTGGTTGCTTCACAGCCTCAGGAAGACAGTCCACCAACAACTTATTTTTTAGTGTGTGTGTGTGTCTGTGTGTTTCTGAGTGTTAGGGTACCCTTGTTGGGGTGTCAAAGGGAAGTCAAGAAAAAAAGCCGCCAACTGTCCAAATCCCTATGATTCCAAACCAGTGTCAATGGACGGAATGATGATGCCAGAGGTATGCCTGACGTTGAGTTCACGCGCCTTCGGCAGTCACATGATGTTAGCCTTCTCGCTAGCAGGGGAAAACGAACGGTTAAACAATTCACTGGCTCTTATGACTGAAAGTGATGTGTTAGCAGTGTGCAACAACACATTTTCTCCCACCTTTGCACCCATGGAGGATGGATCTTGCGGGTAAAAGACCCCCCGCTGCCTATTTCCCAACAAACGACAACAGTTGTTGCCGATCCTTGTCAGATACGTTTGCCTGTTTGGATATGGATAAACAATCACAAGCATTTGGGTAGACCTTTGTACTGATTACTGTATTGCTCAGCTGTTAATTGGGGGCTGTATGTTTTCTTGTGCAAGGTACCCTTTTGGGGGTCCTTGGTGTAACAAGGGAAACCGATAAGGCCTTTGGCTTTGGGGGCCCACCATTCCCGATTTAGGTTTTTCAGGAACATAGGCAACCACGAGGTGTTGTTTGTCCTTTTGTTTTTCTTTGAAAAGCCCAGGTCTGCACCCACAAAACACGAATGGATAACCAAATGCTCGTTTGCCGAGGCAAGGCTTTTACTCCCACGACTTCCTGCCCCAAGACTTTGTGGCAAGGAGTGAAATCTCCGTCCGTCTCTCGAAGGGAGCGGTTAACCGCTTGGACCAGTTGTAGGTGAGTTCCTCTGCCTGGGGGGAAAAGATATTGGGTACCGGTCAGAATTAAACCACCAGGGGACCGCAGGTTTTAGTCCTTGTTTCCATTTACTAGGGTTCCATTTGCGGTACCCACGTTTGACCCACACCCATAATATCAGGAGCTCGGTTGTCAGCTGCCCAACTTGTAGATCCTGGAGACCTTTCTTTTTCTTTTCTGCCTGGGTGAAAGGCAGGGTTTTGCACATGGGTATGTGTCAAAGTCGGCCCCCAAATGGTTGGCTTCCTTTGGGTTTCCCTTTGAAA
Organism: Effrenium voratum; assembly: GCA_963377175.1. Taxonomy (NCBI): domain Eukaryota; class Dinophyceae; order Suessiales; family Symbiodiniaceae; genus Effrenium; species Effrenium voratum. Next base: position 369,187 of record CAUJNA010003497.1, on the reverse strand, counting down.
CAGCCCGAAATCGTGTGATACTCAAGAGGAACACATACTGAAATTGATAGTTCAATGAGTTTTGGGTGTCTGAATTGGCTTCCCAGAATGGCGCGGTGGGTTCTCACCACAAGCCGACTCCCTGCTCCTGGACTTTGCACTTCATGAGCAGAGCAGTTGAGTGGCAAAGAACATCTTGTGCTTTACCCACTCAGGAAGTCAGAAAACAATAAGTACTCAAAGTTAAACCATCCGCAACAACCTTATGCCCGCGGGCAGTGGTTTCTCTTGGAGCAAATTACAATTGGGAATTAGGGATCCCTTCCATTTTGAACAACCTAGCCAAAAGCCGCAAAACGCGGCCCCTTGGAAAAGGTTTGAATGGAGCCGTCGCAAACAGATTCTGATCGAAGGGTTTGGCGAACCTTTCGGCGCGAGGGTGGGCTAGTTTGGGCAGATTGCGCGTCGCGCCTTGTCCGCTCAGGAGTGTGGACGCGGACCGACTGCTGAACCAGGCAGGGGCATTTCTTGGTTAACACTTGGGACCAGCTTGCCCGCAAGACAAGATGTCTACCCTTACATGGTTGCAGCAGGGTGCCATTTTGTTTTTTCAGTGTTTCTTTTTCTTTCTTTTTTTTTTGGGGGGGGGGGTGGTTAAAGGAAAACTGAGGGAGCTTTGTTTTGTGTTCTTTTTTTGGCGCGGCCAGGGTGGGAGGATCCCAAATTTGAAACAGGCACGCTTCTTTGGGTTTGGCTGGCGCGAGGGAGCGACGTCGCTTTGCTGAGGTGTCTTGGATTGAAGGCAACTGGCTGCAAAATGTATGCGTGCGCTTTTTAATTTTGGCCTGTGTAATGTTTCAGCAAAACCCTAATGTGTAATGTTGTGTTTCATGCAATACTGCAGATGTATAAGTGCTGCGAGTGGTTGCTCATCGAAGCATTCCATCGTCGGTTGTTTTTAAGGGTCGCACCTCCCCATCCAAACCCAGATGGTCCCCTGGTACCCAAAGATGCACGGTGACCCAACTTGGCTCGTATCTCAGAATGTACCGTCATGATGGATTTGTGTCCCCGTAGTGAGAGTCAGTTCCACTGCATTTCAGGGTGTGATAGATGGGAATGATCCATCAAGGCGCGTAAAGGTCTGCACACCGAGCACCTCCAAGCACACTCAAGACATTCGACTCGACCTGTCAGATTCTTGAAGTGCTATTTGGCTACAGCAGATTCTGGAGGGCCTGCTGATACACAACCAGTGCGATACTTGGGAAAATCCCTGCAGAGCTCCTGGGTTGGTTGGTTTGCCATTTCAGACCATTTGCGGAGAATGGTTTCTCCGTTCGGGCTGGACCCCCACCTTTTTTTGGTTCCTTCCGGTTCTTTCCACTCGGGTGGGAATGGGCTCCCCTTGCATAAACTCTCGACAGCAAGTCTGTGAACTTTCCATCAGAATGTGTGTGTGCGTGTGTCAGAATGGCTGTGTTGCCTTTTGCAATTGCCATCTGAAACCACGCAAACCAAATCAAGACACCATCTGAAACCACGCAAACAAAATCAAAACACCATCTGAAAACACGCAAACAAAATCAAGACAAAAAAAGCAAGTACCTGAGCAGGGGGCCTTCTTAACCCGCAGGGCGCTCCCGCGGAGACCTTGCCTTTGCCCCAGACCCGGGAGGCCGGCTCCGGGGCTCGGGCGAGCGAGGTGTGGGTCAACACTGGGTCAGCCCCACTCGCCCCGATCAACGGAACCAAAGACTCAAACCCGCGGTTTTCATGGGGCTTGATTTTGACCAATACTCATAGGTGTCCTGTCGATTGGTTTGAGTAGAAATAGATAGAAATAGAGGGGGTTCCACTGGTTTTCATGGGTTTTGTGCCCGACAATTTTAGTAGATCTACCCCGGACCCCCTATGATTTGGTCGGTCTTATACACTTCTTGGGAAGACCATTTAACAAGCAGTCTAGACGTGTTTGGCCAATTCACTCCGGAAGTGAGATTATATTTCTTGTTTTCTGTGGGACCCTGTTTATGACCGCCCTGAAACATGGGAACATCCATCTTTAACGTCACTCCCCTGGGCCCGCAATTGAGGCTCTTTGAGCACACCGGGTGCCTCAGGGTTTCAGTTTACATAAAGCACCTGAGAAGGCATTTGGACCCTTGGGGTAGCCGGTTCCCAGTGCTTTTTTTGTGCGCGTGCTGCCTGTTTCAATGGTGTTGGCGCCTGTTTGAATTCCATTTTTTTGCCACCCCGCCTTTGTTCCAGGGTGTCACGTGTCGAGTGAAGCAAAGCCAAGTTTGATAAGACCCACCCGTCAACGACAGTCGTTTACCATGTTCCTCTCAAGTACTTTCAAGCATCGGTTCCTGCAGGGATGGATATAGAAAGCGGTTCGTAGGGCGCTGATGACAGGTGTGTGCAAAGTGCAGCATTGCGGACGTGCTGGAATCAGATTTGTGACCTATCCACCCCACAGGTGATGTTGCCGCTGAGTTTTGATCGGGAACCCACTCCAAAATGGTTGGTGGACATCAATCCCCGCCCAAACGCTGTCCACTCAAGGGTCTCTGACTAGAATTCAATCCCGCGAATGTAAGGGCCGCTCAAAGGGGGCGTATTTTGTTCAAGAGATGTGGATTCGCAGAAAGCACCCGTATATTCTGCCAGAAACGGTTCGGACTTTAGCAGTTATCAAGAGATCTCCTGTCCCATGCGGGGTGGACATATTTTTGGTGCCTCCACCTTGTGTTTGGGGACAGGTCACACGCCTTCTCCAAGGGTCAAGGTACGTGAGGATGTTCCAAACACTTTGCAAAGTATTTTGACTCCAAGGGTGACCGGGCAGGAAGTCTAAGCTCGGCTAAATAGAAGGCCAGGGAAAGTATTGTTTCGGTTTAGGCAGAGAGTAGCCCCATCCCCTAAATCCCCTTAATAAGCCATGCCCGAGCGGCATCATAAGACGTGCATGCCATTGTTCCTATCCGGGTTTATTTGACAGTGGCTCATGCAGCCAAGATACATACTCTGGTTTTTCCAGAGTGTTTCTTTTTTTCCAGAGAATTCAGCACGATTGTCATTGAGCATTTATCGCCAACAACTTGTTTGCTTCTTATAAGTTCGATGTCCCAGTGTACAAACAGCATCGGTCTGTTAAGGGGTGGAATAGTGCTTGCAGGCTTGCTGGAGGAAATGTTGGATCCCTCTCTCGACTCGTTGCTCACCAGGATACGCAGGAGAACACCAATCAGGCCAGTGCTTGCTTGTGACGAAGGTTCCTTAGGGATTCCTTAAAGCTCAGGTTGGATGCATGGAAGCGGTGAATAAGTAGAATGGGGGTGCCAAGCAATGTTGACCCCGGATTGACAAACCCCATTTTATGCAGAAGGGTTGTTGCCCTCCAAAAGTGATACATCTCCACTAAAACAAGGGACACCCCCATATTAATAAGCAGAGTAACATTGCAATGAAGCCACATTGTCTCAGGACAAACATGTACCCGGTATGGGATACACATTTTCACGCGTATGAAGGCTGCAGGGATTCCTGGTAGAATTCCGCAGCTCATACCCGCAGAATATCCCCAGAAATGCTTTGCGTTTGGCATACTGTGGGTTTGTGCAGAAGAAAAAGCAGTCGTGTCGCTCTTTTGATGCTTCAGGTTCTTCTGACTTGACCATTGAGCCGACAAACAAAGCAGAGTATCGGGTTTGGGCTGTCCATTTCGGTTTTGCGGATGGGCATCCAGGGTGCCTTTCACTGTGATCCCCTGTCGGCTCGTACCATGTGCCCGTCAAGGAAGTCTTTTCTTTCAACCCGGACCTCCAGTGCTTGTTTGTCTTCGTTTCTTTTTTTGTTTAAGCGGACTAAACCCAATTCGACATGTGTGTTTGCTTTTGCAATGGCACACGGAGCTCTTGGTCAATATTCATCCTGGTCCGCAGGGCCTAAAGATCCTAAGAGAAATCAACATGGGCAGTTGGTACTTACGCATCCTTATAAGGCGCCAAGGGCCTTAGGACTTTAGGCAAGGCCCCAATGATTTCCGCGCCCCACACCTATACATCCTATACTTTGTTGCATTTTGCTTGGATGTTAGGACTTTGCCGTTTTGCCAACAAATGGGCTTTCCCTTAAACGAGTATAGTGGGTCGCCTCACATCCTTTTCTGTGACTGACTTTGCGACACGGCGCAGGAGTGCAGTAGCCGACCTGGTCTCAGGGTCGGGGCGGAGGTGTGCCAGATCGGGCCCCCAAGAGCTGGGTTTTCCCTTCAAGCATCATGCATGAAGGCCATGCCGTTTGGGCAATTTCGCATGGGGCGTCAATCGCAGGGCTCGTTTGCGGTTTGGCCTCGTCCCATCCATCCAAGGGAATCCTGGTTGTGACTCAACGCGAAGCTGGTGGCCACTCGATTGGCTCCTATCCCGTGCCTTTTTTCGTTTAAGCAGTGTCATTTCGTCTTACCCGAGCAGCTCGCGTTTAGGCCCAGTTGGGGCCAAGTTTGCAAGGGGATAGTTTCCTGCTTGGGGTTTGATTGCCCTTCTCTATTAGGGATGGTTGCGAAGCTGAGAGTGGCGAAGCTGAGAGCCATTTCCGCGGTGTAAAGCAACCAAGCTGAAACTAACCAAGTACAAGCGAATGGTCCAGCCGGCTTTCGACACGTACACAGCTCTATATCCCCAGCTTCACAAATAAGGGAAGGGGGCCCAAGTGTCTGTGAAATGTATTTCGAGCAGGAACTCACTCGCCATCATGCGCCGTAGTCGGCATTACTTTGCGCGGGCCTTCTTTTGCAGTAAGGGACACCAAAGAGAGACCGCCCAGGTGGGGCTACGCATCCCATAATTTGAGCCACCCGATCCTGTCCAGTCGCTTATTTTCGGCCTGATGCTGCCTTTGGTACTACAGTGCCGCGTGCCGAGGGAGCCAGACTTTCGGGCGTGGTCGGTCTGTCCGACAGAGACACTTAGCCCACCAGCAAACGAAGAAGTTGGAAGCTTGCAAAAAGCACGTGCTGGGGCTCTAGTTTTTGTTGAAAGCTGTGCATAGTTTTCAACTCCCCAAGGCTGAAGGGTACAGAAAGGGGGTGTGCAGACTTCAGCACAAGCGAGAGCTTTTGCATGTTTCACCCAGATGCTTGCGTAGCCATGGCTCATGTTATTGCGAGGCTCCAAACACCTCTTTGATAGCTCGAAGCCGAGGCGACCTCTTCTCAACCTTCCTGGGCCAGGCGGGGCGAGTCTTGCTCCGGTAGATGCAACCTGTGAACTGCGCCATCCCAAGAGTCTCTTGAATTTCATTGATCGGTTCATGCCCATCCCCCGTTGATGTTATTTGCTGAGAAAGTGTGTCTTTGGTCTAACACGGCTTTTGTCACCGTATTCTTCCCTTGCTCCATTTGGGCTGGCTGGGCTCGGTTTTGTGTATCAAACACAGGACTTCCACTCCTTCCAAGTTGGTTGAATCTTATTGATCAGGGGAGTGGTCAAAATGGTGGGCAGGGGCGTGCACATGGAAATTAGGAGGGCTTTGTCAAGCCAAGCTCACAAGTGAGGACCTGAAAGTCTTTGGTTTTGTGCTTGTTTTATTTGGTTTGGACGTCAGAAGCCTGAAGCAAGCAGCTTCACGTTTGATGCACACAGTTTGCACAACTCGGTCCGCGTTTGTGCCCACTCTCGTGGAATGCCCGAACTGCAAGTTGATGCTCACAGCTGCAGCTTACACGGCCTTGCCAGGTGAACAACAACGAGGCTGGGCGCAGCTCCTCGCTGCAGCATGCCTTTGGCTGGATGAATGTATGTTTATGTGTTTCTTTTTGGGGTTGGTTTAAAGGAAAACCCAATGGGAATCGATCAGTGTGTGGGGCCGGTTCATCAGTGCGTGCACCAGCTCTTTTTTGGGGGGGGCACTCAACTCTTTGCGCAGGCTCAGCACCGTTTGTTCGCTTTCGTCAATAGAGGGGTCATGTGCGTCTTAGCGGCAAGGTCGTCTCTGCCTTGTCGTTTATGCTGTTCTCCGATTCCTTCCATGGATCGTTCTCTTCAACAAATGCCCAAACACCAACACACTTTGGCAGCTGCCCGATAGAAACTGATGGGTGACAAGAATGGCGGGATCAGCCTGTTCATTGTTTCATCGGGTAAAGGGACCCTCCTGCAACAGGTTTCTCACGTAAATCCTGTTAGGAGAGCCTGCTTACAACCCTCCCGCATTGGGTTAATCCCTTTGTGTCGACCTGCAGGATGTCTTCTGTGGCACGCTGGGTCCCCTCACGTCCGTTCTGTCGAACCTGTCTTTTGTGTCCGTTCTGTAATCTCAACGGCTCCCTATGGTCACTCTTGAGGACTTGGTACGGCAGCTGGAGGATCTCATTCAACGTGTATTCTAGAGCCTAGATTGGGTGGCTGGCACATAAAGGGACCTTGGAAAGCGTTTGTTTAAGGAGATTGTCAGAACTTCCTTTGTGGGGGTAAAGACGGATGTCTAAACAAAACTGAAGGACTTGTGCCATCTCCTTATGTCCAACTGCCACTTTGCAAGGCCTGTCGACATGACGGCAGCGTTTGTCCATGCCCCGGGTGCCACTTTGAGTTCCGAAACGGCGGCCTGTTCAAGATCCTAGGCCCCCAGTGCCCTTTTACCGATTCTTTTTTGGGGGAGAGTTCCCCTACTAAGATCGACCGCAGAAAAAAGGGTATCTAA
>CAUJNA010003497.1:347500-357500 GCA_963377175.1 Effrenium voratum | reverse complement strand
GCTCTTTGAGCTGGCGGCTCACCCCATGGTGGACATCCGGCTCAGCGACATCGTCTTCCTGCCACCCCCTTTGGTCACCGAGGCCAGGGCCAACGACCAAGCGAAGGGCGCTGGCGTCGGATTGCCCTCCTTTGCTTGAATGTTAGAACTTCAACTTTTTGCTCACTAATGGGTTTTCAGAAGAACAGAAAAAAACACCAAAAGTTATTCACTTTTAGCAGGGGAGCAGAAAGCAACCGAGAATTAACAAATGTAAACCGCTGGAACCCATCCACTTTTAGCCAATCTGAATGAATACTCTGGCCAGTTCCTCTACAAATGTTCGATTGGAACCCCCCAAAAACAGAACAAAAAGGGGGGTGGTCTCCCAAAAGATTGCTCTATGAATGATACCCTTCCACCAACTTGAGTGGAACCTGAGGTTTCGGGGGTTCCTGGTTTGGACCATGTTCCTTTTAAAGGGACCAGTCAAGTTCCATCAATGTTATTTGGTGGGAGGCAATAAACTCCATGAGCGTCCTTCCTGAGTTCCTGGACGTTTTGTTGTTCGAGAAGACCATTTTAGTGGTAGATTAAACCGTCCCAGAAAGTGAACCAACCCTCCCCCCCTCACCCCCCCCACCCACGTCAAACCTCAGAGTACAGGTGTGGTGTAGATTGGTGGTTTAAGGGAAGCCGAGCGGAAGCCCACTATCCCTGGGGTTCCCTATGACTTCTGAGTAGTCGGTTTGTATACCTGAGTGAAAACATGTACGCACGCCCACTTATAAGTGGTGGTGTTCTCTCGGATGCCAAATGGGCCAACAAAATGATTTGTCAGTTTTGTTCGAGAAAGTTGATCGTCACGCCCATGGAGTCCGATTAAACGGTTGAGGGAGGAATCGGATTTCAGGGGCTGTCTCTGCTTACCAGTTGCCCAGACGGACACTTGGTGTTTTCGTCCGTGAGTCAAGCATGCCCTTCGAGAGATGGGGTGGTTCTTCCCGGAAAATGTGGTTCAGCCCAAGGGCCATGAACTTCAGCTAGCCATTGATTGGTGCATGTTGCTTGGATGTTAGGACTTCAACTTTTTGCCAGCAGGTTTTCCATTAAAGCACGAAAAGTTATTCACTTTTAGCGGGGGATCAGAAAGTAACCAAGCATTGATTGGTGCTTTGGTTTTAAGGACTTGACAGCACCGCCAAACCGTTTACCACCAGACAAGTGGAGTCCATGGCACCAAAAACCTGCGCTTTTGAAGGTAAACTAGGTCCCCCAGTAGTGCCCTTTTACCCTTTTGTGGGGGAGGGTCCCCCTACTAAAATAAAAAGTGTACCCTTGTTCTAACCTCTCTACTGGAGCACCCAGTAAAACAATGGCAGGGTTTTTGTGAAGATTGGCAGGCAGAACCCTACAAGAGGCCAGGAAGGGGTCCTTTGAAGACTCACTTGGAGAAATGGTGAGGGCCTTGGCACGCAACGAACAAACTTGTCCCAAAAATGGGGGGGGGTTCTGCACCAGGACGCCCCTGCCCTGGATAAAGCAAGGTGGATTCGGGGGGGGGGGGTGAATTTGATTGCAACTCCTTTACATGGGTTTCGCCCATCAACATCATCCAGGGGTTCATTCCTTCTGGGTTCCCATCACGGCAACACCCCCTTTGTCAGACTTACTCTACCTTTTTGTTTTCATGATTTCGCCTTTTTGGTTTCCTTCGTGTTTCCTTTCAACCAGCGACAAACGTATTTGTTGGTCTTTGTTTGGCCCAATAGAAATGATAATAGATCATTTCAACTGGGGTATTTGTGAAAGAGTCGTGCATAGCGTTACCCTCCCACTAACCACGGTTGAGGAAAATAGGGTTTAACCAACGAGCCAACCCACAAACCAACCGGCCAACCAAGCAACCACCCACCCCACCCCACCCACCCAGCGGTCCGCAGCCACCCCCTGAAAATTGAACCAACCAAGCAACCAACCAAAACCTCTCCCACCTTCACCCAAAACCCTTAAAATGACCAATCAACCAACCAACCCCTGCCACCTTCACCAAAAACCTTTGTGTCCGTGTCTGTGTCTGTGTCTGTGTGTTTGTAATTAGGTTATAGATATATGGGTTTGTCCTTTTTTGGTGTGTTGAGTTGCTTCAAAAGGCAGAAGGTGGGACCTCCCCGAATCATACCCCCGAATCATACCCCCGAATCATACCCCGAATCATACCCCCGAATCATACCCCTTAAAACGTATGCTGCAAGATGCTACTGTTCTTCTACCGTTTTGTGTTGTTCACTGTCTCCACAACAACCACCACCAGCGCTACCCAATACTACCACTACCACTGCCACTGCCACTACTACTACTACTACTACTACTACTACTACTACTACTACTACTACTACTCCAATTACTACTACTACTACTGCTACTACCACTACTACTACTACTACTACTACTACTGCTACTACTACTACTACTGCTACTACCGCGACTACGAGTATTACTACCACTACCACCGCTACTACCGCTGCTACTACTACTCTACTGCTTCTACTTCTGCTTCTGCTACCCTTACTACTAACTAATACGACTACAACCTTGACTACTACTACTACTACGACTACTACCTTTATTATTACTACTACTACTACTACTACTACTACCACTAGGACTACAACCTTGACTACGACTACTACTACTACTACTACTATTCTTGCTTCTGCTGCTGCTGCTACTACTCACTACTACCACATACATCATTCTGAGTCTGTAATCAGTGCCGCTTTGCACCTAGCCGAATCATACCCGCGAATCATACCCGAATCATACCCGGACAATGAGCTTCCCCTGCCAAGGCTAGTGCTTAGTCTTTTTCACAGCGTCCGCACCACTACAGCCGCTGCTGCTTATGCTACAGCTGCTACCACTACTTCTGCAACTGCTACTACTACTACTACTACTCCTACCACTACTACTGCTACTACTACTACTACTACTACTACCACAGCTACTACGAGTTTGTAATCAGTGCCGTTTTGTACCTAGCCGAATCATACCCGCGAATCATACCCGAATCATACCCGCGCAATGAACTTGCCTTGCCAAGGCCAGCGCCAAGTCTTTTCAAATCTTCCGCGCCACTACAGTCGCTGCTCCTACTGTTACTACTACTACTACTACGACTACGACTACTACTACTACGACTACGACTACTACTACTACTACTAGGACTACTGCTACTACTACTACTACTACTACTACTACTACTACTACTACTAGTGCTACTACTTCGGCGACTACTGCTACTACTACTACTGCTGCTGCTGCTTCCGCGAATCATGCCCCCGAATCATACCCCGAATCATACCCGCGAATCATACCTGCGAATCATACCCCGTACTCAAACCTTCCTGCCCGGCCACCCTAAAAAATACAAACCCATACATATATATATATATATTGTCTAGGTCCCCCAGTAGAGCCCTTCTACCCTTTTTTGGGGGGAGGGTTCCCCCTACGAAAATAGACTACAGAAGAAAGGGTACCCTTATTCTAACCTCTCCACTGGAGGACCTAGATGTAGAAATGACTTCCCCCACTTTATATTGGCAATCTCCCCCTTAATATGAGCCCGGCATTTGAGTTTTTGGAAGCCCATCTGTTGTATCACAGAAGTGGATTCCATTTCCCACTTCTCCCACGCCCCTTCCAGGACCCCGGCAGCTGGACGGGCCGCATCTGCCGCCTCGAGAACTTCGCCGCGGAGGTGCGCCTCGGCAACGGCCCGGGCCCGAGCCCTCGGGGTGCCAACGGTTCGGCGGTGGCTCGCGGCGCGCGTGTGGCGCCGAGAATCTCGGCGCGCCACACCCGAAACACGAGGATTTCCAAGGGAGATTGTTTTGTTTTTTGCTCGGCAATTCATCAAGCCATGTGTTGCTCTGCCTTTTTTTAGTTTGGCGAGAATGCAGATAAGGGAAGAAGCTGATTTTGTCCAGTTTTCATTGTTTATGTTGACTTATTAGAACCCTCTGAAAAGCTGTTTTTGTTCCAGAGCCACGCACTCACCACCATTTTCCTGGGGGCTCCAAAGCGGGGCCAAATGAACGGGACCATTTTTGCCATTCCATCGGGCCTGCCCGGAGGCGGGAGCGTCCAGGTGCTTGGGCGGAGGGCGGAAGTCTTGGATGTTTGTCAGGTTAGCGGCAACTTACGAACTTGACCGAACACGCAACCTGCCTCTTCAGGTAATCCATTGTCACGGACTCAAAATGATCCCATGAATCTGTTTGGGTTACTCACCACATGGGATTAAAACGAGCTCACTTATGATGATGGCCCTTTCTTGGGATTGTCCTTGTTTCAGGTGTTCATTGATTGTGCAGATACATGTTTTTAGACTGTTTTTTGGGTTTCTACCATACATGTATCTCAAACCCTCAGTCTAGTTGTCCTCAACCACTTGCCTGTTGTATTCCGAAAAACACCTTACGTTTCCCTCAAAAGGATTCAATCCTCAATGTGAGTCACCTCCGGAATTGAATTTATGTTTTCTTGCATTTTCTCTGAAGACGATACATGGAGCTGTGGACTGAATCCAGAGGCTTCGGTCTTATCGGCTTTGTAGCCCCTTGCTGTGACTTCCCGTAGGGATTTTTTTGGGGGGGCAGAAATATCCAGGGCCCCATGTCAAGGGGACAGTTCCCGGGACCAACCCTGGCGACTCGAACAGGGACTTCGACTTCCTTTTCCGGCCATTCGGTCGAGTGCGGACTTTGCGCTCAGGCAAAATGAGGTTTGTGGACGTGGAGGTCCTGCCCGACGCCCAGACACCGGGTGAACATTTGAACGCCGGACTTTTTAGACCTCAGAATTTGTGGGGATTCATCTTTTGAGATGGTGCCAGCTAAGCCCTAAGGGTCCAAGTACCTTCTAAGGAAGTACCTTACGCCCTTTTAACACCCCAAAAACCATCCTCAAAGGGTACTTGGACCCTTAGGGAAGAACATTCAGATGATCAGAATATGGCGGGGATTCGTGTCCACCACTTTAGAGGTGGAGCCATGTGACTGTTTGGGTATGGCTGCTCCAACAGAACGTACTTGCCCCCAACTCGTTTGTATTACAAAGCCATCATTTCCGCATTTTGCTGGGTGCTTATTCTTGAGCCACATCAGAATATTGATTTTGAACCACAGCAAGCGGAGCCAAGGCAATTTTCGGAAGGTATCTGAAGTAGAACTTTCAAGTTTCAGCGCAAGTATCAAGGCATGGTTGTCAGACTTAGATGCCTTTTTTGTACCCAGCGAGGCACCAAGTTCCAGCCGTGGGCCATACTTTGACGTTTGACAAGCGCCTGCAGTTGCTGAAGTGGTGCGACTGGTTGGGAGATGTTGGGAAAGGGCGACGACTCAGAATCCACCGTGTTAGGCGCATGGCGGACACGGAGGGCTACGAGGCATGGATTCTGGGAGATGTGTGCAGAGGTTCAGCCTGAAAATTCCCGTGGCTGAGGGACATGGGGCTTGAGACCAATATTCCCTTCAAGGCCCCAAACTTTGACCATGGGGTAGCTTTTCCCATGTGGTGATGTTCTCAAATCTTGTTTTAGTATTAATAGTGTTTTCCCGAAAAGGTCATCACATGTCCCACGGCATGTAGGAGACTCAATTGTGTTTTCTGCATGGACATGGGTCTCGTGACTTGTCTGATGTGTGCCATGGTCATGCATCCGGGAGTTGGGCATCCGGAAGATGTTCCCAAGAACCCATGGCTATGTGCCGAGAGAGGTGCCCTCCAGTTGTCAGCTTTTGAGCCATCTGCCGGGCCCTGGTTTTGGGCTTTAGATGTAGCTGTCTGTTCATTTGCGCTGGAGGGCGCCTGGAAACAGCAGTGAGTTTTTGGGATAACATATCAAGGGATGGCATTTGTGCCCGTGTACAGGGAATCCGCTCTTTGCCGCAGTGGCACATTTGACATATCACTATCTGAAACGAGGATGTTATTTTGATTGAACTCCGAACACAAATTGGGGTTTCCCACGCGAGGATGTGCTTGAAATACTTCCTAAAATTGCCGGGCTGCGGAGGGAAGCTGGAGGGAAGCTGGAGGGAAGCTGAGGGAATCTGTATGCGTTGAAGGAGATTAAGACGGTACCTAGGCTGTGATCCGTTCTGGCCAGGGCAGCCAGACCTCCTGGGACGAGGGGGAGGAGGAAGAATTGGAGGACTGGAGCGGAAAGAATCGGACCCACTTCTTCACCTGGTTCCATCTATAGAGAGGTCGAATGCTTCCCAACAGGCAATATGGGTGTGGCTCAAAATTAAACAGGAGGGGTTACGCAGGTTTTGGTCCACGTTTCCACTTACCAGGGTTCCATTTTGGTACCGGTTTTTGGAGCCACAGCCATATGGGTTTTTGTTCTTTTTTGTGGGGACCCTCAACATGGAATCTTTCCTTGTGGTTTCCCTGTACCAAACAAAAGAGGGTTCCGGTTTCCTATCAGGAGCATATCGCAGCGCTGTTAGCACAGGAACCGCTACTGTTTTCCCATCAACCCCGTGCTTCGTCGTTTCATGAGAAAGCGGCGGTCGCTGGGGAGTGCTGGGCGCATTCGCGTACACTGACAGAAACATATGTATATATATATATATAGAAACATAAGCACATGCACCAGCATACTAGCAATGCACTGCAGACCCGATCAGATTGGTGGTTTGGGGAATTGAACCTCTGGTGTTTTCTGGAGGCAATCAGCAGCCTCCAAAAAGACTTAAAGAGTAAGGTAAACGTCGAGCAAGGGCCTAAGGGGCATGTTCATCAAGGATGTACCCCTTTTTGAAGGGGATCCGAATCCTGAAGGATATTTTAGTAAGAGCTGACGTTTTTGGTGCTCTCTCTCTCTCTCTCTCTCTCTCTCTCTCTCTCTCTCTCTCTCTCCCCAACCCCTTCAGGAATGCTTTGTGCACAGGCTTTTTTTTTAAGCTTGAGCCAAGGGGTCGCCGTTTTCGGGTCACTGCTTATCTTTGAGCAGACCAAAATACGGGTATACTGGTTTGAGGACAGACGGTTTCTTGCCAGGGCTTCTGCACTTATCAGTTTTACTTAGATCTGTGTAAGCCTTGTTGAGCTACTCCACTCAAGTGATTGAGGGTTGGGTTGTCCTTTGCTCCCCGGATGCTCTCAGATACGATCTTCAGTTGCAAGCTGGGGGGCAGTTGCTGATGCGCTTTTCCGCCCTGGGCACCAGGATGAATTTCGGGAGAACCATGCAACGGCGGAAGAAGGTGTGGTGCTCAGCGTACGACGCGTCAACGGACACTACCTTTGGACGACAACTGTAGCATCCTCTCCCATTTGCGCAAGCATACGTTTGTTATTTTGTCAGGATTCTCTCACTACTGGACATATAATTGTTTTTGTTGTTTTTTTTTTTCCTGGGGGCTTAAGCAAATGGAGGTCCTGAAGCACAAGCATCCGCTTGACCATTGCTCGCCACCTTTGCCCCAGAGCCGCGTCGCCAAGTCGCCTCGCACCAGTTAGATTTGTTTGTTTCCTCTCTCGGTCATTCCAACTGATTCCCTGCCTATCGAACCAGCAAGTTCTTAAGAACTATCAGGGACAGCCTTTGATCGAAATGATCCGCACTCCGAAGTCAGCCCATCCGAGTCCTTGTAGACACGGAGCAAACAAAAGTCTCCGTCCCCCTCGAGGCGAGCCAGAGGCCTCGGCCGAGGCGCGGGCGGGGGTTGGAATGCCTCGCCCGCCTAGGGCGCCGTTGGCTTCCCAAAGGTTTTCGGGCGACGCGAAGATGGATGACATCCGTTCGCACCACGAAATGAAACCATAGGAAACCATAGCTTTTGTTGGTATGTACAGGGGAATCGAACATTTTTTCAGGGTTTCTGGGGTTGTGCAGGATTTCATCCATACACAGTAGGTGTTAAGATGGCGTTGGTTGCGGTTTGGTTTCAATCATTTCATTTTCCATTGGGGCTGGGTATCTACTTTGGTCTTCCCTTTTAATCATCCCTCGCGGTCCAGTGTCTGATTCGTTTGTGGCCGACTGACTGTCAGGTAAGGGGCCGCACCCTGAAAGAGCGTGGTGAGGGTGTTGTGTGGGAGTGCAGGTAAGGGTTGCAGGTACGGCCACCACATGCTCGTGATTTCCCGAATGCGAAGTTGTTTTCTCAATCCTGCCAGAACGGCGGGTTCCTATTGTTTGGAAGGTACGGGGTATGTTGCCGGGCAGTGTATGGATGATACGCCTCATCACACCCAAGCGTGTGCCCGCTACCGCCGCCCCCAAACCTGTAGTACCAAAGACAAGCAAAGAGCTTCCAAGATGTGCCTGCTCTTTTGAATAATTTTATAGATGAGATATGATAAGATTACCCGCAAGCTTACTTGATTGGTGTTTGTGAGCGACAAACTACGCTTGGACGGGATGCGCAATACACATCTTACCCCTGGTATCCCCTGGTTCTGTCAAGGACTTCAGCCTTTGTCATTCCATTCTGGGTCTAACACATGAGTCTTTTTCCAGTCAATTAGATGCCAAAGGGAGGTGCCAAAGGGCTGACCTGGTTGGCCCGAGACTGGCAGTTCTGTTTCGCTCGTGGCCATTTGATTGCAGCCAGCGCGGTGCTAAATCGCCCATTTGCAAGTGGGTTTTCTAAAGAGCGCTTTTCAAGCGGAATCTCCCGTTTCTAGCCCCAAAACGGGGGTTTGTCAGGAAATGTCTAAAAAGTTGATGGCTGAGCTTTCTTTGTGAATCTGGAGAGCACATGAACCAAATGCAACCCACCGGGGAAAAAGAATCATGGGGTATCTCGGAAGTTTGAACACACCGTGCAGGTGGAGCTTGAGCCGGAGGTGTTGGAGCAGGTTGGCAAAACGGGGATGTGTTTTCGGCGAAAGACACCCGCAAGACAAGTACAGATGTGGTTGTCATGGGTTTGCAGTAAGGCCCTGTGATTCCACCTCCCTGTTAGGGAACCAAGTGAAACCAAGAGGACAAACCGGTTGGTTGCCTGGGATACTGGGATACTCTTGGAGGGTCCTTAGCTTAGCAGTGGTCACTAGGCTTATGGCCACCAGCCAAACTTTTCGGCTGCAATCGCCCCCTTTGCGGCTCTGCAACTAGAGAAAGGAACTCACAGGCGCCGGCATGCTCGTAGTGACACCCAAAGATATAGAACACAGTTGGGCCTGCTTTGAACCTTGAATTGATCACCAAATAGGTGGAGCATCGGTTGCGTTTCCTGCAGTTCACCTTTTCCGGGTCGTATTGTCTACCCTGCCAGGATCTTCGGAGTATCCAAGCCCAATCTGCACTTGGATCCGGTGTCGTTTCTGTTAGCAGGGGTGCCTACTGCATATTGTCTTTGTCTGCGGCCATTTGAAACATCACTTAGACCAGTTGTGGCTGTTCCTTCTGGGCGATGTTTCATGGGGGAACCGCAGAGTACTGACCCGGTCGATTTTCATAGGGGTGTGTCCCCTTTTGGTGGTTCAGGCCACTCCCTCCACTCACTTCCTGAGTTCCTGGACTTTAGTCACTGTTGCAGGTTTGGACCACTTGTGTGGTAAATTCAAAGTCTGAGCTTTTGGCCAACCCACGGTGAGTAAACCCTCCCCCCCTCCCAGAAGGTCGAACCTCAGAGAAGACAAACGACTGCGTTCCCGGGCCCTTTCGGGGGCGGACCACCCCCCTTTTGATCCCTAAGAAAGGAATTTGGTAGGAGTACTAGGACACATAGATATGGCTCAAGATTAAAGAGCTGGGGTTACGCGGGTTTTAGTCTTTGGTTCCACTTACCAGGGTGCCATTTTGGTACCACTTTTTGAGCCACAGCCACATAGGCCTGAAACTCCCCAAAAGCGGAGTCATCCGATTCCCGAAACCTCCGGGCGCATGGCCAGGAGCCTGAAGCGGTAGGCTGGGAGTCGAGCTGAAGCGGTAGCTCCCGGTGGAAGTCAAAGATTGGCTCCAAAAACCGACCGTTTCCCCTACCTAGAGTCTCCA
>CAUJNA010003497.1:277500-345000 GCA_963377175.1 Effrenium voratum | reverse complement strand
TTTCCCAACAGAAGGAGTCCACTTGCTGAAATCACTATGTTTATTCTCCCCCTGTTGGCTTTAAAGGAAATCTATCGATCGAAATATGTTGTTCTTTCTTTTTTGTTGTTTAAGTCCCTGTGGAAACACATTGGCTGGCCCTTATTCTAGCCGTACCTTCCATGTCCATTTTCAGGGATCCTTCTCTTCAAAGGGCCCAATCTCAAAGAAGAGGGTGGCTGCTAGCAAGAACGATTGGTGAAGAGAATGGGGACTATATTCTTCGTCATCTAAAGTGGTAGGAGTTGCTGCTTGCCCTCTATCTCACAGTTTTCTCCCAGTTGGGGTGGGGATTTTGGGTGTGGATGGAGTGAACATACCCACTGCAAGCTGGTTGTGGGTCGTCTGGCGTTGGCAGCTCTTAGTTTGCAGCCTCGTTTCCTTACGTCCCACCCATCTGAAGAGGAGTCGACGCCGGCAAGACGCGAGCATGTTTGTCGCATGCTTGTGATGCATGTGTTGGCTTGGCGCAATCCCAGCATCACGCCGGCACCCATCCAGCGCTATGCACCACTGCAATTTCGGTGCTGTCGAAGCTGCTTTGCATGGATTCCTCACTTGCAGGCCTCTCTTTCTCGGGGATATCTGCAATATCCCAACGAGAGCACTGGCTCTTCCTGGTTTCCTCCACGTTTTGGCTCTGGAATTCACCGCTTCAGCGCAGGACACCTGCAATACAGAACCATTCCCCCTAGCAGAATGTAACACTGCAAAGAGGGGCCGAACACCCTCCTACTGTTCAACCAGCCGTGGCGGATGGTCTAGCCCACATGACGTCTCGAATCTTGGGGTTAAATATGACACATTTCCTCTCACCAATGGAAGTGCATAACCATGCACAACCTCCCTTTCTAAGAGGTTAGGCTTAAGGCCTTTGCACTTCCATGCTTGTTGGTGAAGGTGCAGGAGTCCCCTTACCGTCCATGTTGCCATGGAACCTGACCGAGGGGTGGAGAGCGGAGCCCTGCGGGTTCCATGGCATTGACAGGAAGGGAATCTGAAGATTGTTTGTTGTACCCCTCACTTGGGCCAAAGGTCGGCTCGCTCAATGCGATTCACAGGCGCTCATGCGTGCCGTGAGGCATGGTCTGACGTCCGAACGGAATCGATGGGTATTGGTGTGCTTTGTGTTGAGGGTACCCGTTTTAGGGTGATTTAAACGGACCTTCAAAGGGAACCCCCCTTTTCTGTCCTTTTCTGAGGTTCCATTCTTTTGATACCCAAATATGCTAAGTCTGCTGTTCACTGGAATTCGGCATGAAGGTTCCGTTTGCAGACATGTATTCCTGGGTGCGATCATCAGCTTTGTCGCAAGCGTGTGCACGCTTTCAGAAAAAAATGGCTCCGGGCTTAAGTTGTAGCAAGCTTACCGATCCAAAGGAAAACATGCTCACCAGTGCTGATGGTCTTTCCATTTCTGAACTCTCCATTTCTGCACCCGAAACAATCCATGAATGCAATATTTACCCGCATTTTACCCACCTAACGGGTCAAATGTTGGTATCTATCACCTAACGGGTCATGTCTGGGGAAATTTGTGCAGATCCATAGAATAGTGCGAGGCAGACACTCAAAGGGCCCCCTGTTTTTTGACTGGGGTGGGTCAAAGTACCTGAGAAGGTACCCAGAGAGTGAGTGAACTCACCTGGGCCGCCATTGGCCTTGTGTTTTCCCCCAGTTGGTTTTCAGGGGATCGAAAAAGGAAATTTATTTCAGGGGAGTTCTACTAGAAGCAATTATTGATTTTGTGTCTGCTTTATTTCCGTCAAAGGGTCAGCCCCCAAACAAGTAGTTCCCATGTTTCTACCAGGGTCACTGGGCGACGTTCTTTGGCACCCGCAACCCGCTTTGGCAGAACCTCGTGCGCGAAGCGAGGGCAAAGCGCCCGAGCTGTCGTTGAAGATAGGGGGTGTCATCATACAAAGACAAACCCATGCATATGACTTGTTTTCCTGAGGGGTGTCGAGTCAACAGGTAGATAGACAAATGCTCGTCCGAGTGTCAATGTTTCCTCAACTATTCGATTTTAGCTCAGTTTGACCGTCCGAGCTGGCTTCAACGGCGAGCATGGTTAATGCCGAAAAATGGAACAGGCGGCCCCCCACATAGAAATTTACCCAAGTGACAAGTGGCTAGGAACATCAACGGATTTACATGGTTCGGTTGCACACCATCGACAGTCTATGACATGCATCCTCACCAGCACCCTCCAGCCAAGGGCTGATTTTCCCAGTTGGAACCCCTTAAAGGATGCTTTTTGGACAGTACTTAGGATTCTGAACTTGGGACAAATCAGTTGCGGAGTGCGTGCCAGTTTGAAGGCATTCGCTTGGCATAGAACACACAACTCGCTGCTGCAGTTGGAAGGTTGACTTGCTCTCTTTTCCGATGGCGGAGGCGCCATTTCCTTTTTCAGGGGGGCGGGGTTCGTCTTGAAATTATTTGTACTTTCCCAGTTAGTGGGCATTAAACTTGCGGGTAGACCATTTTGGGAAGCAAGCAGTTCAGACTCTCTTGGGCCAATGCACACAGGATGTCGCAAGTTGTACTCTGTTTTTGTTCGCTTCATGTGCCAATATTCGAGCAAGGGCGTGGACAAACGAAAAACAGAGATCTTGGAGTCTCCATGACCCTTTGAAAATGGGTCCATGACCCCTTTATTTTGGGCAATGACCCCATTTTTGAAGGGTCGGAAGGAGACTCCAAGTGCCCAAGCGTCGTGATCTGAGCGCAGGCGAGAGATGTCGGTGCTTCGTAGCGGTCTTTCAGGCGGTGAAGGCCGGCGGCCGGCGAGCGGAAGTCGGGAGACGTTTCTCATGTCGTGAGACCAAGGCCCCAAAGGCCTCACTTCCCGAGTTCCTGTTCTTTAGTCACTTTTTGGGAAGTCCAGTTTGAAGGTAAAGGAAAAAAATGTGTTTGTTTTTGTTTGCCCATCCAATTACTCAGGCAGTCAGTGGCGGCCTTGAGAAGAAACGCATCGACTCCAACGGGTCCAACTCGAAAAACGGCCTCGCTTCAAACTGCCCGGTGCCAGGGGTGGTCGCCCCCATCCTGGTCCGCACCTACGCCTCCCGCAGCGACCTCTTCCGCGCCATGGCGCGGCCAAAAGCCACCAAGCCGAGCGAAGGGGCGACTTTTCTTGGGGAGTCGCGCGTTGTTGTTTTACTTTTCTTATTTTTTCCTCGGTACCCCTTGTTGTGTGGGCGTTTGAAGGGAAACCACCAGGAAAATTGTTTAGCCAGCTTGGATTCTGCGGATGTTTCGCATCCACTGGTCCCGTGGCAGCAGAGGGGCTCCCAAAGGGGAACTGCGACGGGGCGCCCAAAAAAGAACTTCATAGTTCGCCCTGAATCTGATTTGCAGCCCTTTTTAGTGGCATACAAGAGGTTTTGGATTTTTGTGGCCATCCACTCAGGAAGCGAGTTAAAGCTTGTGTCGCCCAAATTGCCCTTGTGGGGATTTGTGGGGGGGGGGGGGGGGCTTGACGACCATAGGACATGAACGATCCATGGGTGTGTTTGGGGCACGGAACACAACGAATATGCGGCTCGCATTGTTGGAGCACTCTCATTTTGGAACATGGACGGACGGCGGCTTTCAAGGCTGTCCGCCCTATTTGGGACACAGTCAAGGAAGGCGCCCGGCAACTTCCCGATTCGGATTCCGCTGAAACACCCCGATTCGGTCCCCTAATTCATGTTCCGATGTGTTAAGCTTGCTTATTCGGTATGAAACAAGACCCACCTACCAGATCGCATTGGAATGGTGTTTGTCTAGTGCTAGCATTTTGAGCAATTTTGTCTGGTTACCTGTAGCTTACCTTGGTTCCACTTGACTAACACACGATTCTCAGAGGATCATGACTTGATCTTGGCTTCGTCCTTCACAAACCAATTTGAATGTTTGGGCTCGAGTATAGATGCGGCTAGTCAATAGCGAGCCCGTCAGTGGTTGGACATAAATACCTGGGGGAGTGGGGGCCAATTTGTCCATGTCCTGTTCCAGCACCTCCAAAGTCTTTGCTCCTCAATCCTGTAAAGGATGTTTTTATACCACGGTACCTGGGATTTTGAATATGGGAACAAGGCGTTCATTCCGGGGTGGTGATTTGTGTTGGAGAAACTTCAGGGGACTCGCGCCTTCCACGCAAGAGTCAGAGTCGGCTTGGGGGCTTGTGAGCTGAAGTTCCTCCTGAAGTGATGCTTCTTGGACTTATGTTTAGTCTCCTCTTGCTTTTCTGGACTTCATCTCTTGTTGAGCATTGGCAGGTTGCTGGGCTACCTCTGAGAAATCGGTGTCGGAGCGCGCAGGTGGTGGGGCCCCCAGGCACCCCCTACGCGGATGTGCCCTTCTTCTTCGACTTGGCGCTGTCTCCCCAGCCTGGTGCTCAGAGATCGGGACTGTTGACCTGTCTGACTGGCAAGGGAGGTTTTTACTCGAGCATCCGATCCGCCGTCGCTTGATCTGGATCCCTATGGCAGCAAGCACTTACCAAATAAAAGAAGAAGGGTCGAATCATGCATCCGGCGAAAATCTGCAGACCCCTCTGGTTTCTCATTGTTTTTTTTGCCCCCCCGTAAGCGGGAGGTTTTCTCAGAATCGGCCACCCAAACAATGGCGTTTGAGGCTGGGCATCGCATCGTTCTCAAGGACGCTGGTACCATTTGATCCGTCCAAACTTGGGTCCCCAAATCCCATGGTTGTCAACGACCCCCCAATAGGGGTCCCCCAATCCCAATGGGGGCTATTAGCGACTGCTAGGGTCTATGGGGTTCCTTTTGGGGACCATTTCCAGGGGGTCTCTTTGGGCTGACAAGCGTAGGATCAAAGGGGGATCTATTTGGATGTCAATCTGTAAAGACCAAGGCTTAACCCCAACCCTCCCATCGGCCAATTTGTCCCCCTCTGACCTGTATCAGATTGAGACTGGGTCCATGTGACGCGCTACCATGGCGATATGAGAGAGGAGGCAGATCTATTTGGGTGGACTTCCTTCGTCAAGAAGGCCATTTGTGCATTGCGCCCCACTTGATTGAACCAACCGGATGGGCTGAACGATGGAAGAGGGAGCTTGATATTTTTCTGGAAGCTTCCCAACATCTTGGGACGGCTTTTTGATGGGCACAGGTGTGTGTGTGTGTGTGGTGTGTGGTGTGTGGTGTGTGGTGTGTGGTGTGTGGTGTGTGGTGTGTGGTGTGTGGTGTGTGGTGTGTGGTGTGTGGTGTGTGTGTGGTGTGGTGTGTGTGGTGTGGTGTGGTGTGTGTGGTGTGTGGTGTGTGGTGTGTGGTGTGTGTGGTGTGGTGTGTGTGGTGTGTGTGGTGTGTGTGTGTGGTGTGTGTGTGTGTGTGGTGTGCGTGGTGTGTGTAGTGTGTGGTGTGTGGTGTGTGGTGTGTGGTGTGTGTGGTGTGTGTGTGTGTGTGTGTGGTGTGTGTGTGTGTGTGTGGTGTGCGTGGTGTGTGTAGTGTGTGGTGTGTGGTGTGTGGTGTGTGGTGTGTGGTGTGTGGTGTGTGGTGTGTGGTGTGTGGTGTGTGGTGTGTGGTGTGTGGTGTGTGGTGTGTGGTGTGTGAGTGTGCGCGCGTGCATACTTCCCTGCAAAGGCTGAAAAGCCAACAGAAATCTGGGCAAGCATTTTGGTATGTGTTTTTGGACACACCCTGTAAGGGAAGGTTGTTTTTGGGGTATCATGTCAACCCCTGGCTAACAAATGAGGCATTTACCATGATGGAAACCTGTTGTCTTTCTGAACTACCCTGAACAAAACGGGGGCATTGGAGTCTTTCTGCACTGCCCAGGTATCCTGCCGAGCCCCCCTTGGTGCACTACTTCGCGAACTATGCACGCCTGCTGCAAGTGAGGTGGTCGGGTGGAAGTTTTCGTGAGGGGTTTTCGGAGACAGTTCGGATTGTCCATGAAACCCACAACAAGTTATATTTTCACTTTTTGCAGAGGGTCAACAGCAACCAAGTAAAGATGGTTGGTGCCCTGGTTGGTATCCTTTGGGCTTCCCCCGAAAATCAATTGAACATAATCTCCTAAATACCCCGTACCAGCGCTACGGTCAAAACGCAGCAGCCACCATAGGAGAGGAAACCGAGGAAACCTTACCTCCTGAGTTCCTGGACTTCAAAACTTTGCGGGAAGACGGCAAGCCAACAGTTTGAACTCAGGAAGTGAGAAACCGGGGGCGTTTGCCAAAATCCGATGGACAGAATGAATCTTCGTGGTTCATGGAAGGCTTCGGCTTTTCGAGCCCCTGGAACAGTGGCACCCAACAAGAAGCAGACCGGACCAACAATTGCGGACCGATCCCCCACCAAACAAAAGTGGAAAGGACGTATGAGATGGAGTTAGGATACATCTTAGCTGTTGCAGTTCACTTTCAGAAGCGCATATGCATGTCAGGGCGCCAACCTCCAATCCTGCTGACACTTTAAAGGACACAAAACACCACGCTTTGGAAGCCGCCAGCAACTGGATGGGATGGTGGGATGTGGGGCAATGGGTGTCACGGTGTGGTTCCTTCTTTTTACAACCCCCTTTTGGTTGGCGGGCAAATGGGGGGGGTTTATGAGACGCACTTCTTCCCACACACTCTGGCTCGCCAAAAATCGTCTCACTTGCCCAAAACCCAGCTTTTTATTTGACCTTTGGTTTCTCCTTATTGGACCATTTTTTGTGGCCGCGAAAGGTTGGCCTTTATTGCTACGGCTGCCGATCGCCTTCCCAAAGTGGGCCGTGCCGATGCGAGGGGTCCAAACGGGATGCACGTTTTGGGCCTTTCTCGGACCCTATGCAAAAGTGAGAGAGCTCTGCAGGGTTTCACATGATTTTGACCCAGTCTTCCGGACACCCCTCATGATCCACGCTTGTTGGGATGTTCTCCGGGCCAAAAGCAAACCACCCATTCCATGCCGAGGTCAATAGCAGCGAAAGGCTGAATCCCAACCTTTACCGCGATGGCAAGGCCGCGGGGTGCGTGGTGCCCTCACGCTCCTGTCCTGGACATGGTGTGGGTCAAAATAACGCCACCGAAGGACCGCAGGTTGCAGCCCTTGGTGCCATTTTCCGAGGCAAGCCATCTTGGGCACCTTTTTTTGACCCGCAGCCATGTCAGCTTTGGGGAAGACCGTGTTAGTGCTAAATAGAAAGATCGGACTTGTTTGGCCAACTCAGGAAGTGAGACTAACCCCTCAGTCAGGATGCTTGGCAACGTGGGCAGGCGGGTACTGTGGGGGCTTTTTGGGTACCTTTGACGTTTAGGGCTTAACGCCAGAAACCCCAAACCAGTTCAGGGGTGATATTTGTATATTTATATAAGAGGTCCGAAGTCCACTACCACAGAAACCTGCGACTTACAGGGTGACATCCCAGGGGGCCAGGACACAACCATGTTACGGTTGCAACCCTGAACACACCTCCCGTGCTTGGAGGGTCAAAGGGGTGAGCTTGAAGATTTCGACAGGGAAATGTAGGTCCCCCAGTAGTGCCCTTTTACCCTTTCTGGGGGGAGGGTTCCCCTACTCAGAGAAAGGGCACTCTTATTCGAACCTCTCTACCGGAGGACCTAGTGGGAGTGGACAGAAGGGTGGGGGCCGTTTCTTCTGAGGACTGAGGTTCTTCCCAAAACCCCGAAAAGGCGTCCATCATAATTAAAAAACAAAAAAACTTGCTGGATTTTACCCACCCCGGTGGGTGAGGAACTCAGGGTGTCATAGAAGGAAGGACCTGAAGGGTGTTTTTCCAAAAGTTTGCCAATGTATTTTGGTTGTCCTGAGGCGGTTTCCCCTCAACCCCTAGAAAAGTGCCAAACGCCTCAAACAAACAAACTACCAAATCCGCAGTCGAGTAGTCCAAACCCACTTCGGGTCTACATGGGTCTACCACGAATTCCACGGAAACCCCTATATACTGTTTTTCCCGTTTAACCCCCCCCCCCCCCGCCCCCATTTTCCCATCGACGCCATAACCGGGGCCCGACTCCCCGGCCCAAGAGCCGAGCCGCCTTGCCGCCGAGCCGCTCGCCTCGCCGCTCGCCGCTCGCGGCTGGCGGAAGCCGCACCAGGTGTGCCTCAGCCTGCTGGGCACCTGGGCGGGCCCCGGCTGGGACCCGGAGAAGTCCACCCTGCTGCAGGCGGAGTCGGAGTCGGAGTCAGGATCCGGATTGGGGGATTGGGTGGACTGGGATTGGGGTTGTTTTGCTTCGGGTCCCGGACAGAATGGGTTTGGCTGTTTTTTGGGAGACCCGTGTAAAAAAAGAGGGTTTGTTTGATTTGGTGGAAGCATGGGGATGAAGGGAGGCCCCTAAGAAACCCTAAAGGGTTTTATTCGGGAAGTGTCTTTAAAGCAACCTTGAAATGGGTTTACTCCGAGGGTAGCATTTTCTGGTTGTTAAATTAAAGGGAATCCGAAAAGGAAAAGCGTTGCGCCATTTTTGGGCCCCCTCAAAGAAAGCCACAAATGGGCCCAAATGGCCATGGATTATACCAGAGAACCACCACCTCACAAGCCCCACCGAATTCTGACGTCCTCCATTTCGGGTCCCCATTTCAAGGTTCACACCCAAATCGTAAAGGGTTGGGTTTCCTTCAAATGCTAACCAAAAAGGGGTCCATCCCGGGATACTAGGGATATGCCCAGGGTCTCGCCTGAAACAAGAAGAGCGATTGACAAAGCTTTCAGTGAGGGTTCCCCGATTTAAGTTTGAGTTTGGCCAATCCACTCAGAAAGTGAGCCACGCAGATATAGAACTATTCGGCAAGGTTAACACCCGTCGTTTGTTTTCCGCGTACGATTCGAAACGGATCCAATGCAGGACGGTTTCTACACTTCGAGGGGCCCGAAGTCGGAAAGGCCTTTCGACATTTATGCTTTAGAGGGCCGGGTGTTAACCCATATCCCACAAACAACAATCAGCTTTGAGCAAGGGATCGACAAATCTCGATGTTTAGTTCCCAACCCTTCTCGGCGTTTGATGTTGACGAATTATGATTTCAGGTCTCCGTTCACGTGGCCATGAGTCGGATTTTTCTTGAGAGGTTTACCTTTCTAGAAACCCAGCCATTTACGTTAATTTTCCGAACTCTTTCTTTTGTATGTCCCGTAACAAATACCCACGGCTTTTGAACCGGATTTCGAGGGCGGCTATCCTAGGGGCCTCCCCTGATCCAGACCAAAGGACGGCAGGGAGCTGGCAGGGGAGTCCCTGGATGTGGGCTTGTGTGTTGTACCCTTTTGCACCTTGGTGAGGGAAACTACAAGGAACCCCAGCCCAGTGATTCCATTTCCCAAAGGGCCAACAACAAGTCCCCATTTCCGGTAGGCGCAGGGAACCGCCCATGCAGCAAGCGAAAATGATGAAAATTGGGCGGTTACTTACGGCTTGCCAATCCAGTGGGCACATTTGTTGGGTCCCGCCCAGCAGGTCTTGGTGTCCCTGCAGGGCCTTGTGCTCGTGGAGGCTCCTGCGGATTCGAACGGTTTCGGTTGCACAGCTGAATGAGTCTGCCGTGTTTTGCTTTGTTTTTTGTGTATAATTATTTCAGAACCCTTAAAAACCCATAATTAACCCGTACAAAACCCGTAATTATCCCGCAAGAACCCGTAATCTAAAACACAGTGTCCGAAAACCAGGCTTTGGATTCGAAAAGCGGGTTATTTGCCAGAACCTCCTTTTTTCGGGTTCTTGATGCACAATGCAAATGTTTGCATGGTGTATTTTGGTTTCCAAACAGACGACTCAAACGAACTGGGTCTCAATCAGGTTTCCAATACGACCAAATGGGTGGTTTTCTTGTGGTTTCCCTTAAAACCAGGCAATAAAGGTACTCTCCTAAAAGGACACTCCGATGTTTTGTTTCATAGGTTTCCAGCGATTCCACCGATAGGGGTAAAAACGAGCGATTCCACAGAAGTAGCTGTCCTTTTACTTGGATCCGAGTAATCATTGTCTTACTCCTTGAGTGCCTGAACCTTAGCGACCAGTTTCGTGGCAAACAAAAACTTCAGACTTGCTCTGCCCAATCCATTCGATCGGATGTGAGTTGTTTCTTACCATGGGTCAACTCATACCCGGGGATCCAATGCTGTGCCTTTTTCGAAATGGAAATTGTCCTTCTTGGAGGGTACCCCCTTGGCTGGCATAGCCAACGTTCAGTTAGTACAGTCCACGAACCACTTGAGCGGCGTCCAAAGTTTTGGTGCATTTTGCTTGGATGTTAGGACTTTAACTTTGTGCCAACTAATGGGTTGTCCATTAAACCATATTAAACCAATAAAAGTTACGCTTTTAGCAGGGGAGCAGAAAGCAACCGAGAAAACCTCTGTGTACATATTTAGCAAGAATCGTGTCATATCGACCTGTGCGTAAGCAAAAACTCCACGCGCGGAAGGTGGCGTAAGCTATTGGCGTTAGTAAAATTACACGACACATCAAATGACACGTTTAGGAAGTCGCTCGGTTGAGATTGATAGGGGTCGACCAAAGAAACCAGGAACTCCGAACCAGTGGAGCTTCACCGAGTTTGGGGCCCCTTGTTCCAGGGGTGAATGGTCATTTATGGCTATTTGGTCGGATCTTTGGGCTTTAGGCCTTTTGGTTGAAACAGTTCGTATGTCGAGGGGTCGTTGCAGCAACCAATAAACGAACAGTTGAGTAGTCCAACCCTTCGGGTCTACCCCTTCCCGCCTTTTCCCATCTAGGCACCAGACAAAGAACCCGGTCCCCGGCCCCCGTCTCCAAGGGGCAGCTTCCCTTCCAGGGATCCTTCTTTCTGGAAAACCTCCGGACCCCTAGGGAAAACGGATCCGGTTTTGGTTGAAGAGAATGGGACTCAACCCCTACTAGGCCCCGCAGGAATGTCCTTTTGGCCTTTTTTTGGGGAGGGTTCCCCTACTAAAATAAACTACAGATCAAAACATAACCCGTATTCTAACCTCTCCACTGGAGGACCATTGGAGGACCTAGAACCCCTAGATTCATGGATTCCTTCGTCCCAAGAGACTCGCCAACATACAGCGGCCAGGATCCCTACTTCAACGAGCCTGGGCACCAATGCCTGGCGCTCGGTTGTGGGAATTCGTGCTTCCCGTTCTCACCTCGGGTGTGGTTCCTTGTTTGAGGATACCCACTTCTTTTTTTTGGGGGGGCGGGGCGGTTTAGAGGGAAACCAACAGGAAACTAGTCATGTTTGTTTGGTCCCTTTCGACACACCCGGGCCTTCTCCATGTGAATGCAGCGCTTGGACTGGACATTTTGACGATGCAACCATAGCTGAGATACGAGTGACCCGTCCCTTCACGCGCAGAGAAGACGGGGCCGGATGGATGCATCTGCCTTCCTTTGGCTTCTTTTGGGGCGATCAATAGAGCATCTCCCACTTTAGACCTTGCCCAAACAGCCCTTCTGGTGTTCCTCCAGGCTTCCTTTCGCAAATGACATCAAGTAACGTTCGTCAGAGAATTTAAGTCGGTCCAGTGAGATGTTTGCTTGGGCTTTTTGAGGATCGTTGCTCTTTGAGTACACATTTCGCCGGTTTTATGCTTCTGCAAAATGCGTTTAAAGCCCCACAAGCGCAACCAGTGTGACTTGTTGCGGGGGGTTAAATGCGAACCGGTCGTGTCATGCAGGGTTGTCAAAACTTGGCGTTTTTTTTTTGTTTCAATCGTCGTTCTTCAAGTTTCTGGAATATGAGGGTTTCCTCACAAACTAGCAATACGTGTCACGTATCGGTGACGTAATGTGTGTAACTTTTAGCAGCACGCCTAACCCAGCCTGTCCCTTGTAGGTGGTCAACACTTGCTCTTCTATTCGGCTGTCGAGCCACAGTTATAGTTGTCCACGGTTGGGACCGAAGCCACAGGCCACATAGTCAATACATAGCCATTCAACCCATGGGATTTGGGTATAGTTGGTTCATGATTTGTCAGGTCCCCGTGCGGGAATTCATTTACATGGGGATAACGGCGCAACCCATTTTTCGCCGGGTTCCCTTTGGCAAGGCTTCATCAGCCGTTGATGTGTCCATCGAACCACTTCCCCCGTTCCTGATCTCGCGAGCGCGAGATCCCTCGCTTCTCCGTAGACTTTGTACCAAAGTTGAGCACTAATGTTGACCCAGGATCTAAGTAGAACCCGTTCCAGTATTAGGAGGGTGTTCCCTGTCCGAATCCCCACTAAAAGGGGACACCCCGAAATGAATCAACCAGGGGTTTATAAATCCGGGGTTAACATAAGGGCGTGTTCTTCAACTCATCAGCTGCTGTTCGAGACCATCTCGGAATGATGGGCGTTTCGGAACATGCAGCCGATGCAAACTGCATGTCCGACTGCGAAGGCAGGCGAGTTTCCACTAACTAAGGGGGCCACTCTAATTGGAACCAGTCTCCAAGGAATTGGATACAAAACCCTTCTTCAACACCAATGTAGCAATGATGACAGGAATCATAGGAGACAAATGAATGCCCGGAAAATGATTTTGCCCAACTGGACAAACCTCGGCCGTCGGCTGTCCATTCGAATTGGCGCAGGGGACGCTAACACAGAGCACGGGCGCAACGCCTCCGCCCTGTGCCCGATTGGCAAGTCGGTCGAATCGTTGGCTCTGCAGGAATGGGGGAATCCGGTCCCTTAGCTGTTCAGCTTGTTGGTTGGTTTAGTGGTGGCTTCCATTTCTCCCACAAGTTAAACTTGTGGCTGGGGAGCCCAGTGTGTTTCCCGGTGCCATTTCGGCCAGGGTTCCACCTCGTGTGCGGATAGGGAGGTCTTCATAAACCTTATGCACATATGAATCCCGGTTAAATAGGATTACTATAGTTTACTGTAGTAGGTAACCAGCATTTTCCTTCATGAGTGTTTAAAGCTTGGCTTTTGGTTTGTTGCCTACCAGGGCAGCGGAATCACTGGGCTGAAGCGTTTAATTCGACCCTCGATGGCTGGGCACTGCTCACAGTTCCTGTGGTGCTTTGTGGGGGCCCCCTGTTGGTCCAGTCAGTCATTGGTCGTTTTGGCCTTTTTTGTATTGGGTCAGTTGGAGCCGTTCCTAAACTCACTTCCTGGGTTGGACCATTGGAAGTCAGTCACTTTTCGAGAAGACCATTGTAGTGGTAATTAACAAGCTGGAGCTTTTTTTGACCATTCCACTCAGGAAGTGAGTAAATGATTAAATCTCCTTTCGGGTACGCTTCCTTTGGTTTCGATTCCAAATGTCTTGCAAAGGGGCCTGTGTTTTTGGAGCAACGCCGATTGCCGATTCCGGCTGCGAGTCCAGACTTGACTCCATTTGCAACGGGAAAAGCTCCCGAATTGCAGGGTGACTAAATGTTGTTATTCACCCAGAAGGCTTCCCCCGAAATCTGATATTTGATTCATTTGGGAGGTATACCGTATACTTGTACACCCAATCTTTCGGCTGTGGTGTTTCTGCCGGGCTTTCCCACCACGGTTTTTTCTTGTTGTAATCATGCAGAGTTGTTCTACCTCCAGGTTTTACATGATCTTGTTGTCTGAATACCTACTATCTTGTACAGGCTAAATGATGAACAGTTTACCACTAGAATCATGACCCTGGTTTTGAAGTGCCCTACGCCATTTGAATTCTTTAGGCCCCTGATATTCCGGAGAAGCATTAGTGGCTCGGATGGTTTTTGTTGAACCTTTCTCAGTGGAGTTGGGAGAGGTACAACGAGAACGTGCGGCTTCTCGCCCTGCGCGCGGCGCTGAACACCTTTCAGCAGCCTCCCAAGGGCTTCGAGGAGGCCGGAAGATCCGATGGATCCGAACCGCTCGGCCCGAGCGTCTTGGGGCCTTTGGGCGTTTTGCTGAGCTGCCCCATGGTGCAGCTTCCCATTAAGTGGGTTTGGTGGATTGGTGGATTGCTGGTTTGGTGGTTTGGTGGTTTGGTGGTTTGGTGGTTCGGGCGAGGTTTCCCATCTACCCCCTACAAGAAGCAGGAGTTCCAATCCCCACCAATTGCGGCTGCGGAAAATGTGGGTTTCAGCTGCGGCACTGGTGATGTCTTGCATCTTCGGCCTTGACGGCAAGATTGAAATAGCTAGGTTTAGGAACGATGACTAAGCTAGAATTGCAACAGGAGGGGGGTTTGCGACCCTTGGAATTTCGTTGACTCGAGTTGTGCCTTTGTGGGGAAAAGCATGGAATCAAAACCCCTGACCAGCACCCAAACGTTCCAAATCCCAAGTCCCAGCCCCTAGCGGCATTTGCAGAACACTTCCAGGTCAGAGGGGGCGGAGTTCCCTTTAGGGAATTGTTGCGAGCACCGCAGTGTTTGAGTTTAAGGGCTGGCAGACCGTGGCAGCGAATCGACCTTTTGACCTTTTCCGCCGTTGGTCTACCTTCAGTCACAGTTGGGCCTGTTTTTTTTTTTTTTTTTTTTTTTTTTTTTTTCCGATAGTACCATGTTGCATGTCGAGGCCCCCTAAAAGAGACACACCCATATACCTGGACCTCTCAAAACTCCCTTAAACATGGGTTAAAGCCCCAAATTGTGGTGTGATATCCCATTCTTATGGGTAGTTTGAAGGTCCAGGTAGCTTTCTTAGACCTTTGTGCCGCCTTGTGGGTCATTTTCCGCGATTTCGCATTTTAAGACACGCCATGGCAATCAGCTGCGGCCCTCGATCGGACCGATGTTTCTGCAGGTCATTGGGGCATGAGGTGAAGATCCTGGGGAGTCCACCGTCGCACCGAAAGCGAGGTGGACTGTTGTTTGATTATTTATTTGTTTGTTTGATTTATTGGTTGATTCATTGATCGATTGATTGATTGTTGTTTTTGGTTTGTTTGTTTGGTTGTGTGTTCTTTGATTGTTTGCAAGTTTGTTTCTTTGTTTGCCTGTTTGTCTGTATGTCTGTCTTGCTGTTGGCCTGTTTGTCTTTGTGTCTGTGTCTGTTAGTCTGTCTGTGTGTCTATCTGGCTGTTTGTGTGTCTCTGTTTGTTTGTCTGTGTCTGTCTGTTTGTCTGTGTCTGTCTGTGTCTGTCTGTCTCTGTCTGTGTCTGTCTGTGTCTGTCTGTCCGTCCGTCCGTCCATCCATCCGTCCGTCCGTCCGCCCGTCCGTCTGTCTGTCTGTTTGTGTGTCTGTCTGTGTGTCTCTCTGTGTCTGTCTGTCTGTGTGTCTGTGTATCTGTCTGTCTGTCTGTCTGTCCGTCTTTCTTTCTTTCTTTCTGTCTTTCTTTCTTCCTTTCTTCCTTTCTTCCTTTCTTCCTTTCTTCCTTTCTTCCTTCTTCCTTTCTTCCTTTCTTTTTCTATATTCCTGTCTTTATGTATTTCTGTCTTTCCGTCTTTCTGTTTGTTTGTCTGTCTGTTTGTTTGCTTGCTTGCTTGCTGGTTTGTTTGTTTTGTGTTTGGTTGGCATGCCAATCCCAGGCTTATGTGCTTGAGCATCGTCTGACCTTGTCAGGGGGCACCTTTAGTTTTGTTTAAAGCCGGAGCCTCTTCCTGTTGTCCTTGTGGAAGGGGCTTCTAGTTGAAATCAACAAGCAACTAGCGCACAAACTGGCACTTTTCACTAGGAATACCCATTAAGAGGCAGAATTCGGTCGACATACCCAGTCTGTTGCTAATATGGCTGTATCTTGTCCACGGACTGAGTCTGGTGTCCGCACTTTCCGGGTGGTAGCGTCCCCTTCTTGGGCCGTCCCCCGTAGAAATCCGTGGGCCGCCGCCCGGGCTGCCGCTAGGTGGTTGCTGCGCACTTCACCTCTCACGGCCCGAAGCTTCTGGCGCAGGCCGAAGAGGCGCGAGCGAGCGAGCGCGCGAGGCCGAGTGCTCGCCGCTGGCCGAGTGAGCCCGGGGGATGGATCCAATAGGACATCAAGGTTTTGCTTGTGTTTGGGCGGGTGGGTGGGTGGGTGGGCGGGCGGGCGGGCGGGCGGGTGGGTGGGTGGGTGGGTGGGTGGCGAGTTACAGGGTGTCGGGATGGTTGGGGATGGGGTGGGGGATGGTTTTCTTGCTTGTTGGATAGACAGGGAATGAGAAAATGGAGTGATCCCGATTTAAGCCAGCCCCGATTTGGTTTCCTTTAAGGGAATCCGTTTCCGGTTCATTTCCAAACTGTGGGCATTCCCCACTGAGCCTAGCAAGTCACCTCCTGGGCTGTTCATGGGCAATCCCGAATCAAAGCTCGTCACGAAGGGGCGAACCCCCCTTGCAGTGGGTGTCACAAGGATTATGGATTAGGATTGGCCAACCCTCCATTTTGAAACTGCACGGACTTGAGTAAGATTCGGGTCGATGTTATTTAGGACAAGAGGATGATTCTGGCTCAGCTGCCATAGGTCGCCTGGATCCCAGGAGACAGCTCCACGCTCTACAGGAGGTTCGCCCCATAGCAAGAGCCAGAATTTGGGCGAACTTCCTGAAGGGTCTGCCAGACTTTCATGTACTGTCTTGGAATCGATGCGATCCTGCATCCCGTTTGCTATCCAGAGCTTTGATCGAGTGCCAGGCCTAAGGAGAGCTGAGCCGCTTGGAAACTTAGGCCTCAGGTAGTGCCCAAAAGTGAAACGGAATTGCAATTTGTTTTAAGGAATCAACGTGTTGCCCCGTTTTTGTCTTCCAGTTACCATGAATGGTGAGCCACCGGACAAAAATGCCCATGTACTTAAATCATTCGTCAAGGTTGCGGAAGGTGAGCTTTTGCAGGTCCGTTGGGCAGAGCAGGCTTGTCCATTTGCCTTGCATTTCTTTTTTCATTTGCGGGAAGGCCGGTTTAGTCAGCAAGAACGCTTCGTGGTTTGTAGGCTTCAGTTACTTGACTAGGTCCCCCAGTAGTGCCCTTTTACCCTTTTTTGGAAAAGGATTTCCCTACTAAGATAGACTACAGAAAAGAAAAAAAAGCACCCTGGAAAGTCATTTGAAGCCAATATGTGATTTTATAAGTACCTTTGTTGGTACAACCATGTATCTCGGTGGCTCCCAGCCATCCCCTTAGCTGTTTAGCCTTTTAATTAGTGTTTAGTGGTAATTTCCATTAAACCCACTAAAAGTTAGTCACTTTTAGCGCCCAGTACTGGAGGACCTCGTTCGTTCCCAAGTCATCCGGAGGCCTTGGCGGACACGGCCCGGTACTCCGAGGGCTTCCGCCAGGCCGGCTTCGGTTTCGGTTTCCGGAAGATGGCCGTTGGGAGGTCTGGTCTCTTGTCTCTTTTCTTGGTGGCTCCCAGCCATACCCGTAGCTTTTTAGCTTTAGTGTTTAGCGGGGATTTGCATTTGACCCACTAAAAGTTAAACTTTTAGCCGGGGATCTGAGGACAGCCCAGGTTATTTTATTTTGTTTTATGTCCGGTCTATGAAATTCAACTTAGCTTGTTTAAAGCTTTCGCCCTCTTGGTTTTCCACTGGGGTTTGCCTCAAGATAAGGGGGATCCCCAAACTAGCTGGTTTGCCATTGGTTCCTTTTGGAACGACCCACTTTGGAGACCTTCAAAAAGAGACGGGGCCCTCGGGTCCTTCCCGTGGTTGGCTCGTTTTGGGGGGGGGGGTGTCCCCTTGTAAGAATCCAGGATGATTGTTTGTTTGTTTTTTTTACATCTGGGGGCCCTGGGCCAGTGCCATCACTGGGATCACTTTGGAAATGAGGGCTTGTTTGGGGATCTCCATCTTTCCGGCTTGGGAATGTGAATGGCTTGCAAAGGGTGTTTGCAGGTGAACTATATATCTGGACCTCCGATGGTGGGGCCGGAGGCAGTCCGGACATTGCATTTGTCATCTGTGCAGAGGTCACCTGACAGCCAGAAACAGGCAAAGGGTCAGAAAATGGGGCAAAACAACATGCTCCCCCAAAAACATGTCGATTCCGCCTCGGGGTAGTGTGCAAAACCTTAGTGTTTAACGTCGCCTTGCGGTTGCCTATTCGAATTGAGTTTGTTGCCGTTGGGGGAAGCATAGGAATAATTTTTGGCTGGACATGGCCTTGCTCTTCCTTGGAGATCGAACTCTTGCGTTTCAACCCAAAGGTTGAATGGTTGGAACATAGGATGAATACCCAGCCCCCGGGGATGCCTTTCATCGCGAAGCCTTTGCTCCCATAAGAGGTCTGGATCACAGGTGACCACACCTGATCCAAATCAGCTAGGTTTATTCATCCGCAATCAGAGTAGCCATGAGAATCTCCGGTATTTACGACTTGCCTGCCCACTTTCCACGGTACCACGTGGGCAGAACATGGGAACATCCATTTGCGAGGATATTGCTTTGGTTCACTGAGATCCTGAACTTTCAACCTTTCAGGTTTGGACCACATTTTAGTAATACATAGAAAACAGTTTGAGCTTCTTCGGGCCAGGAAGTGGAGTTGATGTCCCATGTTCATTGTATAGTTTGAGGGTGGCATGTCATTTGCTGCTCGTTTCCAGGCCCAAAAAGGCGCCCACTTCGCAGTTCGCAGGTCCTGGGCAGATCGCTCCTGCCGGCTTTGCGCGCCGCATGGCGCGGCCCGAGTCCCCAGTCCCGGACGCCCCAGGGGTTTCCGTTGAGAAACGCCGCTGTTGGCTCAGTCGTGTTTTTCCAGAGGTTGCCCAAAACCTAGGGATACGGGTTAAATGTGCGTTTGTTTGTCAGCAACCCTCTTGCAGTGAAGTACACTGGGTCCAGCAAAGTGAGCATTTTGAATCATTTTGATTCATGTTCAGGGGTTATCAATCATTTTGAATCATTTTGAATCATGTTGTGGTTTCAGTTTAGAGGCTCATGCTCTCTCCTGTGCAATCTTGCTGGCACCTACCGGAACGTCCAGGCAAACGCGCGCTTGTCCCAAACCACATGCTCGAATGTCCTGGAGCTGATCTGAGATCCATTTGCGGCACCCCATTTCCAACCAAGGTTTGAAAGCCAGCAAATCCGAACATGTACTCCCCCCCGAGATGAGTCAACCTCAGATTGCTACCTGTCCTCGATTGCCAGCAACTCCCATCGACTGCTTTAACCTTTTGGGCCGCCCATGGTTTCCCTTGGCCCTTTGGCCACTGTTTCCATTTTTCCGCACGAAAGCGGGTCTCAACCAACGAATTTCCGTTTTTGTTTCCGAACAACCTGACAAGAACCGGGTTATGCAAATGTGGACCGCGAAACAAACGTTCAAAAACACGGTTGACACAACTAGTGGCAATTGTCCGTACAAACACCACACAGACCCGTCTTTCAAGAGCCAGATTTGCTTGTGCACAGCTATGTTTTGCGGGCCACTGGTTTTGGTTTTATGCAGCGGGTTGCCAAAAGGGGATCACCGGGCCCTTCAGGCGAGCAGACGTTCATTTGAGATGGGCACAAACAGCTCCCTTCATGGAACCGGGGCGTAGCTTAACTCACACACGGCTGGTTTTCCCTTTGTATTTTTCTTTGAAGCAACCCCAACAAGAAAACGCACCCCCTCCCAAAAAAGAGGCAAACCCTTTTTCCATCTCCATTCCCACCAGGGATGGTGGTTCGGTGCAAAGTGCTGAAGCAGCCCTTGTAGGGTGCTAGTTCTTACGTGTTGTGAAGGAAAAAACAAAAACAAGCCTACGTATAGTTGGGGCTGGGAGGATAGTCATCAACCTTTGAGGGATTTTAGATATCCAAGATATCCATGGCAAGGTTTTCTTTTGAGGGAGCCATGACCATGACCCACATGGATGGGTGTCTTTTCAGGGTACCCTTTTTGGGGCTAAAGGGAAGCCGAAAGAGAAAACCGAAGCCTTTTGTGGGGTCTGCCTGCCTTTGCGCACCCGCAAAGGCTCGCGCCCAGCGGACGCGTCGTGAGGTCCAAAAATGGATGGCCTCGGGAAAATGGGTTCTTCAAAGCAGAAACGGACCCAAAGTGTTGCGAAATTTCATTTGGCTGCTCAAAAAACCGGAGTCCCCAAAATGGGTTGCCCTGGTAAGTGGAAACATGGACCAAAACCTGCGGTTTGCCCCTCCGATCGTTTAATTTTGAGCCAAGCCCATTTGTCCTTCAGGTGGTTTGGATTGGTGGATTGGAGGTTCGGGGGTGGTTTCCCACTCAGCCTCTTGAAGAGCCAAAGATTCAAGTCCCCAAGCCACCAATCCCAAGCACCGTATAAAGGTGTTTCAGGAACTTGTTTAGGCTTTGACACCCGCTCAAAACCATTAGTCCAAAAACAAAATTTGCTTACCTTCAAAACAATCCAATCTGAACATCCTATCACTTGGCTATTTGATTTCATGATTCATGTCAAAACGGCCACCCCCCCAAAGAAGACCCCATCAAAGAAACATACCCAAAGTAAGCGTTCAGAAGAGAGCTTGCTGTCAAAGTCTCAGCCCAGGTAGGCTCCGGGGCTGTTGGGGATAGCAGCTGGGCAATTTTTCTTCGCGCGATCCGGCCATGGACCCAAGAGGTGAACCAATTCCCACTTTCGCCTTTTGAGCAAGAGCGTGCCGAAGAATGTTACTCGTGAACTCTGAGTTGAGGAAGGAGCTATCTGAGGCGAACAACACATGACCAGGGTGTTGTTGGTGTTTTTTAAATGAAGTCCCAGTGCCAGGCGCCATTGTTTTTGTTGCCTTTGTTTTATCATATTCTTACTAACCAATCGGTTGGCTTGGTTTTGTGAATGTTATGAGGCACCTTTCCGTTTGGTTTTAAGTGTAGAGACTTCAAGTAGTCCAGAAGACCAATCGAACCATCGACCCGCACGAACCTCAATCCAACTAAACCGGTTCCCGGTTGCTTTAGCCGCTTTCGCAGCGCCCTTTCGAGGCACACAAGAAACCAACCAAAAACGCGCGCGAGTGGAGCCGCGGGCTCTCACAGTCCGGCGAACGCCAGAGCTATGGGTGGAGCAGCAAATCGCGAGATAAGCTTTCGGAGGAAGAAAAAAAACTAGGCTAGTGGTAAACAACAAGTTTGGCTTTTTCTTTGCAAATCCACTCAAAAGTGAAAAGGGCAGCCAAAAGGAGAACCAAACAATGTTCGACACCTACCCTGGGTGTTTTTATTAGAGCGATTTTGCTTCTCGCAAAATCATGGGCTCCAAATTGGTCACAGAGCAAAGTTTGGGCAGTACGGCATACAAAGTGTGCGCGTCAGAAGCTCCTGGTCTCGGGGGAAATGAACTCAAGGTTCCTTGAGGATCCCTTTGACTGAACTCGAAAGCGAGAGGCTTGCACCCCCAGGCAGTGGCAAGCGCCGCTTTCCGGCTGCAACCGGGCCCCGCGTTCCCACGCAGCTTTTCCATGAGCGACACGTCCCAGTTCAACAGGGTGGGACTTCTCGGGTTGCCAGGGTTCACCAAACCATCAGGTGTGCAGTTATCAGAACACCTATTTCTTGGAGCAAGTACATTCAAAGGGAGAACCCCCCGCAAGGTAAGTATCACTATTATGTTGTTTTGTTTGCCCTGAAATGTGGGTACAAGGGAGGTCTTGTCTGGAGTTGAGCAGCTTTTTGTGCTGCGAATTTTAGCTTCGGGGGAAACCCAAAAGGTTCGCGAAGGCACTTGTGGCGAAGGCCCCGCAATTGGACACAGGTGAAACCACTTCAGACTAGCTAAGATTAATTAATTGGCATTGGCTATAACTCAAAGCATGTCCGTGAGCGAAGCCGCCTTTCCACAAACGTTGACCCAACAAAAAGCCGACCTTTATTCACCTTTGAGTTCCCTTGTTGGTGGATATTTAGTCATTGTCATAGCCCCACACGGTTCACCTTGTGTTTCTTTTCTTTTTTTATCCGGCAAATGAGAAAGTTAGCGAGAAAATACTTCTGGGTTTAGAGCACCGGCACTCTTGTTGCTGGTTGATTTATCCAGGTCCAAGTGAGAAAGAAATGGGTCTCCAACGACTGGGTCTCATGGCGAAAATGCCTCTTTGCGCGAAGGAATGGCGCGAGCGACCCCTTTGTCATGAGACATTTTTGGTGAGTGGGCTACAGTTGTTTTTTCCTCTCTTGAAGTAATTACTTGTTTGCTTTTTTGTCGTGGTTGTTGTTGCCGTTGTCAGTGGCCAGTCGTGTGCTCATTCTGGAGTTTCAGGAGTCTGCGCAAAGCGTGGCTGAAGGCCTGTGGAACAGCTGCGCCGCATTAGCCGCGCTCGAGCCGTGATCGAGGAAAAAAAGCGACCGACGCCTCATCGAGCGGTTTAGAGAGAGACAGAGAGAGAGAGAGAGAGCTACCTAGAGTCTTCATGACCCTTAAAAATGGGGTCATTACCCAACATAACGGGGTCATGTACCTATTTTGCAAGGGTCATGGAGACTCCAGGTACTTCCAACCCAGTGCTTGCTTCCAGCTACAAGTACTAATTGGTGGGTAACCAGAGGAAGTTTCCGCGCAAAGCGTGTGGTTACGTATCGAAAGTGGGAACTGGCAGCACTAGGCAAGTTGATCGCGAAAGTCGATGTATAGGCTCAACCACTAGGCAAGACAACTACTCCGGTTTTGTTTTGTTGGGTTGGTACCCCTCTTGGTATCCTCAAACCCCATCTTTGGACATACTGGGCCAGATCAAAACTTCGCGCAGCCCCTCCCTCCCAGGAGTCCGAGGATCCGTCCAGCGTCCTGTTGCACTGAAGTGGAACCGGAATTAGATGACGTGCACATGATGGTACTTTGGAGTGGGAATGCTGTGGAGACCCCCCAATTGTTTTTTTGAGTTTGTTTAGTGCTTTTTGCTGTTATTATTTTGGAAACCTTGTGGCATTGACTCCAGATCTAGCATTACAGGGTAAGTGCTGTAAGTCGTCCCGGGTTGATCTAAGTCGTCCCGGGTGAGTGTGCCCGTTGTGTTTGTGGATGTAAGGATAGTTGTCTCAAGCATGTAATTTTCTGAAATCGCACAATTCTGTGCTGTGCGCATGCAAAATGTATGATGTTCTACTCGAGGTATCCTGACAGAAAGGTGCCCATGAGATCCCAGATTCATAACATCAACATTTGGTCGGCTTCCATGTGCCGTGTGCATGCGTGTATGTTCACTGCCACTTCATTGGGATGAGGGCACGGCTCACCCGGCGCTCGCGCGGCACTCGCGCAGAGTCGCGCGGCACTCGCGCCGGCAGCCCTTTTGTCGGGTGTTCCGGCCCGGAACCGGTTGTTTTTTACTAGCCCTGGCTTGGCTTAGCCCTGGCCGGGGGCTGGCTGGTTGGTCCGGTTACTTGGTGTCAGGAATGCTTTTGAACGCTTTGGCCTTGGGGGAACCAACAGAAAACACTATTTATGTTTGAAGGATAGGAACCCTTTAATTGCAGTGTGCCAATAGGGTTTTGCCTGGGAAAAGCATTCAACATGAACCCAAACCAGTGAGTTTTGAGGATGTGCGTGCAGTGCGCGGTGAATTCTTGGGGTTGGCAACATCGCCCTTCCAGTTCTGTGCCCATTGTGTTTTGCAAAAAATGGGGTGATTTTAAACCCATGGGGTGACTTAAGCGGATATGCGTAGTTCCAAGCGGCTGGGGATGGATGGGGTGACTTAACGCGACGTGGGGTGACTTACGACGCTCGCTTGTAGCCGTGGCCCACCCATTTCCCGGTTCTTTCCTCTGATTGTGTGTTACTTGTACTTCTTGGTCGGGTATCCTTGCTATTTCAATATGACTCACTATACGGATGCCCTAACAATTTCCAAGCCCGGGAACAAGGAATCGAATGTATCCAAATCTACTATAGTCGACTTTGGTTGCCTTATCCCAAGACCGGATTGTGAGGGCACGTCTTGGGATCTTAGGGGTTCTTTGGTGCGTTTTGCTTGGATGTTAGGACTTTAAGTTTTTGCTAACTAGTGGGTTTTCCATTAAACCACTAAAAGTTAAACTTCTAGCAGGGGAGCAGAAAGCAACCGAGGGTTGGTTCAT
Organism: Effrenium voratum; assembly: GCA_963377175.1. Taxonomy (NCBI): domain Eukaryota; class Dinophyceae; order Suessiales; family Symbiodiniaceae; genus Effrenium; species Effrenium voratum. Next base: position 321,156 of record CAUJNA010003497.1, on the reverse strand, counting down.
GCACAAGGTTCGGGGTTCCTCTGGCTCCATTTTGAGCAGCCCACGGGCAAGCCGAAGCCGGTTTCCATTCGCCAGGAGCAGCTTACGGCGTATGTGAGCACACATCAGGACCTGGGGGTTTTGCTCACTTCGTGAGTTCATTCATGGACTTCATGCTTTTTCGGTTCGGACCATGTTCAAGAAGTTTGGATACTGTTTGCTGGCCAGTCCACTCAGCAAGTGAGTTTCTTGTTGGACGGGTTGGACGGGGATGATGGGATGATGGACACAGATTTGTGGCAACCGCCTTTGACGCATTGAGATGTTGGATGGAGTGAGTCAATTGGGGGTGTGTCCTTGTCCAGGCCCCTTTTTTGGGAGTGAGGCAACACCCGGTTGAGAGACAGTCTCACGTGTCAAAACCGAGCACCTTTGCAGGTGGTCAACTTCATGTTGGCTCTCCACCCGGTTGAGAGACAGTCTCACGTGTCAAAACCGAGCACCTTTGCAGCTGGTCAGCTTCATGTTGGCTCTCCACCAAGAATCATGTCTTGTTCATGTTCAAGAATCGCTGCTACTTTTCGGAGGAGCAGCGCTTTGGAGGGCGGGACTTTGGTTCGGCGTCAGGAGCTTTTCACGCGGTTCCAGGCGGCGGTGGAGCAGTTGGACAGCCAGAAGGAGCTCTGCAAGGCAGGGCTAATTACTGCGTTCTTCGCAGTTGTTTTTTTGGTTCGGTGGGCTGCAAAAAGCCAGTGTGTCGCTCACATGCCGAGATCCAAGTTCGGGACTTACCATGCTGAGTTTGCAGCCATGGCTCCAAACCTGTTTTTGTGGTGTCCGAACTCCGTTTGGAGGGTAGAACGAACTTGTCATAGGTTGCTTGCTTGAAGGTCCAACAAATTGTGATTTGAGGTCTTGATTGTGCGTGTTTCTAGTCACTTGCCTGTCCAAAGTTCTGTTTCGGACGCCCTGGCCACCTCCCAGATCTCCAGCGGCGGTTTCCTTTTGATCAACGTGGTTTGGAGGGCAAACTGTCTTGCCCACTGTTGTCGTTCAACGGTGTGCCCCTGTTCCTGTGTTCCAGCTGTTTTTCAACTTGTGTGTTCATCTAAATAGTTGCCTTCACCTGTTTTGGTTTACTTAATCTCGGGCTCCTTGTAGTGAATAGTTACCTACATGTACCATGTGGGCTCTGAGAGGGCACGGGACCACATGTAAGTAGGAAGTGCAAAGCATGCTGACAGCCGACAAAAACTGCAACCAAACAAGATTCAGGGCTTGCGATTTGGCATTCCTCACGGTTCCTCACGGCACCACCCAGGCTGGCCAAGCAGAAAAGAAAAAACAAAGCATGCCAACAGCCGACGTTAACTGCAACCAAGCAAAGTTAACAATTGGAAGCATAAGGGAGCAGGGTTTGCGATTTGGCATTCCTGAAGGTTCCTAACGCAATCAACTAGGCCGGCCATTGCCCATTTGCGCGTAATAGTTCGGTGTTTTAGATCTGGCATGTGCATGGTGAATATTGATGCTTTGTCAGATGAAAGGCCTGGCCCGCCCGCAAAAGGATAAGTAGTGGTGTCACATGCCTGTTTCTCAAAAACACACTCGTTTGAGCCAGAATGCGGTAAACTAGCATTTCCGACCAGTGGTGCCGTGAAGAATCGTGAGGAATGCCAAATCGCAAGCCCTGCTCCATCATTCGTCCTGATCGTGAGACACTTTCAGAGTCTGGGATCGCAAGAATTGAGTCCAACTCTGGCAAACCACAACGACGGGTCTCCAGGCTTTGCAAACCAAGGATTTGGCCTTGTTATGCAGGGCAACGGGGGTTAGTTGAGCGTTTTTGCATGTTTCCAAGGTGTCCGATACGGGTAAGGAGTTCAGTACCTGGTGTGGGTTTGAACATCCAAGTTGGCAAAGGACCTGGTAGAGCGAAGCGTTTGGGCGCCGGTCAGAAAGTCGCCCTGGAGCGAGACGAGCTGATCAAAGCGCGGGAAGACATCGCGCAGGCGCTCGACAAGGACGGGACACGGGAGGCCCAGTGGCCCGAAACTATTTGGGATGGCTCGCAGGGTCATTCCCTTATTCCCTACTGACCCGACCCATTATTTGAAGCTTGTAAGGTCTTGGGGTCCTAGGGTGAGAGCCAACAAGTAACTCGCTGATTCTTAGTCTTGGTCAGGAACGCCAACGCGCAGAGAACGAGCGCGAGCAGGCTGAGCTGGCGCGCAAGGACCGGACTTGAGAATCCCAGACCTGTTGGGCAAATCCAGTTTTGTTTGCGAGTCAAAATCCAGTTTTGTTTCAGAATCCCAGACCGGACTTAAGAACCAACTGTCATCAAACACCCGCAATGGGTGGTTTGGATTTGGTTTGGCGTTTGAACCCCTGGTTCTTGTAGGTAAATGAATCTGCAATCCACACCGCCAATTTAAGGAGAAAAGGAGACCCCTGAGTTCGAATCAACCGATTTCCAAGAGAAGTGACCCAGTTTTGACATCCTTTGGAGGTTTGGGAGTCCTCCTATTGAAGCTTCTCCATGCGCTGCCCGACCCCCTTCCCAGACACCAGTTTGGACTTTCGGCGAAAGTGAGGATGTGGGAAGTAAATGGCTGCTCTTCCACGTCTTTGAAACCAGAGTTTGCTTTTTGGCTCTCCATAGAGAAGATCCAGTGGGAGTTCAAGGGACCCTAAAATTGTGCAATTCTTTCCTAGGAGGTCTCATAAAAATGTTCCATCGAAACATGGCGTGTGTTGCCCCAAAAGGACCTTTTGGACTGGCTTCTCCATGCTTCTCCATCACCTTTCCCTAGCATTTTCTAGGGTCCCTATTTGATGTCTCCTACAGATCATGGCAAGGGCCTTAGGGGCTCCGAAAAAAAAAATCTCATCGAGAGCCGGCTAGGAGCTGGCGGAAGCGGAGCCTGCCGGACCGGCGCAGCTCACCGTGAGTGATGCCCTGATGCCCAAAGGAAGGCGGTGTGTGGTGTGTGTGCGTCTAATAGTATGAGCATATGGGGGCCGAAGAAGAATCGACCGGGGTCATGGGGATTGTGAAAAAAAGTTTAGACCTGATTACCTGAATGATGTGCGTTATTGTTAGCCTCTTGAATTAGCGTTTTTGGGGGGTTGGCTTAAAGGGAAGCCAAGCGGGAAACTTTCAAATGGGTAGGGGTCAGAATAGGGGGACCTGAACCATTTTCCCCGTGCTTTATCTTTACACCAGCACCAGAAAAGAGTACCCTGTCAAAGCACACACACACACACATTGTGCGGTCTCCTCAGAAATTACGTCGTATTTTTGGGTTATATCAGCATGTTTAGTGCACCCCATAGGCATGAAATGGGCCGGCCCTATGAAGCAACCCGGACTTTCTCGAAATTGGGTGGCTTCCGAAAGCAATTGATTCCCTCCAAAGAGGCATGCACCAAAATTCCAGTCTATGAATTCTAGATGGCCACTGGGGTCATTCTTTTAGGGTTGTGGGTGTTTTCCTCTAACCGACCACTTGGGGGACCTTTCGTAAATAAAAAAAAAAAAAACACTACCCTGTAGTGTTTTTGAGCAAAACGGCCGCCTGTATAAATCCGGCATGGGTTTGTATGGCCACAGCGCAACAAACAAGCAGTGGTTGCGGCGACTCCAGTGGCTTCTCGATTTGTGGAAGTACCCCATGTTTGGCAACACGGTATATTCCGCGAGTGATTTTCTCTTCAACATCTACGGCGTCAATGATGCTAACGGCGTGGGCCCCGGTCCGCTTCCCACGTGGCGTGTCCACGTTCCACGTGCGCTGAGATGCCTTCGACTTAACTTACGCGGAGTTCCTCTTTGCCTGCGAGCCGCTTTTGGAAAGCCTTTCATACCCGGAATGACATCAGCAAGCCTGGCGGCATTTTCCAACGCCAAGGGCGATGTAAAACGGAAATATGCAAATGGGTTTGCTTTTCTGAGGGTACCCGGTGGTCCATGAGACATCAGCAGAAAGTTATTGGGCTTGACAGCAAGTTTGACCAACAATGCTTCTCTGTTCTTGGCATATCTAACTTGGTGCCATGATCGGTCACCCCTTAGCATGGTTTGAACAGTATCCCTATTCTGAGACACACCCATGTTCCACTGACAAGCCACCTTTCACCCGTTCCCACCCAAATTTGGGGTAATGTTGGGGAGTGATTAATAAAGGCCCCCCCCCCTCCCCCTCAAACGAATTGGGGGGGGGGTCAATAGCGAGAACCCCCAAAAACAAAATGGGGGTCAGACTGGGACCTGCCTGAGTAGTTTTCCAGTAAGTATTGTTTAGAATTGGTTTAGTATTGGTTTAGTATTGGTTTAGTATTCCTTTGAGCTGGCTCACTACGGATTAGAATTGGTTTAGTATTAGTTCAGTACTACAGTTTAGAATTGGTTTAGTTAGTATTTCGTCTTCTTCTTGGCAGGCTGCCCTGGCCATGTTTTTTCACAATTCCCTACCCTTAAACAAACTGCATTATTGCCTTCCTGGGGGTTCCGTGTGCCACCCCCTTGAAAATTTGTCAGGGTGCATCTTCTAGTAAAGGGATTGATAAGGAATTTTGGTGGTTTGGGACAGGAAGCAATCCAGAGATTCTGGACATTTCTTGCTTTATCTGAGAACAGCAGGGCTTTCTTCTTGGCAGGCTGCCCTGGTCATTTTTTCTTCACAATTCCCTACCCTTAAACAAACTGCATTATTGCCTTCCTGGGGGTTCCGTGTGCCACCCCCTTGAAAATTTGTCAGGGTGCATCTTCTAGATTCTATAGTAAAGGGATTGATAAGGAATTTGGTGGTTTGGGACGGGAAGCAATCCAGAAATTCTGGACATTTCTGGCTGGACTCAAACGTTTCAACCCTCAAAAATAGTCCATTCTTGGAAGGGGACATATTTTCGGGATTTCGGGCAGATTTTTTTCTGTAATACCTACCCTTTTTGCTTTTCAGGAGAGTGAAATTTTTTGAGATGTTTTTTCTGTATTCACTCCCGTTTTATCAACCGCTATCTAACATTACCCTCAAAGAGACAAACCGACCACGGCAAGCCAACGTTTCCCCATTCCAACCCACCCACACACACATGGGACACCAAATTTCAGCCGCAAAACCACAACACAAATACTTCGCCCCTAGGCACCGCGACATCGAACCGTCGGACCCAGCGAGCCGTGCGACCCATCCGACGCGAGGTGCTGATTTCGGTGTCCTTCGCGGAGGCGGAGACTTCGCCTTTGCAGCTCAAGCCTTGGGACACCAACTTCGAGGACACGACGGGACGGGACAGACGCGCGCTTGCTCGAGCGATTGCCCGGAGAGAACTCAAAGACAGCGCAGGGCCCGTTTTTTGGCCCAAGTGGGTTTGCCCATAGAGAAACCGCCCCAAAAAGCAGAAGCGGGCTCGAAAAAAGGACGGGCCCCAAAGAAGCTACTTTAGGGTTTGTTTCTTGCGGTGGGGGGCGGGGAATTCAGGTTCGTTGTTTTTTGTTGGCACTTTGCTTGAGTTCCGTTTCGGACTTTAGTGATTTAGACCATAGCGGCAAACAAGGTTGGTTAGCGCGTCCCTTTGGGGTGGGTAAGGGTTCCTACGGCTTCTTCTTTTAGGTGATGTGAGTTGCTTTCCCTGATTGGCTTTAGAGTAGGGAAACCATGACTATGTTGGAAATATGTTCACATTTGATCACGTCATAAACAACACTAATGGAGGGTTTCCATGAGTTTGCCTGTTGGCTATGAACTTTTTTGCGGGTTGGAACCACCTCAGTGGTTGGTGAACATACCTAAATTTACATAAATGGTGGACGACCTTTTGGTTCATATTCAAAGGAGACTAACATGTTCGAGTTGTCAAGTGGACCCTTGGAAAGGAAACATCAAGGAAGCATCAACAATTTTCCAGACTTCTTTGTCGGTCAAGTGCGACATCAGTACTGTAAGTTGTTTGGGATGACAGCCCCACTCAAGTGATTAATATCCCCACTTATCAACTTCACTAAGTGAGACATACCCCGTATCCCACTTAACTCACTTGTCCAAAGAAGACTTCTTTGCCCTTTTGTGTTGTTTGCTTTGGTCTATTTTTATTCAAGGTCCCAAAAGGCGAACTTGTTTTTTCATATTTCGGTCAAGGTCCCAAGAAGCAAGCCTTTCATTTCTGGGTCCTTTGCGCCACTGAGTTAAGGTGACTAGTAGTGCCCTTCTCTCCCCTTTTTCTGGGGGGAGGGTTCCCCTACTAAAATAGACTAAACCGAAAAAAGTTGGTAGCCTTATTCTATCCTCTCTACTGGACCTAGGTGAACACGGCCCGTGGGTTCCTTTGTTTAAGCCGGTCAGGAGGTTGTGGACTGCTGGCTGAAGCTGGTGGGGAAATCTGAGACCCTGCGGCCCAGCCTCGTGCGGTGCCCCCGTGTCCGGTGGCTCCGGGGGCTCCGGTGACGGGGCGTTGAAGGATGTCATGGTAGCAAGAGCTTGGAAAATATCAACAGTAATAACAAAAAAATGGACACATGATGCAACTGCCACCAATTCAAGTACCTCTATCACATTAGATTATAGGATTTGAAGTTGGAGTCCATCAAATGTGCGAAGTGGATTTCAATGCGTTCCCTTTGGAGGGGTGGGCCCGCTCCTTTAAAACCTACAACGAAAGTGCCCCATGTTCGGGCGGCGGGGTGACCACCCCTTGAAAACCTGCAAAGGAAGTGTCCCCCGACCTTTTTTCCACTGGGGGAAGGGGACTTGTCATCCAGGGATTGTTTTGAAGATCGGCGGGGGTTACTCACAATCCTATGTCATGGGGAATCCTATGTCATGGGGAATCCTCTGTCATGGGGCCGTGAACCATGGGAGTTGGTAATCAAAATGGTTGGTATTTGAAGAGAAGCCAAAAGGAAACCAACCAGCTTGGGCACATGTTTTTCAAGGACACGCGCAACTTCCTGCACACGCGTTCTGACAACTTGTAATCACCCGATCGGTGACCGACTGTATCCACGGGGTTCCTGTCTTTGGGGTCTCCTTCGACACAATTTTGTTTTCGGGGGGTAGACAGCACAATTTATGTTCAGTGTACCCCAGACGTGGGCAGGGATTGCCACAATTCATGGAGATGTGTTCATTTGTTTAAGGGTTCGAAGTCATACCACGAGGCCCTGAACAGTGAGAATGAGGTTGTGGGGTACGATAAACTCAATTTATCTTATATATAAATAAGAGAACAATGTCTGCAATTGTTCAGCCCCTTTAGGTTAGCGTTAAGCCACTCACGCTGAAGCGGTACGATCAGGATACAAGCCTGGAAGCTTCGATTTGCCTGTGGGTTTCCGAGATGAGCCCCTCTTGGTTCCGGGAAAACATAGCTGGGTGGTTCCCAGCCGTTCAGTTCCTTAGCTTCTTATTTGTTTTTACTTAACTTAGTTTGGGTTTACATTTAACCCACCAAGAGTTGAACTTTGAGCAGTCTGAAAACGGACAGCCCAGTTAGGTTCTGAGACCTCCAGCCTTCGACCTAGCGATTCTCAGCTTCTCGTGGCTCGAGCCTGGCTGTTGGTCGGACCCGGCCTGAGGAAACCTTTGGTGCCAAGGGATGTTAGGACTTTATTTTGTTTTCGCCAACTAATGGGTTTTCCGTATTAAACCACGAAAAGAGCAGAAAGCAACCAAGAAACAGGAAATGCGGAAAGACTTTCAGATCCACCCCCTTTCTGTTGCTGAACGTCCCCTTCCCTGCACATCAACAACTGGAGACCCCTTCTTCCCAAGGAATGTATTCAGCAAAAGGCGAGCTAGTTTTTGGTTTTTGTTTGGTGTGCCTTGAAAGCGGACCCTCAGACATCACACTGGGTTTCGCCTCTTTGCCGGGAAGAACTAAAAGTGCAATCTGAAGTGACAGCCAGGTGGTACTACATGGCTTGACTGGGGTTACAGTCAAGCCTGCAAGCCCTTAAGCCAATGGGTTTTGGTCGCGGCTCTCATGTGTGAAGCGTCATAGGGAGGGTGCAATGGCGCAAGCGATGCTGCCTCCCTCGTTGCTTGGCTGTTTGCCGCCTGAGCAGCGGTCAGTATTCACCCAGCGAAAATTTGGGTAGATGAAGGATCGTAAAGGATGGTCTCAACCCGCCCTTCCCAAACCCCTGGAACCTAAAGGTTTCTGGGAGCCTGCCCGGGGGGGGGGATTGGTGTCCTGGTGCATTCCTCAAAACACGAAATCATTGAGAACTGCTTTGCTCACCAAAGTCCAATTGGGGGACACAAGGCATGTTGATGTGGCTGGCATGTGGCTTTGCTCAATGGCTTGAAGTTCCGTTAGTGGCTTGCGCAAGTTGGTGTTGCATTGTTGGCTGTGGTTGCGCCAAATCTCAGCAGGTTCAATATGGGTTTGCTTTGTTTGCTCGGTGCGGACGGGTAGCTGTCTATGACTGCAACCTCCTCAGCTGTCCCTGTTGCAATGATTGGCACGCCTTGTTGCGACTCAACTTTCGCAACACATTACATACAGACATGCGGACACAGAGAGGCACGCAGGCACGCAGACAAAGAGACAGCCACGCAGAAAAATGGATACATGAGAACCCTGAGACTTCCTTTTGAAGGCGCCCCTATTTTTTGTTTGAAAGATCGTTCTGACTTGGACCAACACCCAATGACTGGGTTTTCCGGGCTTAATAGTCCAAGTACTGGACACAGCAACCCTTGAAGCGCAGCCCTTTCTCCCACACATCTGATGCAATGAAGCTGCAGGCAAAGTGAGTCCAGAATCCGCCGGGGTGTCTGTACTATCCCAATTTTGATCCCAGCGCTGCCTGGGTGTTCCTACCAGGGACACCACCATTTAACAATTGAAGTTACCCACACACCCAATGTGCTTGAGTTCTCCCCTTTTTGGAGCTCAAGAAGCGGCAGTTCTATTGGAACCCACCAGGTAAATTGATCATCTTTTGAGGGAAGTTTGTTGTCTCCCATATTTGCAACCGCAACACATCACCCCACCAAAAAGGCGCTCACGGCTCACGTTAAGTTGGCCCGAATGTTTGAAGTCTCCAACAGGGGAAACATAGCCTCTGTTTTGTGGTCTTGAAGGGAAATACCAAGGAAAGCCGAAAATCGCCACGTCGGGGGGTGGGGGGGGGGCGGGGGAGGTCCACTTAATGGCCGGCTGAGGCTCTCCCAGTGGTCCGTCCACTCCTCGCCGCGGAAGGAGTCCGCAGCGGCGGATTCGGAGAACCCAAAAAGACGATGGCTGACTTGGCAATCCGTGTATGCGTGTGTGTATGTGGCCATGGGTCATAACCTATGCCTCCATTTTGGGGGCGGATGAACACCCATGTACCACCTATTTTGATGTTCACCAGGGGTACAGGGTTTTGACCCACAGCCATGTGTGTGTGATGTAACAGTCATGTGTGTATAGATTCATTTCATGCAAAGATACACAGAGTTCTGTACATGGTTAGCGCGTCGTTCCGTCTCCCTTTCCGCAACAAGTACAGCGGGGGCAGGCTTCATTACCATCCCTCAGAACCTCGAAGCTTCCAGCATGGGAATTCCTCTTAAAGGGGTCCATAGCCATTCTTGAGTTGGGTGCGTTTCAAGGTGAAGAGAGACACCAACCATAGGGCGGTCCCGTCCCCCATTGCAAGATATGGGTGTTTGTTTAGGGAGTCTCAGAATGGTGGTTTTCGTTTGGGTTTCCCTGGAACACCACTCCACAAGGACACGGGGCAAGGGGCTATTTTCCGGCAAAGACGAGCCCACATCAGGGAAAGCTTTCAGCAAACTCCCAAGCTTCAAACGAAGCCTGGACCGAGACATCATCCTTTCATGCCCCAATGAACAGCCACACCTGTTGTGGCCCCAAGAGAGGGGGATTCTTGAACGGGTGTACTCCTGGGCTATGTTAGGTGCTGTCTTCTCCGTTTAGGCACACCTGATTGCGCCGCGAATATTTTTTTCATGGATAGGTTTCCCTTGTTTTCCCCCTTGTCGCGAGGATCACTACACAAACTCTCCCACAAGCCGGCCAAAGTGGCACCAGCACAAGAAGCAGGACAGTTGCTGGACTTGATGGGAACGATGGGAATACCCTTCGTGCGCGTTTTTGTTGAGGGCACTCTTTTTGCAGCGAATTGGAAATTCAAGAAACCCGCCATTTTTTTGGGTGCCCTCTTTTTGTGGCATAGCCACACTTTGTTGCCCTTGTTGTTGAGACATCCCTGGGCCACCAAAGCAGGTGGTTCTTTGCTTTATGCTTTGAGGAGCCCTGACTTTTTTGCGACAAACAGGAAGTTTGGACTGTTTGTTGGCCACCCATCCAGAAAGTGAGGTCTTGATTCAGACCGGCCGATTGCGGAGTTATGTGTTCACCAGCCGGGTGTGATATATATATATATATATACATATATATATATATATGGCCGTGGGTCAAAACCAATGGAGCAGGGTTCCAAACCTTTTTGTATTTGTTTTGGTGGCTTTACGTAGTCAATTGGCAGTGGCAGGGGCTCAGACACCTTAAACTTGCTGCCCGTGTTTTGAGGCTAGGTAGCTAGCAACTGGGGAAAACACAAAAAATAATTAGTGCGCGCCGCTAATTCGTTTTTGGTTTTGGGCGCCTGGAATGTCTTGGTAGGGGCTTAAACACCCAAAAACGGAATTAGCGCATGTCACTAATGCTTCTTTGAGAGCTGGCAAGACGTTGCTGGGGAGTGGAAACGCAAAAATGAATTAGTGCGCGCCGCTAACTCTTGTTTTGGTTTTGTGCACCTCGAATTTCTTGGTAGGCTCAAACGCCCAAAAACGGAATTAGTGTATGTCACAAATGCCTCTTTGAGGCTAGTTAGCTGGCAAAACGTGTAGAAAACGCAAAAACAAGTTAGTGCGCGTGGCACAACTGGCTGGCGCATGCTTTTGGCTGCGCGGTAAAGGCCGTAAATTCACCGCGACATTGTACAATCCCTGGCCAACTTCACGCGGACGTACACGCCCATCAATTTGATTATCCTATCTTTTGTTGGGCGCGCATTGACCGAGCAAAGACGCCAGGAGAACACTATCGCGGCGGAGCAGGCGAAGAGGTTGGCAGGTGTTGAATTTTCCCAAACTCGCATCGTTGGCGAGAAGCTTGGAAGGGGAGGCAAAGCGGACACGCTTGCCACCAAGTAAAGGAAACCCACCTGGAGAAACCCAGCTTGAGAAGTAATAGAAATTGGATGTGGCCTGAAGCAAGCGTTGTGGGGGGCTTACCCTCTGGTGTTTATAATGCTTTCAAGATCTCCCAGATGTTGATTTTGCCGGAGGGACCTGAAAATAGAAAGCGCAAAAGACCGGCTGCGCCGCATTCCGCAACTATCCACATTTCGGGCCAAGTGGATTCAACGTTGCGCTGGAGAACGTCAGAGAGTACATCGAATCCCGGAATCAAATTGGGAAATATTACTTAGAAGCGTATGCTACGGACGCGCGAGCACCGTTGGACATGTCTGGTGCGGTTTATGAAGAAATCGAGCAAGACAACGAGAATATTCTCAGATCATCCACCGGATGGGACGTGGTTGCTGTGCCTTTGCGCGACAATCAGTGGTCCGCTCTGGGTGTCAGCACTGCGACCCCCAAGAGTTTTACCGGTTCTTCGCTCGGCGCCTGCTATGTCTTCGGACCGCCCGTGGAAGAGGGCAACACTGACAAGGGCTGTGTTGTTGAAGGATCGGCAAGGCAGGTCTTGGCGCCGAAGGCCACGCGAAACTTGGTTGTCTGATGACACATGGGCGTGGGTGACGCGGAAGCGGCAGGTGCGCAGCTGGAGAAATGAGCTTGACGACTTTTGGGAGAACCTCTGTGAGGAGGAGCTCAAGCGTGCCCACAAGCATGTTGGTTGCCGCGCAGACAAGGCTAGGCTTGTGGAGAGTGTCGTCAGTGGCTTTGCGCGACAAGGGGTTGAGAAGAAAACAAAGGAGCTCTATGCGGGGCTCCGAAAGTTATCGCGTGCCTCGCAGGGGGGGGGGGACAGGGCTTAGCCCCAAAAGTCCGGCTCGGCTGTACATCCCCGCTCTCGACACTCTCTGCGGGCGGGCGAAAAGGCTCCCACTCCTCTTCCAACTCTTCAGGCCCCTTTCACCCCCACTGCTGATATATTACTGTGTATACATCGGAGAGAACCATACAGTGACCATGTGTATATAAACATATAGGCGTATGACTCTCTCTCGCTATATATATATATATGCATATTTGTATACACACGTACTCTGCATGTGCATATATATATATATATATATATATCTATATTTATATATTACACATATATACACATTTGAACCCCCAAACGAATCACGCAGTCCAAGGGGATGTGCTGGTATTTACGGTGTGAGTCACTCTCAGCCTTGTCTGATAGCTTCCATATTTGAGTGTGTTTTGTGCGCAAGCTGTTTTAATTGTTATTTTCTTGTGCATTAGTATTGTTATTTATTCATTTGTTCGTTGGTTGGTTCGTTCGTTCGCTCGCTCGCTCGCTGACTCACTCACTCCCTCACTCTCACTCATGACACGCGTGTTAAGACAAACACATATGGTACCCATTCACGTCTGCTTCGCTGCCCGTGTTTATCCGTGGCTTAGGAGCTGCTGCTGGCGCCAGGCTTCGAGGACGCCTGCGGGGCAGCCTTCCAGGCTCAGGCGCGTCGTTTTGGGCTCAGCCTTCCAGGATCTGGTTTTTTTTACGGTTGGGCTTATGGGGCCTTAGGATTCTGAAATGAGGCTAATGGGAGTGAAATTTTCCGTTTGTTTAAGAATCCTGGGGAAGGTAAATGGGGTCTGAACCATGTTTGAGTTTGGCATGGTTTTAAAGGAGCACGATTTTACTGCTGGATTTGTTGTGATCCACTGAAATCAACCAAACAAGGTGAGGGGGTGGGTGTTCAGGGAGTTTTGGAGCTATGGAGGTGAGAGGAGCCACTTAAATAAGGGGCATACACCGCCTTACAAGCTTGTATTGGCAGTACCTCCAAAAACCATTGCTGATTTGTTCTTTTCCTTCGGGACAATGGGAAATTGGAAGTGGATCACAAAATCAAAGTCGGCATGGGCCATGGGGATCAGGAATCTTTGCATCAGGGTTCCTAAATCCCAAGATGTTTTTTTCACTCTTTCGCCTTCCTCGTTTTGTTGCATTCGATTTTTATGATTGGAGATCACCTTTTGGGGGCAAGAGGAAATTGGCTTTCAGGGATTTTTGACAAAGCTATTGTTTCGGTATATCCATCCAAGCTGGGCCCCGTTCTGGCCATGGCTGGCCGGACCCTTTTGCATTAAAACCTAAAAAGGTGATTGGGGGGCTCTCCTCCAAACTCCTTTTTAGCAGCGTCACATACATGGATTACAATCTTAAAAACAGCAATTCGTACCCGATTTGGGCCAAGAAAATTGGGCACCCAAGAGGATTCCCTGAAGTAGGGGCCTTGTCGCTAGGTTTGATTGGGGCCCTTATTGCCCTTGACAAACATAGGAATATGCCCACCCTGAAATACTGAGAATTTAGTTTTCAAGAAAAATGGGGGACCCAGATCAATTGGAGATGTTCACCCCAGCATGCATCACGCGAGTCAGGCACAAAGTGTGACTGCGCCGAAAGGGCAACAGAACAAATAATTAGTGGTGCATTCATTGCCGCATTGCAGCACTCACTTTGCATGAGCTTCCAAGAGCCTTCAGCCCCCTCTCATGAACGATCCTGCATCATACTATGGGCTTGTCCAATCTACTCAAATCCACTCGAATCAACTTGGCTGCAAACAAGTTTTCGGACATCCACAATTGTGATGACAAATGCAGAACACAATCCCAAGTCACTCAGACAAATGCAAATGAACATGGAACAAGGGAGTTCTCCAGAAAGCAGATTCCTCATAAGGCCGGTGCTTTGTCAGGTTCCAGAATATTATTGGGGAACCTAATTAATATTCGCTTTTAAACCACATGGTCGCGGGTCACCAACTCCAAATCCAACTGGGATGCAGTTGCTAAGAAGATGTTTTGCTATCCTCACTTCCACTAAGATGGCACGCGAGGAAGGCTTCCCAGGCGTGTATTTTTGGGTTGGCACCCAACACAACAATTGTTCCTTTTTGTTGCAGTACCCGCAAAACTTACAACAACCTATGCTTCTGTTTGGTTTCGGTACCCAACAAGTCCATCCCCGGAATCGCGAAACGCGGAGGACCGCCTTTTGTCGCGGGGCGCTTTGGACGCTGCCCAGTGCCGCCGGGGCTTTGGCCAGGCGGTTCCGGATCCCAAGCAAGTGCTTCAGTGCTTCAGGGAACTGTATGGCTATTTGATAGGAAACAGCAACCAGTATCACAGACCAGCTGTATGCCAATTGGTGTTCATCTTAGCTTTGGACTTTAAGCTCTTGATAGAACCAGTGTTGTTTTTGTCGCATTGGGCTCGCTCAAGTTCGACTTTTTGCGGGTCAACGGCAAAGGGAGCTGAGACCGTTTTACAGGAAGTAAGGCAATTCCCATGACCAGTCTCACGTGAAAAAACGAATCCATGTTCTCGTTTCTGTGGCCCCTTTCCCTGCATAGCTACTTCCAGTTGCTGAAGCATATTTGTGTATTTTGCTCTGGGATTTACAGGGAATCTATCACTACTAGACATATGTTGTTATTTTTTATTCCAGGGGACTTAAGCAAATGGCAGTAGTTTGTTTCCCTTCAGGAGATAGGCTGGGCCTAGTTTGACCAGTCCTTGGATCAGTCGCCATGGTGGACTACAGGCTTTTCGCCACAGGTAAACATCATTTGCTCTTTTGTTGGTAAAACAGCTTCTTCTTTTGGAAAGGACAGTTTCTCCATGTGTGAGGTTCCATCTTCCGCACGCGAGTTTACGGACACATCGCACTCCACCTGTCTGCCTTTCTCCATAGTCCCAAGTCCTGAGCATCGGCTCAAGCTGGCTGACAACGGTTGAGTCCTTGGAGTTCGCGTGGCCATGGGTCCAAGTCCAAATCGGTTAGCCCCAGTGAACATCCCAGCCCCCGCTAAAATAGAACCTCCTAAAATGGGTGGCGAATTCACCTACCCCCAGAATGGGATCCCAAAACGGTTTTGAGAACCACCGCCAGGTGCTGCTGAGACTCTTCCCCAACGGCCCTCTGGCGGAAGCCAACGGCGCTCTGCTGGACAGGGTCTTCTCAGAGCCCCGTTCCAACCTGGGAGCCACGCGACGTGTGTTGGTCAGGCTGGATTTGGGTTGGTCGCGCGTGAGGTATCTACCTGGAGTCTCCTTCTGACCCTTAAAAAGTGGTTGGTCATTACCCCAAATTAAGGGGTCATGGACCCATTTTTTTAAGGGTCATGGAGACTACCTAGACTCTAGGTAGGCGTCCACGCACTGGCCAGTCAAAACCAACCTTTTCACCTTTTGGAGGCTAAAACCTGCTTGGATGTTTCGTCAAGGTCCGAAAGGGCGAGGCTCTTCTTCCGGGTCCTTCGGAGTGAGCCTGAGCCTTTGGTGCCTGATTCCCTTTACGCGAAGCTAAAGGGACAGTCCCAGCCGGAAATTGCGGATATCTGCCCCTTCTGATTCCTTTGGGTGAATTCCTTCGACGGCAACTGTGCTTGTTCTATGAGGTTGCTCCACAGAAGGGTTGACATATGTTAGGTTTTTTGGGCGTCTGCTCTTGCGTTTCGCGCCTGGAACGCGTCTCCCAAAACGAGGGACGTGCTGTGCAGAAAGCATGGCCAAGAAGTTGGAGCCTGGAAGATTTAGAGGTCTTGCACGAATCTTGCTTCAAGAAACGCCAAAGTGCCACTACCCTGCAGGCGCCGCAGCCAAGTTTTGACCATGGCGCATATGTGCCATGATCAAAGCAATCCTTGGTGACCAGGGCCAGTCATCAGCCCTTAAGTGGCTATAGTAAGTGGCAGTTTCAACCAACTTACCTGTGTTGCAAGTCCCTCAACTAGGTCTAAACCATGGTTTCCAGCCACTTACCGGACAAGCCCTGTTTTTTTGAGGTAGATCTTTTCGTTCTGCAAACAGGATCGACCCGTCATCTACCCATGCATTGGGCCCGTCCGATGGACCGCAACTCGTCGTCTTCGGAGCGCCGAGGAGTGCGACGAGGACTTGGACGGCCTGCTGAACTTCAAAGAGTTCCAACAGCTGGCGCTGAGGGGGCTGCAGCCCATTCTGCGAGGTTCCCTCGCTTGGGAGGGCTGCGGGATGCACTCCATGGGTTGGTCAGCTTATGTTTGTTGGGCTGTTTTAACTGGAGGCTTGTTTTGGTTTACATGTTGCAGGTGGCCTAGTACTATGCCGCAGAATCTGAAAAATGTGTTTGGTGTACTTTTCGGTTGGATCCAGGAGTGGAGGAGGGGAGGGAAGACTGTTTGCCTAGGAATGGATGAGTGGATGATGGCGTAATTTGGTTTCAAAGTGCCCCACCACCCTCTTTACTTGGTTCATGTTTCGGGTTCTTGTATACGGGGAGTTGGCGAACGTTTTGTTGGCAGGGGTCAACAAGTTTGGTTTTTTTCCCAGTCTACTCGGCAAAGTCACTCAAGTTGCATTGCCAGACTATAACTTCAACCTTGTTTCCTGCTTGCCGTGAACCGAAAGTGCATGATACCTCATTACATGTCACGCATCAACCAAGACATTGTAAATATTGTGAAACGCGAAACATGTTTGCCTGTTGGGTTTTCTGGGAGAGTTTCGGCAAGCCTCGCCCTTTTCCTTGTCGTAGTTGCTCAGACCGGGACTCCAGTTGTCCCGGAGTGTGGCAATGATCTTTGGGTCCAACAAGCCCAGGCTCCGGCCATGTGTGGAACACCTCTCTGTGCGTTTTCATGTTGCGTTTCGAGGGAGAGCCCCCGGAATTTTCCGGGGGGGGCTGGCTGACAGGGAAGGCAAAGGGAAGCTCGGGATCCGGGAGTTCACGAATCACCATCGGTTCGCGCGTGTGTGCGTGTGTGCCGCCTTCAACCCAGGGCGCCACTTCTGGATTATGACCCAACTGAGTTTTGACAATTTCAACGAACCCCGTGAGGCGCTAGGGTGCACAAGAGCGAGGCCTTGCAAGCCGCGCAGCAGGCAGAAGGGGCTTTGAGTGCAGCATCCGTCCAAGGGAGTCTTGGGTAAGGATTGGCAACATCTTGTCCTGAACACTGATGATGATGCTAGACAACAGTCAAATTCTTGGTTTAGGGCCGAACCTTTGACAAGTTTCCCAGGCCCCGTTCAAAGGGAAACGAAAAAAATATCAACCCTAGAAACCAGAAAGGGTTCGATTGTTTCAAGCAGGGTCCCTATGTTTCGGATACCTTGTTCGAAAAAGTGACAGACTGTGATTCGTGCGGATGTATTATCGCATATGCATTGTATGAACATGTATTGCATTTGCACACATGTACATAACTGCAAATGTATACGTTGTATGTGCGTCGTTGTTGGGTGTGCCACCTTCTGTTTGCTGGCTTGCAAAGACACGCATGTACATTTTGTTCACGCCAAGCATCAGATCAAGTTGCCTCAGGCCAGCATCAATCCTGTCCTGTGTCCCTTCGCCAAACTCAATAAGTCAAGGGACGGGATCTGCACCTTGTCGACATGGAATGGCGGCAGCTGATCATGTTTGCAATAGGAATAAATTCGGAATATGGGTCTGGCCCTCAAGCCGGTGGTTTCTTTCGGTTTCCCTTTATAAATCAACCCGAACAAGGACAGGGACCTGCAAGTTGAGTTGGCTGTCGAACATGTCGTTTGGGTTCCCAATTTGGCGAGTTGCCAAGGAACCCTATTGTGACCAAGTAGATTCCAGAGGGATGGGCATCAACCACTCACTCGGAAGACATTTGTTCTCTTGTTGAGACCTTCTGGGTCCATGACAACTTGAGAGGGAGGGCACAGTCCCTTGCCAGGTGGTGGAGCAGCAGGCCATGCAGTCTGTTCAGATGCGGCCCTTCCAGCCCCAGATCTCGGCCGTGCAGGTGGAACCCTGAGAAGCGCTCGGGGTCGCCCAGGAGGTTGATCCAGGGGCCGCCCTCAAAGTCTGACTCGCCCGAGTTTCTGGTTTTTGATGGGACCATTAGTAATCCCGCGATTGATGCGAACCTGCCCCCCACCCCTCACCAAGACGATTTTCCGGCTAGACGATTGAATCAGTCGCTCTTGTTCACCCTCACGCACAGAAAATCCGCAAATGAAAATGCAGTTCTTTAAACAACTATTGCGAATACATCATCCGATGTTTTTTTTTAGTTGTTCAAGAACGTCACTGTTTGACAAGATCACACCTGCAAGGACAGTCCCATACAATAATCACACAAAGCCCCCGGATTGATCATAGCCCCCCCAGCACTGGACAAGAAATCACCATGTCCTTGTCTTTCCTGTTGCAGGCCTGTTGTCCAAGACAGGGACAGAACTCAGAGGGACAATCGAGGACCAGATTGGGGGTCGGGTGGTACTATCAGCAGCAATCATCACTCGGTCACTATTGGGGCCATGAGCTATTCGGAGAGACAAAATGCGTGTCTTTTTCAAGGGGACCCCCAAATTGGTATTTGTCTTTTTGGATCCTTTCGGTTTTCCTTCACCAGAAAATGGAGTACCTAGAGTCTCCACCCTTCAAAAATGGATGACCCATCCAAAATAAACGGGTCATGTACCTATTTGTACCTGGAGTCTCCATGACCCTTTAAAAATGGGTCCATGACCCCTTTATTTCGGGTAATGACCAACCATCTTTAAAGGGCCAGAAGGAGACTCCAGGCACCCTCCAAAAAGACCACCTCCCGTGGCTTCCCTTTGGGACGCCAGGCCCAGACGCCCGAGCCGAAGGAAGAGCCGGCGCCCTTTGCGGGGCTTAAGGCGCACAGGGAGATGTCCTTCAAGTGGGGGGCCAACCACCAGGCCCCAGTCCATTGCAGGTTTGCGAATCATAGGGGTTGATTCCCCAATGATGTTCAGTCGTTCTTCCTGTTTTTTTTTCTTCTTTTTTTCTGGGTTTTTGATGGTTTCCTGAGAAGAAGGATCTGGAAAGAATGGGGAAGGTACCCTTAGAGTCATGCTTTGAAAGGCCTCTTGTTGCTTTCTCTTCGACTGCTCACCCGGTCGGTTGGCAAGAACAAGCTTTTGGTCGCCAGGTTTCCTCAAACAAATAGTCACCCGAAACAGTTCCAACCTGTTTTCTGGTGCATGAGTTCAAAAGCCCAAACAAACATCGGGCGATTTGGGCGAGTGTAAGAGTGAAGCCTCACGTGTCACAGGCGGCTTTAGCTAAAACAGGGTTTCAAACTTGGACATACTCAAACAGGAAAGCCAATGCAGCAGGCGCCACTTCACAGACCTTTGTTGTATGTGTCTAAGGGAGAGGGGCTGTATTCCAGAAAATCCCTTGGTACCTTCTAAGGAGGCACTTAGACCCCTTTTGACCCCCCAAAAGCCATCCTCGCTAGGTACCAAAGGACCCTCTGGGCGCAGATTCCTAGGGTCCACGGGCCGCAGCGTGCCGGCCGCAGGGCGCGCAGAACTCCAGCGCCGTGAGCTTCGTTGCGGCGGGCAACGCGCGGGACATCGCCGCCATGCTCCAGGATCGGAAGCCAAAATCTCAGTTCAGTCAGTGGCGTTGTTTTTTTTTGTGTTTTCTCCTTTTTTTTCTTCCTTGTTTTTTTCCGGTGGCTGCCCCGCTAAAAATGGTCTTCCCCAAAAAGTTTTTTTCTTTTTCGGGGGTGGCACCTTTTTCTGTTCAGCGGCACCCCTTTTCCCTTCTTTGTTTATCCGCACGCTTTCAGGGCTCCGAAAAAAAGATCCATTTTGCAACCATGTGAACCATGGCTTTTCCAAAATAAAGGGAAATCACAATTTAGAAGGCAATGTTCAGGTGTGCCATGTAAGAATCCCTGCCTTTTTCCCCCTTTTTTCCGGTGGCTGCCCCACTAAAAATGGTCTTCCCCAAAAAGGGTTCCCTTGTTTTGTCCAGGGTCACTGAACAACTGAGCAAACGATGGATGACGAGGTTCGCCGAAAGGTGAGTGGAGCAAACAAGATGGCCATGTCCTTGCTTTGGAAAGAACCCACTCCAAAGGTTTGGGGCCCTTGATGTTTTTACTGAAACAACTAACAGGACCAACCCACCCATTTCGATTGTTACTTGAGACAGCCCATATTTCTCCAGTTCTTTCAGGAATTGTGTCGCAGTACATGGCCTCCTTGAGGTCCTTGTGTCTAAGACGGGGCACCGGCTGCAACCTCGAAGGGTATGGTCCCACCCACAGTCAGGGTATGTTGCAACCTTTTGGGGCATTGGGGTTTCTTCGCTGTCGCTTCTAGGATTCAGCTCCCTTGCCATATGGGATCAGCCCTTAGGTCCATGGTTGCAACCGAGGCACCTGGGGTCTCGCTTGCAACTGTGGATGGAGAATATGATGCAGTTGGGCTGAAACCCTATGAATACTGGTTGATAAACCGCCCAGCTGGTGCGAAGCGGGTTTTGTCCGCGGGAACACTTACTAAGCCCAGTCTTTTCTTTTTTTGCAGCTCGCCACGCAACCCGTTTAAACCCAAGAGGAGGACATGTCGGTTGCCGACTCCGTGCCTTGCTTTCGTGGCTCGAAGGAGTACGAGATCCCGGAGGGTGGGGCCCTGGGCAGTGGGGCCTTCGGCACGGTGCTCAAGGTCAAGCACCACAGCGCCGAGACGCAATGCCGCAACGGGTTTGGGAAGGGCCCTTTCCATTTGCTTAAGAACATGCATCCCTGTCCTTTTCAGCGATCCAACGGGTCTTTGTTTGGAAACACGCCACCATCCCAACAGTCCTCTTTGTCTACGTCCCACGAAACTTGCTATAAGTCTCACTTCCCTTGTTCCTGGACTGTGGTCACTCTTTGGGAGTTTTGGACGATTTTGGCCAAGAACAAGTTCCAGGAACTTGGGACCATCTCAGGAAGTGAGAAGTTCCTCCCCTGCCCCCACCCTGAGGCGGCGAGGAGCGCGCCTGCAAGGCGGTGCGCTTGGAACAGGGGGAGGCCAACAAGCACCTGCGGGCGCCTCGGCCAAAAAGGGCTGGCTGAAATGTGAGGCTTCCGCCAGAATTCTTTTGGGGAAACGGGCCTAAACCTGGTTTTTGGTTCAACCAAAGGAACTTTGGGTTCCACTGGTTTCAGTGTAGAACAAAAATCCAGCCTGACGACTGCTGCAAAACCTATCTTCACAATCCCAAGTCCAAATGCATCGGTTCTTGGATTTAGAACTAGCACAAAAGCTGTGCTGCTGTTTGCCCAGCATCTTTCGGACTGTGGACGGGTACGTCAGTGGGCTTCTACAAATACGTTTGGGACCTTGGCTTGAAACCAGCGGCAATAGGTATCTTTGAAGATGCCCAGTAAGCAGGGTCCCACCCAAGCCACTGGCTGAACACAAATCATGTATAGTGATCTTTCCTCAAGTTGCCGCATCGACTGGATCTGACTAAAATGTCCCGTTTGGTTCATAGTCTCAAAAGATCACCTGAATTTGTTCTGGGTCCTTTGGACTGTTCTAGGGTTGGAGTGCCAGTGGCTCTGTCTCTTGCTGATCACTTTGACAGCGCATGGCGTCTAGGCCAGTGTCGGCACAGGCGTGCTTTGTCCCATCTCCTGAGAGGATGCTTGTTGGCCAGCACTTAGGGTTTTTGAAGATGGACTTTGAAGGAGTCGTTGGGGTGGTGTGTTGCCCTAAATTTCTGGTCGAAGTCTCTTAAGTCATTTCTCCGGTCCGTTTTCCCTTGTTTCTTTCTTTCGTTTTTTCGGGTGGGCAGTTTGACCTATGGAAGCCATGGCTCCGTGCCGGGCTCCTTTCGCCACCTTCGACATGTCGGTTGGGTCCAGAGGAGCTGGTGGAGTTGGAGATTTCCATGCTGAAGAGCCTGGACCACGTGAACTTGCTCCGTTTGCACGAGGCCTTCCGCGACGGCCAGCGCCCTTCGGTCCGATTCCATCCGATTCGAGCTTTGGATCCCTCGGACTCGTTATTGTTTTGTGTTTTTCAGTGGGTTTTGGTTTTTTGTGCGTTGGTGTCCGCCTGGTGGAGGGAAACAAAAAAGCACCGATGTAGGTTTGGCAAGATGGGCCCATTTCGTAGAAGATGGCCGGAGATTGCTTTCCTGTGGGTTTCCCGGGCCGAAGTTGATCTTGAGAACGACCCCCCCCCTAAAGCCCCAGTTGATGCTTTTGAAAAGCCCAGCTTAGCGGTTTGGCACATCCACTCAGGAAGTGACCAAGATGCACTGCCAGGCTCTCACCATTCGTGTTTGTTCCAGTCGCCCTTCATTGCTTCATTTTCCCAGACGTGGGGGGTTTGAAGTTTGTCGAAGATGGAGAGCGCAGCCCCCAAAAAAGGGGGCGGTTCCTGCCAAAACGAAGGAAAGCAAAGGGAGTTTTGTCAGTGTTTTCTTGGTGGGAATTCCCGACAGCTGTGCCATCCCTTGAAGTTTCCCTACCCCTCTTGCACCCTACACCTTCATTGCTGTCTTCTAAACTGTCAGGTCTCATTAGCAGCCTGTTCTTGGGGAAGTGAGGTGGATTGTTCAGGATGTGGATTGAACTTCCTCGAGATAGCTCACCCTGAAACAAAGCATCATGACACTCCGGTTGTTCATAGAAGGGCCAGGCCTCATTTTGCGACACCCACCCAAACATGGCCGTAGAGATGAAAAGACGGACACCTCATTTTTCCGGCAAAACCCCTCACAAAGCAAAGACGGCTCACTTCCTGAGTTCCTGGACTTTAAGCTTTCTGGGGCTGAGACCATTTGAGTGGCGAACGAACAGTCTGGGCTTTTCTGGCCGAATAAATTCACTCAGGAAGTGAGGAATATATGTTGTTTTCCCTGCGGTATTGGCTTTAGTTGAAAACCAAAGTTGCAACAAACACCAGAGCAAGGTTGGCCCCATTTCACTGCTGCAAGTTTCTCGTCTGAGTGAGCCTCAAGTCACCCATGTTTGTTTCTCCCTCCCTTTAGGGTCTCAGCCCGTCGTATTTAAGGTAGGCCCACTTGCAAAAAGCGCGAATCGTCGGGCTCTAACCCTTTGGTTTCCCTGATTTGGTCCATATTTACTCAAGGTCCAAAGGTGATCGCCTTGTATTTCTAATCCCTTTGGGCCAGTGAGTCCATCACTCCAAAAAGGTGCTCGCCAATTTTGATGTTTGGGGCCCTAAAGGGGGGATCCAAGATGGTTGAGGCTGTGTCTACTTGGTCACGGAGCTCTGTGCTGGCGGATCCCTGGCGCAGCGCTTGGACGCGCAGAGGCCGGCCAGCGGCTTCGATCGAATTTTCGATGGATGCGCCTTTTTCCGATCGACAACCTTGGTGCCCAGAATTCGGGTGGGTTGCTTCATGGAGGGATGTCCCTTGAAAACCATTCAACAAGCAAGGCTGCCTGAATCCGAGGTTCCTGAGGAAATCCTCGTGGTTTTTTTCCATTGGCCCAGATCCCAGTGACCCAAGTAGTAGGCCGAACGGCAGAGAACCCGCGTTTGTTCGGTTCTCCACAAAGAACGAAATCAACCCCTACAAGTTGGCGTGTCCTTGGATGGTTTGCTGTGAGGGCCTGAATAGAGAACAGAATCTGAAAACTTTGTTTTGGTGAACGCTGTTGGGCCAAGAGTCAGGGAATCCTCTGTTGGTGGTTTGGATTCGTGGTTCTTGTGGAGCATAAATGGGAATCCGCCCCCTAACCTCGAAGCCGGGAAGCTGAAGACTCTCACTTGCGCAAAGCCGATGTTTGCCCCATTGGTTTTCCAGTGTTGGCAACCATTTCCAGTCGTGGACCCAAAAGGATTAACCTTTCTTTTTTGGGGGTCCTTTGCCCAGGGGCTCGAAACCACCCACTATCTCCCCAGTTCCTTGGTCAGGGGCTTGCTAGACACAAAATTAGGTTGCTTGTCAGCTGCAGGAGCCTGCCCTATCCGTTTGAGAAAGGGTTCCCTTGTTCGTTTCGTTTTCGCGGCGCCGAGGGCGCAGCGGCGGCTCATGTTGGAGGGCCAGGCCGCGGCCTACGCGGAGCAGATTTTGGCGGCGGCCAGCTACTGCCACCGCCGAGGAGCGATGGGGTGATGCATCGCGTTGGCGCCTGGCGCGTGGCGCATTTTGTTTTTCCCACGCCCTGAGTGTTTTTGTTGGACTTGAGTCACTTTTTGGGGACTTTGGACCACTTGAGTGGCAAGAAGTTCCAGGTCACTTTTTTGGGGACTTTGGACCATTTTCGTGGCTGCAAGAAGTTCCAGGACTTGTTCTGGCCAATCCACTCGATCGGCAGTGAGTGTTTGGGTGTGTCTTGTTCTCGGGGATCCATGGCCGTGGCCAGATTGGGTGGCTCGTCTTTTTTTGAGTTGGTACCCCTGTTTGGTTGGATTTACAAGTAAACTAAAATGGAGGACCACCCTTTTGCGCGTGTCCAAAGACACGCGCATTGACAACACCGGTTGAACCCGGTTGAATGTATTCTTGCCGCCGAGAAGTGTCTCAGAACCTCCGGAAGACCGGGATTTCCAGGTTGTGTTCCTGAAAGGAAGCCGCAAGGGGGAAGCTTCCCCATCAGGGATCCTTCCCTGCGCAAAGCTTGAAGCACCCAGGTTGGAAACAGCCGGTTTTTGAAACAGAACGATGGTTGAAACGAATAGGGAATCAATCGTCCATTCTTTTCAGATCGATGAGACCCCGTTTTTGTTTTTGTTTTTTCCCAGAGAGAGCGAACCGAGTTATACATATCTGACTCTGTTTTTGATAAAGTTGGTACCCTGCAGGGGGTTGCAAGGTAAACTACAAAACAAACATCATTTTGTGAGCCCCTAAACATTATATATATATATATAGATGCACCATATCCTGGCCCTGTTCGAAAGTGCCCTTTGTAAAAAGTCGTTCGCATGCCCGTTTTCTCGCCACTTTCGGGCAAGTGGCTAAGCTCTAAGCTTCAAGGGACTTTCCAGGATGTC
Organism: Effrenium voratum; assembly: GCA_963377175.1. NCBI lineage: Eukaryota > Dinophyceae > Suessiales > Symbiodiniaceae > Effrenium > Effrenium voratum. The sequence goes on along the minus strand of CAUJNA010003497.1, from coordinate 296,191 downwards.
TTCGGGGTAGGTGAGAACTACTACTTACAAGGGTATACCAGCTCAAATTGGTGGTTCATCATCCCCTATCCACAAAAGCACCTGAGGGACATGACCCCAAAAGGCCTCAGTTACCCTCCCACCAATTAACATGGAACCTGACAGCGGGGTCCTGGAAGACTGTGGAAGACCATTCCTTTTTGAAGGGACCCCCTGTCAGGTTCCATGTTAAGTGGGAGTATACAAGAAACGAGTCTTGGGATTTACCTCGGATCCAAAAGCTCTGCAGGCGTTCTGCACCGAGACCTGAAGCCGGAGAACGTGCTCTTCCTGACCAACCGAGCTGACAGCCTGGTGAAGGTCATCGACTTTGGATTGCCCCTTTGGATTGAACTTCACAACTTGGCAGGGTCTGTTTCGTCTTTTCTTTTTTGTTTTTTTGGCTTTGTTCATTTGAGGTAGGGGCTCCGAAAGCATTGGACAACAGGAAGAGTGGTTTGCTACCATACTCATTGTTGTAAAGTGAAGCATCGCGATTGAGTCATAGACATTGCGAGGCTGAACGGGACGGATGGAGTCGGCGTTTTTATTTCATGCACGCTGGGGTTTTAGGTGGGTCTCTCAGTCCAAGCAAGCGTCCCCAATTGGACGCTGCCAACATGTCCTGAACGCAGTGCCAGACTTGGCTTACCTTCTTCACTGTTCGCCTCTTTGGTTTTCTTTTGTAGTTGGTCGAAGTCTGGCCCAGTCAACGGACTTCCTTGCAGGTCCCGGATGTCAAACGACAGCTGACAGAACCTGGTTTGAATTGGTATACTTTGACCCCTCAAACTACCCGTAAAAAGCGAAAAAAAGCGTTATTGTTCAAAATTATGAGGCTTTTGTCCCATTCTTGTGGGTGACCCTTTGCACCCTCTCTTCAGTCGCATCCAAAGCTTTCTGTTCAGGTACGATTGTCAAGGTCACCGGTCTGTGCTTGCATATAGGAACTAGAGAGTTCATGCTTGCTTTTGCAGATTAGTGGGGACACAAGAAAGAAACTGTTTTGGAGAGGTCACACCAAATTTGTGCTGAATGACAGGTTCCCAAAATAAATAAGCCCCTCGCGCCCAAGCAAAAACAAACACACAAGAAGTCGGTGTCTTTTTGCCTCGCCGTGGTGACTTTTTAATACGGGACCTTTTGGTGGACATGTCCACCAACTACTTGTGAGGTGGTTGTCTCCAGTCATGCTGCGTGATAAGAATTAACGCGTTGTTTTGCTGCCGAGAGTCTTACAATTTGTTCAAATCCTACGGCAGAGTTCGGAAATCTGTCAGACTCTGCGACCCTGGGAGGTAAACTTTGTGGGGTCTTAGGCTAGGTTTTCCTAGATTTGAGGGAATCCAAGTCAATTATCACGATGACATTTATGGCCCAGAGGATCATGTGTCAGAGGTACGTGTTATCTTGTCCCATGATGTACAAACAATTCAAGATTGATCAGTGACATGACCACATGTCAGTGCTTTGGCTCAAGAAAAGAGCGCGTTGCACGCGCTGCCACAAGGTTAAGGGAGAGGTCGCAGTCACGGCGGGGTTCGTTCCTTTTAAGGTCCCGGGTTCCCCCGTTGTTGAGAAAACTGTGTTTCCCTCTCCTTTGAGTGGTTATCAGCCGTAACGCTTTTCGGGTAAACAAACCCTTCCGTGACTGCGACCTTTTGGTCGCACATGGAAGTCGGCCCTCACCGCGGCACTCGCGGTGGGCAAGGGCCGCGTGCCCGTCTGTTCAACACCCTGCAACAGATCGTCGTAGACGAGTACAAGAGACAGGACAGACGCTTCCGGTGGATCAGGTTTGCAGACGCCTCAAAGCAACAGATTGAGGCCCTCTTTTCCTGGCGTGAGACATTGGATAGTTGGCACCTGTGGGGATTCGACCGAGAAGCCTTTGAGGTAATCCAGGCCGCGGACAACGCTTATCAGCAACGTCTTGCATCGGTTGAAACCACAGGTGTGGTCTTGTCACAAGGCGTGCAGTCGCAGGATAGAGCCGCAGCCTCTGGCGCGGCGGAAGCAACAAGCAGTGCAGCGGATTGGTTACGACCTCCTACGCCTCCTTCAGCTTCATCCTGGCTACAAGACTCACGCACTCCATTGCCTCGTATCCGACCATCTGCAGAGGAAAGACAAGTGTTGCGAGGTGCCGCCAAGACAGCACTTCGTGGGGTATACGCTAGAGCTGCGGAAATGCGGCGGGAGAGCAGCAGGGAACGGTCGTCACAAAGATCGAGGTCCCCATCGTCTCCGAGACGAGGACCGACTGCTGCTACCCCCGTGGAACATCGGGCACACAGTGTTGAACCCGCGCTTGCGCGGGAGGGTAGACCATCCAGGACTTCCCTTGCTACACGGCCCATTGTTTTGGCTCCACAGAACAGTATATACCCTGTGACACGATTTGACGAGCACGGCACTTGGGTACTCGTTCGGGAGGCTTCACAGCCGCGTGAGGCGACATCTCACCGCCGAGCACAGCGGACATCCCGGCATCTCCGTCAGGCTGACCCGTATTCGCTTGCGGACGAGACGTGGAGAGATCCCCCAAGAAGATCATCCACAAGCTCGCGATCACGATCTCCAGATCGACGCCCAGGACCAGCGGAGCATTATCGCCTATAGCTAAGAGGAGGAGCCTCCGCAGGACGCGGAATCCCTTACAACTGGCAGGGCGGCTTACGTGCCTCGGCGCGTATGCGAGGCACCGACACACACTGAGCCTATTGCTTTGCATAGCCGGAGGATTGCAGCAATACAGCAACCGCCATCAAAGGCCGCACCAAAGATCATTTTTGGCAGCAAGCCTCCATTCCCCAAGGAACTTCCTCGTGCAGCTTCTTCGGTACCGGCAAAAGCAGTTATTCCAAGGAAATCACCCCCTCGAGCAAGGTCTCCTATTCGGACTCAGAGTGCATTCGGGTACAAGGCGCCTCCGCGAGGTTTGAACAAGGCCGAACCCAGAAGCAAGTCAGGCTCAAACCCACCACAAGGGTAGATTGTCAAGCCGCCGCCGCCGCAGGTCGTTAAAGCAGCTGCTACAAGCGCTGCAACTTCCGAGGCCGGCATACGCTTTCGATCGCCACCAAGAAGGCCGCCGCCAGCGCCACCCCCGCCGCCTGCAAGGCCAGTGCCGCCCAAAGAGCTCACCATCGCTCTGGACTGGCACGGAGTTCTTGACGTCGGGCAGCAAGGCCCCCACCTCAACCCGGAGGTCATCCGGCATCTCGTTCAATTCACTGCTGACTACGCACCGATCAACCTGGTCGTGCTGTCATTCGTTGGCCGGGCAGCTAGTGATTTTCGACGCCGCGAGTTCCAGGTCGCCCGGGAGCACGCGAAGGCGACAGCTGGACTCACTTTCTCCGCGATCAAGATCGTGCACGAGAGGCTGGGCCGGGGTGGGAAGGCGGACGCGCTCTTGGGGTTGGGAGCCCACGTCCTCGTGGACGACCAAGCTGCAATCGTCCGCGAGGCGCAGAAGACTGGCATTGCAGCGTTCCGCAACTTTCCCCATTTTGGGCCGAGCGGATTTGCCAACGCTCTTGAAAGCGTTGGGGAGTACATCGAGTCCCGGAATCGATTTTTCATTCCGGCGGCAAGGGGCCTGCACCCTTCGCAGTATCTCGAGGAGCTCCATCGGTCTGCATCCCAACTGCCCGCCAATCGGGTCCTTCGATAGCCTTTCTTTGCAAGCCGTTAAAACCGTCGCTTTGCGCGGTACAGCATCTTTGCAACTACAAGCATTCGATTTGCAGATTTTTCTCATCAGCAGCTTGGCAACATCCTTCGATAAAGCACCAGAGTGCGGCATTGCGGATCAATCAATCTACAAGTACAATTACAAGTACAGAATTCATCAGGTGCAAAGCAGCAGGGCGTATTTTCTTGAGTGGCTCACTTGAGCGTTTCGCAACCAGCTGCCAATCCAGGGATACCTCCTCGTAGCACCTTTTGACACGCTGCTCAAAGCGCGTGGAGCTGGCTTCGTGTGAGTGCAAAATTGCATTGCTGTGTCATGGCTTCAACGGGCTTATCACCGCCCTCGGACTTAGCCATGGTTCCTGCAGCTATGTCCACAGTTCGCACATCCACACCTCAACGAGCAGCCCAAACACGACCATCATCACCCCCAAGTGGTCCGATCGTGTCAGAACCTACATCATCCGAAGCTTCCCCAATCGTACAGTTCCCTTCTCAGGGCTCACAAATGCCCGACCCGATGACTAACGTACCGGCTGCGGCCTTTATTGCTGGAGCTGCGGTGCAGCAAGCTCATCGAGCATCCGACCTCGCTGCTCAGGCAGCCAATCACGCCTTGCACCAACAGCAGGCCGCCGACCAGGCGAGACAAGAGGCCGGATGGGTCAGGGAAAGGGCTGTAAGAGAAGTATCAGATGTTAGGGTTCAGGCCGCTCAGCTAGCTTCGCAAGCCCAGCAGGCTGTACAAACAGCGCAACAGAGTGAGGCTCAGGCTAGGCAACTAATCGAGCAGACCCGACAGGAAGCCATTGGCCATGTCGAGAACGCACGGCAGGTTGTTAATGCCACTCAACAGGACGCTCAGCAAGAGGTTCAACGCATTGTTCAAGAGGCTCAACAGGCAATCTCGCAAAGGGAACAAACCATTGCCAGTCAAGAGCATACCATTCGTGGATTGTCCCAGGAAAATTCTGTGATGCATCAACGACTTGGTGATCTCGAACGTGTTGTTGCACACCTCACCCAACAAGCTCGTGCGACCCCTGTTCCGATTCAAGAGTCCCCGCCAAAAACCGCATCAATAGCCGAAACAGCTACGGAATCAAGCGCGGCTAAAGCCTCAAGTCAGGGCACAGTTCCTCCAGGAACCCATCAGCCGGTTGGAGCACCTCAGGTTTCAGGTTCACAAGATGTCCGGTGTTGCCGCATCGTCGCAAGGGAATGCTTTCTCTGGTATTATCCCCGACCCTTCGCGTGGTTCTGTTCAAAGTTCAGGACTTGGTCACGATGCCCCAGCTGATTCAAGGGAACCGGGTGGAATTGATACAAGTCAACTTCTCGTAGGCCATTCGGCAGTGCTAGGAGCAGCGTCCTCTGTTGGAGACGCAGCCCCCGGCGCGTCGAGGACTAGCGGGTTGGGTAGAGACGGTACAAGGGATCAAGCCGATGTGAGAGTGCAAGTGACGGCTTTAGCGGAAATGGTTCAGCAGCTTTCTCATTTGGTTGCTAATCAAGTGGCTCCGCCACCTCCGCCTCCGGCCGCAGCACCTCCAGTGCCTCCCACGCCCCTCGCAGGGGCGCCGCCTCCGCCAAAAGCTGGCAACGGCACTCGTGTTCCGCCAGTACCAATCACAATGTTGGGAGGGTTGTACTCGTCATCCCCACAAGCGCCATCGGCCGCAAGCTCCGACTCATCATCAGACTCCGATGGAGACGACGATACCCCACAATGTCGAGTTTGCGGCGGCAGCCATGAAGACACGGAATGCCCATACCTCACCATGAATGGTGGTGGGGGAGGTGGGGGAGGCTCTGGCCAGTTCCCCAATGCAGACCCGTCTCAAGCTGCCGATCCCAGTGTAGGCATGACCGCCGTAGATCACGCCGCATATGAGGAGTCCGTTGTCCGTGTCAAGGATCTCAAGGATCTTGTACTACCATCCCCTCCGGAGAACGCTGGTCAGGCTAGAGGTTTCGTCAACCAAGTTTTGATGGCCATCGGTCAGCTCCAGAAGACCCCCGGAGATGAGGTTTACCAGTGGGCCCAAGCATGCATGTCCTCCTCAGAGCAAGAACTCGTCGCGGACAAGCGTTTCCCACGTCTAGATCGTGAAGTAGCCGCAAAGCTCCTTAAAACCTGCCGCAAAGGTAAGTTCGGGCTCTTGTTTCAAAACATGGTTGAACAAGAGAGAATCTCGTCAGGTGGGATGCCCGTAGGGAGAATCATGTTGCGCGCCATCTTCAAGCACTTCCAGTTGGAACGAGGTATGATCGGAACCTTAGGAGGCCGTAACTTGTTAAAGTTGTCTCTTGCAGGTCCGTCCCTTGCTGACTTGGATGCCTTTCGGGAGAAGTGCGTTTACGTGCTGACCGCAATCCCCGTGGCAGAACAACCCAGGGAAACAACCTTGTTTGATCACCTGTTGGATGAGCTGGAAAAGTGCACCGCGCTGAAGCCTAAGGTGGAAAAGGCACGGGAAGCCCCTATCGGCAGCCACAGCCGGAATGGTTGTGGTCCAAGGTTGATCTAGCCTTGGAGCTCCATCAGGACAAGCGGAACAGGGATGAGTTTGACTCATGTCCCAGGGGAATAATTCTAATGCCACGCCTGCAGCAAGCAGCGAAGACAAGCCCAAGAAGAATAAGAAGAGCAAGAAGGATAAATCTGCTGACCAGCAGACTCCGGCAGCCCCTGCGCCGAAGGTTAAAGCTCCAAAGCCGCCTCCTCCTAAAGCTAATGCAGCACCAGCCCCCAAGGGCAAAGGTAAGGGTGGTTCGAACGATAACCTTACTCCTAGGTCTAAGGCCATCAGCAAGACAGCCAGTATGACCGCGGCAGAGAAAGCAAAGACTCCATGCATGTTTTATGCCTATAATTCGTGCAAGGCCAAGCAGTGCGCATTTCTCCACAGTGATACAAACAAGTACACTGGTCCCAAGCCCAAAAGTTTGTTGTCACCGCCGCCGCCAAAGGCGAGCGCAGCTGTTGCACAGCTCATTCCGGCAATGGCAAGCGTTGCTTCTGACGACAATCGCATCAGTTGGCTTTGGGATACTGCCGCAGGGAGACACTTGATCGGACGTCAAGCTTTGAATAGCAACATGATCAAGTGCGTGCGCGAGAGCAGCACGCCCGTAGGTTTTGCGACTGGGGGTGGTGCCCAACAAGGCACTACTTCATTAGGGTTCGAGGACAGCCGAGTGATACCTGCTGAAGAGCAGGTGTACGTCCTCCGTGATTGCCCACCAGCGCAATCCATCGGGAAAACCGTAGTGGATCAAGGACACCTATTCATTTGGGATCCACGTGAAAATGTTCCATACCTTGTTCCCCCAAAGGACATCAGTAGATGTAAGATTAACGTGCCCCGCAATGCGCGCACCAACGCATCTAGGGTGGTGGAATACGTTCCCCAATATGACGAGGTGGTAAAACCGAAGTTGGCAGAGTCGTCAACTCACCTCTGGCCGATTGAAGCCGCCGCTATGAGCGCGGCCGAAGACGATGTCGTCTCTTTGTGCGATGACTCGTGCCAAGCGTCAGATGAAGGCGAGCCAGATCAGGTTCCTGTGAACATGCTAGCGGCCGAGGAAGCCCCTCCTCCCGAGGACGAACTTCCGTTGATCGCCTTCGGGGATGGTGACCCGACACATGCTACTGCGCTGAAGGAGCAAGCAAAATCTCCCGAGCACATGAGGTCCCATTTCCCTAAGAACCCGTTTTGCAAGGTGTGTTCTATCTCAAAGACCACTTCTGCAAGGATAGCACACAAAAAGGATGCCAGATCAGACGACAAAGTCGACGTCCCAACCGCACCATTTCAACAGTCGGCTACCGATTCTGTGATTCTTGCCATGGGCGATGAACATCTCGGAGTAGGTTTCGGAGGAATCAAATCCCACCATGTTGTACGTGATGTTTTCCCAGGCGTCCGCCTTGCATACCCCGTGAGTAGGCGAGACACGCAAGCGCATGTTAAAAACTTCCGTCAGTTCATGGGCCTTCGGGCCACTGATTCGCCGCCAGCATGTCTAATAAAATGGATGCAGCAGGAGAGCTCGAAGGAGCGGCCCATGAAGTCGGTCTCGTCCCAGAGACAAGCTTGCCCAACAGGTGGCCTCACAATACCGTCCTGGAGCGCGACATTCGCGAAGAGAAGGAATGCTGTCGCAGCATCCACTTGCAATCAGGGTTGCCCTATTCGTTGCATACGTTTAGCTACCCATTTGCATGCCTCACCATGTCGTTCGACAGGCTGCTCCACTCAGCCCCGGTAAAACCCAATGGGAAGCCCTCACAAAGGAAAAGTTCCAAGGGAAGAGATGCTGTTTCGGGCAATTGGTTTGGTACAGAACCAAGACTCCTGGCAAGCGCGCTCTCGATCCGAACATGGCGCCAGCGCTCTTTTTGGGTTGGAGGGTCGATCTGGGGTTGCGGTACCGTAACGTGGTCAAAGTCATGGACTATGAAGCCTTCCGTAAAGACGGTTCCATTTCCGTTCACGATGTTCCTGAACCGGAATTGTTCGTTGAGGACGGACCGCCAAGCTTTCCGATCGCAGCAGCAGCAGATAGAGCATTGCACGGAGGCAAGACAGAAGGGTCAGATCTCCCACCTTTGCCCCTGCGAGAGGCGCCCTTTGGGGCCCCACCGACTCCATCCGCTGTCAAGTCAAAATCCGTATACATAACTGTTGAGAGGATCATCAAGTTCAAGGAAACGCCAGGTTGTCGTGCATGCACCGGACATTCCAAGATTCACAGTGCTGAATGCAAGAAGAGGTTCTCCGAACTTGTTTCTGCAGATAGAGCTGAAGCAGCTGCAAAAAGCGCTGCCAAAATTGAATCTAAGGAACCCATTCCCATTGTTCATACTGAAGGGGATGAGGAGCTAGCCAGAGCAATCCACGCATCCGAGCACGAGAAAGATCCTAAAATCGCAGTTACTGCAGAAGATGTAGCACATGAATTTGATGCAGCCGAAGCCGGGGAGCCCGCTCCCTCAAGACCCGGTGCCTCATTTTTCGATTCCGCGCCAGCGACAGCCGCTACATCGCAAGGTGAAGATTTTTGGGTGTTCAAAGAAAATGCCAACTGTTTGGTTCGGTACCATATCATGCCAAGGCACTTTTTACCCCAAAGGAGGTCGAGGATTGCCCCGTTTCCCCAGAAAGATTTACTGCAGCTCGTGCCGTGTTTCAGGGGGCAAAGCAGACAACATTCACGATGGTTGGTTTGGTAGCCGACCTAACCGCTCACTTGGAGATCCATGGACTGGGTTCACAGTGTTCAAGTTAAAACCCATTCAGTCCGATTGCGTTATCGCCACAGGTGCAGCCGTGATGTTAGACTCCGTACCGCCGACACCTCTCACCGAAGCGTCAAAGAACGGTCGTCCAGATACATTGCCAATTTTTGGCATGCCGTGCAGCGCAGAGGTTGAAGCTCCGCCGCCCAAGCATTTTGAGGTAGGAAATCATCGTGCCCGCAAACGACAGGCACGCATCGATAAGCTGCCTGTGATGTTTGAATACGCATGTTCACCAGAGTCCAATATGGGTCGCGTGTTTGAAGGTCTTGGCATACCTCATGTTAGGCTGGCTAAAGAGTTCATCGACCTTAGCACAGATGAAGGAGAAATCCAATTGCAGTCACAGATAGAAGGTTGTGATAAACCCAATCTCTGGGCTGCAATACCCTGCACATCAGGTTCAGCATGGCAGCCAGTTCAAAAAGAAACTGAAACAAAAAGTTAGAGAGTCGAGAGAGTTGTTCTCCAGATTCAGACGTCACGCTGAGACTGTCCTCCATCAGGGGGGTAGTGTTGGCCAAGGGATTGCGACAGCTGGGCTAGGGATGATGTTTCTGCATTCTTTAGGGAATACGCACAGGTCTTCACCCCAGCGACCTTCCACGGTTGCGCCCTAGGTCTGAAGGACAGCAATGGTTACCCCATCAAAAAGCCATGGAAAGTCATGACCAGCAATAGCACCCTCGCATCCGCGCTAAGTGCATTCAAGTGTCCGCACGAAAAAGGGTATAAACACTCGCTTGCAGCAGGTAACAAGACCGCAAAGACCGCTTTCTACCCCGAAGGCATGTGTCTCACAGTTGCCCGTGCGCTGTATCCGACAGTACAACCCGTTGTGCCTGCGATGCCTGTCCAAGTGCCATTGCCTCTCGACCACCGGGAACGTGAACAGCAGCTAAAACACATATCCCCTCTCTCTGGTTTGGAAGATATAGGTATTGCTGTCGAGTCCGATGAAAAGTGTCACGACATCCTTGAACAAGTTCTTGATGTTGAAAATCTCATCGCACATTCCCTAGGACAAGTCAAGGAGGAGAAGGATCCTGAAATCACCGCAATGGTGACCAGACTCTTGTCACGTGCCGAAATGTTGGCTTCCCCGGAAGCCCTTGAAGCCGTTCGACTTGTAGCCACAGGCCTGGAGAAAGCCGGTTTTTGGGATCTAAATTCAGTCCGAGAGTATGATCAAGTCGCTGCTGAGGCGCGACGATCCAGTATAAAAGTTCATTTCGGGCAGTTGATGTCGCTAGCGTCCGTCAAGTTCGCCGAACTCGCGAAACACCTTCAGAAGATGAAAGGTAGGATTGTGTATCGCGGAGACTGTGCGCAAGACGAGCATGGCGCAGCAGCTGTCTACCAAGAACTGGGAGCAAATCCCACGAGCGTACAAGGTCTTAATAACTGTCTCGCTTATGGATCCCTACCAGGGAACTCCACCACGACAGCGGACGCTACAAAGGCTTATGTACAAGCACTGCTGAAATCCAAGTACCAAACTTGGATCACACTCCCGCCTGAGCTCCGGCCAAGGTGGTGGCGCGAGCGTTTCGTGAAACCTGTGGTTTTGCTCGTTAAAGCTCTTTATGGGCATCCTGACGCTGGCGGACTCTGGGAGGCACACCTCAAAGGTTTCATTAGTGAACTTGGAGGGCGTGAGGTCGCAGAGTTTCCTGGAAACTTCTGGTTCAAGGAGTCCGGGTTACTTCTCTCGACATACGTCGACGACTTGACGTTGGCCGGCCCCAGCCACCTTCATAAAGACTTCTGGGAAAAGTTAACAAGACTGGTTGATATAGAACCCCCAGAAGACATATATCGGGTGCTAGGCAGGAATCACCTTTTGATAGATGCTCCAAAGGACCCAACTGAACCCGATCTTAATGCCGCAATGGGCAGATTGAAAGGGGGCATGGCGTTCGACATGCGAGATTATGCTCGTCAAACGGTTGCATTATATCTTGAGGTTGCACAGCTAAAAACTGAAAAGTTGCGTGATGCCACCACTCCATTCTGTCCCGCTGGATCTCTAGACCCTGCAGATGACGCCTTGGAGGGTGAGCTCGGCTTCGCCGCTTGCCGCGTGTTGATGAAAGCCTTATGGTTGGGTCGTTTGGCACGCCCGGACCTGGTCAAGCCCATTGGCGACCTTGCTTCCTTTGTTCAGAAATGGTCTAGGAACTGCGATAAGCAGCTACATAGGCTTGTCTGCTACATAAACAGCACGGTTAACAGCACGTTAGTTGGCACAGTTCAGGCATCTGTCTCTCTATGTGGACGCTGATTTCGCTGGAGAACGAGACGCAAAGTCAACGTCCGGAGGCTTCTTGGTTTTGAGTGGTCCACATACGCATTTCCCCCTCGCGTGGGTGTCTAAAAGGCAGACCTCGGTCTCCCGATCGACAACCGAGGCGGAAATCGTGTCTCTTGCGTACTCCCTGTACCAGGAGGCACTTCCTGCGCTCAGCTTATGGGAGCTGATCTTGGACAGACCATTCCATCTCAAGATCCACGAGGACAATCAGGCGACCATCCTCGTAGCAAAGAAGGGTTTCTCATCCAAGCTACGCTGTGTACAACGCACGCACAAGGTGAACCTCGCTTGCATCGCAGAGCAGCTTGAAAGCGAACACATCTCAATAGAATACGTCCAAACAGACATGCAGTCAGCAGACATCTTCACGAAAGCACTTCCACCCAACAAGTGGGACCATGCCATCAGGTTGCTCGGCATTCGTGTTGACCTCCCAGAGAAGCTTGAAGACGTTCGTAGAAGCAGATCCGCTAAAGCAGCTGCCTAGTGCGCTGCAGCATGTCCACAAAATTTCCAAAAGTGTGCAAGTGCCTGGGCGATGCTTGAATAACTTGCGTCAGTCGTTGTGATGTAAACTTGACTTCAAGTTGGCGTGGTAATACGCCCAAGACACTCCCTCAGTGCCGGCAATGAGGGGGGAGTCAATTATCACGATGACATTTATGGCCCAGAGGATCATGTGTCAGAGGTACGTGTCGTCATTGCTTTGGCTCAAGAAAAGAGCGCGTTGCACGCGCTGCCACAAGGTTAAGGGAGAGGTCGCAGTCACGGCGGGGTTCGTTCCTTTTAAGGTCCCGGGTTCCCCCGTTGTTGAGAAAACTGTGTTTCCCTCTCCTTTGAGTATCCAACCTTTCTTTTGATTGCCCTTTTTGGCTGCTCACTTAGAGTAGCTTATAACCACGTCTCAACCCAATCTGAAATGAGTTGCTTGGGATATGGGGTACTAGTAGGGTCCCCATCCAGCCAGTTGCAGTGCTTCCATGGTCCAAAGCCGGACACCCCCCTTGTTGGTTTGGCCGCCGTGGGCTTTTGGTCGCCTCGCAAGTGACGTCAAAAGGGCGCTGAGGTCCGACACCTTGGAACGGCTCCGCGCGAACTGCACCAAGGACTGCAGTCCGACGCCTTCGGGTTGCCGACTCCGTGGCTTTGGGCGAGTACCCGTTTTGGGGTTGGTTTAAAGGGGAACAAAAGGACAACCACCAGTTTTCGGGTTGGCCTGGTTTGAGACAAAGCCATGTGCGATCCTCCCTTGCCCAGCTGTCCGCTTCCTTGGGTTGCAAGTGTGTAGTTGGTTTAGCGGCTGGCTTTCCGAGTTTAAGCCACAAAAGGTTCTTCTCAATTGGCAGATCTCGAGTTGAAGCCACCAACAGTTTTCGACTTATCTTCAGACTTCAACTTTTCGGGAAATCGAGGTGTTTTTCACTAAACCCACAAACAGTTGCTTACCTTTTGCAGGGTCAACCGCAACACAGGAACAGCCGACCAAAATCATCGGACGACGCGCTCGCGACCCGAGGAGCTGCAAGACCGGAGCGGCGCCCTGGGTGCGGTGGCCCGGCTCCTGCCAAAGCTGCCGGGAGGAGCGGATCCTCGCGAATCGACGCACCGAGCGGGCGGGCGAGTTGAGACGTCCAGCTGAAATGAGTATGGATGTGGCTCAAAATAAACCAGCTGGGGCAAACCGCAGGTTTTGGTCCATGTGTCCACCTACCAGGGTTCCATTTGGGTACCGGTTTTTTGAGCCACAGCCATATGGAGGTGGTGGTCATAGCTCCATTTTGGGGCGGAACACCCATGTACCACCTATTTTGTTCACCAGGCGTTGCAGGGTTTTGACCTACAGCGATAAAGGGTTAATGTGGGTCAAAACCAATGGTACCAGAAACGCCTGGTGAACATCCAAATAGGTGGCAAATGGATGTTCATCCACCGCAAAATGGCCAGAAATGCCAATGAGTCGGGATTTTAGTTGGGATTGGGATGTTCACTGGGGGTACGGGGTTTTGACCCATGGCCATATGGCTGTGGGTCAAAAGTAGGTGCCGAACATGGAGCCCTGGTAAATGTTTAAACCAGGGACTAAAATGAATGCTCAAGCCCCCGAGAATGACCGAAGGCCATTCGCATGGTCGCCTATGCCATGTGCTTTTGAAATGAACAAGAGCCGGCGGCTTATTTACCGGCGGCTGCATTTCCTGCTTAAGGAACGCCACCTGCATCTTGTGCCAGTTAGCTCTCCCACGGGCCAAACTTGGGGCTTCTGATCCATCAAGTTTTTGTTTGCATGTTAAAGGTAGGCACACATTCTGCATGCTATTACTCACATATATACATATATATATATATATATGTATACATGCACATATGATGTATACATAAAAGATATACACAATATACATACTGCAAGGGTTCACCACCATCGCTCGCTGTGAGTTTGATTTATTGCAGCCTTTTGCAACACATCAAGTCAGCGTCGTTGTGAGACCAAGCCTGCGTTGCCCTCCATGCTGGCAAAGCTGGTGCTCCTTTGTGCTGTAACCAGTGCCCTTGGAGGTTTGAAGTGGCAAGGTTCAGTCAATCAGACAGAGAGCAAGAAGAATCCGGTCCCGGACTCGAGTCTGCGTGGCGCGGTGGAAAATGCGAGCCTTGAACTTCCTGACGTGGGAAGTAAGAAGTTGCCAACAGTGAGCATGGGGCCTGGATATATTCGCTACCACTTTCATGACTTCAAGCTTCAATATGTCTTCAGCCAGGAGCACGATCCCAACATTCAGAGCCCAGGATTGTGTTGGAACAAGGCCGTGCAGCTTGGATACAACGCCATGTCCTACTCAACGCAGCACAATGGCTGCTATTTCAAACATGTGGTGACTCCCTTTCCCGGACTGTCTGCCTTGGATCCGTGGAACGAAGGCTTTTGCCAAGTGAAGTTTTGAAGTGAGCCGTTGACTTGTCGTCGCAGGCGAAAAGCCGAATTTTGTCGTCCAGCCGGAACAGCTTATAGGGAGATTGTGCTGGCGGCTGTGTGCTCCATTTTTCTCGTGTACAGGCTTGCACAGAGTCGTTCAAGAGCACGAGAGGTAGATGGGGATATTATACTCGAGGTACGTTGTACAGAAGGACGATCTCGAACGTAGGGCTCCCAATCCGGCCATGCCTGATTGACACAGCTCAAAATTGAGAAGAGGTGTTGCGCGAAATTTCGGAATCGACTCACTTCCTGAGTTCCTGGACTTTAAACTGTTTGGCACGACCATTTTAGCGGCAAATAAACAGTTCAGCGGTTTGTTCTGGCCCACCCACTCAGGTGGAGGTGCCCCAAGTATTGCTGGTAGACCAACCACACACCATTGGTGCCTTGTGGAATTTGTAAGTGATTACCTACTAATGTAGAGAATCCACAAGTGTTTACAGTATTTTTTTGGGGGGTGGTTATCGGTTTCCCTTACCCGGCAAAAACCAAGCTCCTTAGTTTCAGGGTACAGCACATGCTGAGACACCCCGGCCTGAATTCGCGACCACACTTATCACCAGAAAGCCTTAGGGGACCTCCAGTATGATACCCTGGAATCGTACACACCTTCTGGATGCACCACTTGCCCTAAGTGCAACAGAAACACCTGCATACCGAGGCTCAGGACCATTCCCTCTGGCTGTTTCATCCCAGAGTACTGGGGAGTCATTTGTTACCAAGCCCGAAGGCCCTTGTCACTTAGGCTTTATCCCGGAGTATCCGTCAATTTATCCATCCCAACTGCGAAACTAATATTCTTTCCGCATGTGAGCCACAACTCAAACCAAGGTAGATGAGGGTTAGTCAGGGACAGTCGCAGCCATAAATGGGTGCGGACATCCTTCTTGATTCGTTACATGGTTCCGGGCAGACCATCTTAATGCCAGGTTTTGATTATGCGGCTTTGCCAGGACTCGAGATCCTCGCCACTAAGGTGACCAAAGAGGCGGGATCGCGACTGGGATCAGGCGATCCCAAGGGGAGCTTAGGACCTCAGAATTCGGCTGGGGTGTCATGTTCTATTGTCATACCACGTTTGAGGCGATTCCTTATTGAAATTAATACCTCATTGAAAAACAAAACGGTACCAGCAGAGTCCCAAAGCACCACTATGTCCAGCCCCGGACCCGGTGGGCTTCTTGGACACCTTGACCAAGTTCTCCTTTAATTAGGATCCCCAGACCTGAGGTCTTGGGACCCCACTTGAAAGGGCGATCGGGCATGTCAGGTAATCCATGACGAGCCCCAAGGTTGTAGCCATGCTTGTCAAGTGCCAAGCACTTGCCTGACTCACCCTAGATGCTCATTTGCTAGCTCTGCTAACCTTGAATCCCAAGTCCCTATGCAAATTGAGGAGACCAGGTTGTCTCCCCCCCACCTCCCCCCCCCCCCACCGCGAAGCTTTCCACTCGAACCGTCCTCAGCAAAAAACCTCCAGAGGTCATGCAGCGGGCGGGCACGCCGCACTACATGGCGCCGGAGGCCAGGATGCGAACCACGAACCCGCGGTTTCGGGGGAACGAATGAGCGGCTCGACTTGTGCTACAAATGGTCAATGGGGTGCTGCCAGGGCAAATGAATGGGCCATAAAGGTCAATGTGGGTTAACACCCTGTACTTGTGGTGAACATCAAAAGTGGCAAATGGATGTTCATCCACCCCAAAATGGAGCCATAAGTTATGCCCCATGGTCAAATGTCAATGTGGGTGTTGTTGTTTTTTTTGTTTTTTTTCACTGGGAATGCCTTTTGGTGAGCTTTGAAAGGAAACCAAATAAGGGGACCAACCATATTTTGGGGCTTCCAGAAGAAATCCCCTTGTCTTCTTTCCAAAATGGCACCGAAAGGGGATGAGCGTTGTTTGTTTTTAAATCTTGGCTCGGTGAATGTGCCTTGATTGACTAAATCGGTCGCAAAGATGAGTCCGAGCTTTGGGATACGCTCGGCTAAGCTTAGTGCTTCATATGGCTGTGGCTCAAAAAACCGGTACCCAAATGGAACCCTGAAAAGTGGAAACATGGACCAAAACCTGCGTAACCCCTCCTGTTTAATTTTGAGCCACACCCATATGTTGTTTAGGTGTTTTATGTTTATTGATGCTCAGATTATGTTGATTGATGCTACTCAGACCTCCAGTTGTGCCGACTTTGGTGCAAATGCTTGGCCAGGGCACGCCGGGTCAAGAGGAATCCATTGCCCCCTCCTTCCCAACCAATTGATACTGCCACCAGCACCCAACGACTGCTTTTTTCCCATGTCAAACTCCCAAGTACTGTCCAGAAAGTCTTCGTTATTGAAGATTTGAAAATTGGAGTGAAAACAGCGCTTGGAGGGGGCTGGCACTTGCTTGTAGATGTTCAATGGATGCGCGCTGTTGCTTCCTGGTTTTGTGACTTTACCCGAAGGGTACTCAGCTCCCACCCAAATTGCCGCATAACCAGGCTTCAAAATGCCGGGGGAACGATTGTACGTGGCTGGATTGGGAGCTTGCTAATTAGTGTAAGGGGTAACTAAAATTCTTACGCGAAATTCCCTATAATCATGTCTAGACTGGGTCTTAAAGCCCCAGACAAACCTGTTCAATTTCTTCAGAACCGTATATTTCTCGGACTTTGTTGTACCCTGAGAGTTGTGCCTCGCGTGCGGAGGTCTACGAAGGTCAGTATGGCGACAAGGCCGACGTGTGGTCGCAGCTTGGTACGGGCTCTGGGGCGGAGCAGCTTCCGGCACGGGTTCCGGAAAGGGTCTAGAGGGTTGCGGGGCTACCGCCTGGCCTTTTGGGGGGCTCCCAGATGGGAGGAGATGTTTGCTCCTTTTGTGGGGAGCAATGACATGCTTTCGCTTGTTTCCTACATTAAGGGCGAATAGGCCGAAAAATGTGGGACCCAGGCTCCCCCACTTGCTACTTGGGTGATTTTCTGCCTCTTTTGCGGTTGGTTGCGGGAATATGTGGGTTTGACATCAGTTTCCGTGAGTGCCTCCGGTTCACATCCACAGGTCTGCGGCAAGTACTTCCAGTCGTTTTAAAGAGGGGCAAGGTGCCAAAGGAAACCAGTAGCGATTTAGAACACTTCCAAGCAAATCAAAAGGGACTTCGCATTCAACTGCATTTGGGGCGTTGGTGGGTAGTTTTCGGAATCTTCCAAACATGCTTGTGATCATTGGTTGTGTGGCCTTCCTCATTCGGAAGAAGGGAATGGCATTTTGTGGCAGTCTGTATTGATGACGCCGATGTGGTGGTTTGAAGCATCACCTTTTGGGCCGCAAACCGCTTCGTCTAGGGGTGGTGAGTGGGAAAAAATCATATTCACACTCCTGGGTGAAATGAAAGTCCCCGCAATCACCCTCACTATAGGTAAATTAATCGAACGAACATATTGCTCACCGAGGATCGGCGTGATGATCTTTGAGATGCTTTCAAACCGACACCCCTTCTACAGCTACGGCAACGATTTGGAAGCTGTCGCTGGGCAAAGATGGAGGGATCCTGATGTCACCCCTGTTTCTGTGGTCTCCTGCAATGTTGTTTTCAAGGCTGGACTAAATATGGAACAGACCCATTTGGTGTTTGGGGTTGGAATAAACGAGGACATCACCTGAGGAAAGCCGTTTCAGTGGAATATCACCTGAGGCACGTGTTGACTAAACAAGGAAATAAAAGATTGCTGTAATGTCCGGAGCCGGGAGGCGGAAGTTTCTTGAGAAGTGTAGTTAGGAACACGCTTTCGCCACCCTTATTTCTTTCTTTATTTGTTTCTTTGATTATTTGATTCTTTCTTTCTTTCTTTGATTCTTTCTGTCTTTCTTTCTTTCTTTCTTTCTTTATTTCTTTCTTTCTTTCTTTCTTTCTTTCTTTCTTTCTTTCTTTCTTTCTTTCTTTCTCTCTCGCTCTTTTTATCTTTCTCGTTCTCTCTTTCTCTTTTTTTTCACATTTTCATGTTTGTCTTCCAGTCGCTCTTTATTTTTATCTTCATCCTTGGTTCGTCTCATGTTATAAGTTGTTTTGTTGTCATCTTTCTTTGTAGCTGTCTCTTTCTCGTTATCGATCCGGATATTTCCGATTCAGGGCTGCGAAGCAGTTCCCGTGGCCGTGCCAATGGTCCTTCCTCACCGTTTCGACCCTTCCCTGTCAGACGCGACTGAAGGTGTTTGGGCACGGGGCGGCAGTGCTCAATGAACGCACAGGGCCAGTATGGGCCATGTGTTATGCCCCTTGAAGTTATTGTCCATTGCTTTTCACGTTTAACGGATGCATTTACCGAGAGCTAGCCTCACTTATCGAAGTTTTGTTAAACTTCTTTTCCCAAGCACCCCTGCAGAAGAGATGCATTTGATACATGT
>CAUJNA010003497.1:152500-272500 GCA_963377175.1 Effrenium voratum | reverse complement strand
TATGAAGATGATACAAGACAGGCAATCCAAATGTACCTTTGGGGGGACCATCCAGCACCTGACCGTGGATTTGAACTGAATCTGGTTGGGTTCACGCTGAGAATGCCATCCACGGTTATACGGGGGAGAAAAGTTTTGTGCATTGCATGACTCAAACAACTTGTTGAACATGCACTTCCTTTTCGGTATCAGTTGCGGGTTCTTTGCCAGACTCCGGTGTGTAACTCCCAGAAGATAAACAGAAGCTTACATCTCCAACTTGCTCAGTTGCTCCTTGCTTTTGACCCACGAATAAAACATCCCTGAGGAAGTTTGAGTGGGACTTCTTCCCTTTAATGGATCCGGATCACCTGGGCAACTTCCCTTATCAATCCGCCATGTGTTGCTTGCTGAATGCCAGCTGCTGCGAAACCTCTTATGTGAATTTGTTTGCCCTGTGGCCTTGTCCATGGCAAAGTCGGTAACACTTCTCGGGTCACACCTCGATTGCGGCTTGCCTTGAGCGGGTGTGCGTTCGCGTTTTGGCTGAAAGTGCCTTTCCAACATGTCAGGTAGCCCTTAGTTGGTGGTTTGGTTTGTTAGTTGGTGGTTCGGTTTGGGGATTTGAAGCCCTGGTTCTTGTAGAGGCGGGAAACGCGACACCTGCAAACCACCGAGCTCCAAACCCATCAAAAGGAAGCTAAAGCTGTGTGCTCTCGTGGCCCAGGTTACGACTCAGCTTGGCTTTCTGTCGACGCGCCGCAGGTGCCAAACTTGGGATGGACGGAAGCAGGGTCTCCAGGATTCCTAAGATTTCCACTCACACATCACCCTTAGGGAAGCTCTCTATGTTTAAACTTCCAAGAAGGGACATATGTAGGGATGGAAGAAGGTTCTAGGTGTGACATCGTCTAGAAAGGTGAGCAAATATCACTCAGGTAACAAGTTTTCTCCTTGCATGAGTCTGTCTCAAAAGGAAAAACTGTTTTGGATGGGTTCGAAGAAAACCAGGCGTTTGAGGGGTGCCAAATCTTGAGATGATCCCAGCTGTTTGACTACGTTGGCAGCCCTTGGTCCCCTCCTGAATCCAATCATGCGTATACGTATATGAATGGCTATGTCATTCAGTGGGGAGTGACCACATATCTCCATTTGTCCACCTGTGGTGTTTCCAAGTAAAATTGACACCCCAACATATACCTACAACATATGTATGTATTTGTTTAGGAGGGATCCCCAAACTTCATTCAAACCAGCTCGGATCAACTAGGGTCCAGTCAAGCCTCGTTCCGCGCCTTTGCTTCTGGGTCCAATGATTTGCGTAAAACACGTGAGTGGCTGAGACAGGATGTAGTCAGCTACCGCATTACAATCGTTACAATCCACTGTTCCCTATTCTTGGCGGTTCCCATCCGGATCCTTAGGCTGTTAGGTTTCTAGTTGGTTTAGTCGTAGTTCCCAATTTCACCCACATAAAGTGGTCGACTTTTAGCAGTGGATCTGAAAACGGACAGCTCTCAAAAGACCGGGTGAGAGCGGGTGCCCCGATGCCACGGGCATTTCCTGTGTCGCAGTCTAGGAAGACATGCCGTGCGGAAGCTCTACATGTTTTTCTTTTGGCACCCTGTTTGGGGTTGAAAGGGAAACCAAAGGACAACCACCATGTTTGGGGTCGCCCAATCTTAACGACCCATATGGACGTGGAGCGGAGTTTGTTATTGAAGCAAATGTTGCATCCAGTTTTGTAGCACGGGTTGAGGGAATTCATCCTTCAGCGAGAAAGATGAAACCTCAGGATGGGCTCAACTGAACCGGCTTCGGGCTCGTAGTCGTCAAATTGCCAAATGCTGCCGTAGTTCCCGGAACATGTTTGCCGAACAGATCGTTGCTCAGGGGGTAGACACATATTGCACAGCCCCGTCTCATTCTGATCATTTGCATTTGCGATGAGCTTTACGATAGCTTGCTCAAAGCAATTCTGTGGATTGGACAGATGAGCTGAATTGAGAGTCAGACAAGAAGCCCAATTAAACTGTAGGCAGCTGGCAATGAGTTTTAGAGATGATTCCCCAAATGGGGATCAATCCCCAAATGATGTCCACGGGTTCCGCGGCCCCTTGGTCCGGGCCGTGCACACGACGAGGCCGGGAGAGTCATTTGGTTGCTCAAGATTTTGCCCAGTCGGAATGTGTCGAAGTGGGGGGAAAAATGGGCAATACGTTTGGATTTTGTGCAACACACATTTTTTAAAGGGGGTTTCGCGTTAACCCTAGACAGACTACAACTAGCAGAGCGCATGTGTTCTGTTTTTTCCCCATGGCCACTGGGGGTCTGGCATACAAGACACACTTTTTTGAATTCAGGGCGCGCTAATGGTTTGATGAAAGCTCTTTGCGCCTAGAGTCGGAGCCTTTAAGCGCACAGGCAAAGGTCAGTTGAGGGTACACTTTCATGACAGTTCTTGCATTTGCCACCGCCCTGAAATCTATGGATCCGCTGGCTTCAAGGCGAACCAAAAGATCCCTTGCTTTAGAAGGGTGAAGCTATTTTTTGGAGAATCAAATTTATACTCTGGTCAGTATGTGAATGCCATCATTTCGCGTGTCAGGTGGTTTCCTGAGGGCCTCGCAAGTTAAACCGAGACTTGTGATGTCCAATGGGGGCAATGGAACTGGGCACGAACATCACCATCCTGTCAAAAAGAAACCAGACCCATTGACAGGGTTTCGATTGTATGGCAACCGGAAACCCTGAACATGGTGAAGGGTAAGCCCAGTAAGGCAACAGAGGCCAAACAGAGAACCACAACCTGTTTGTTTGGATTTGTCCTGGACCTTAGGTGGACATATCTTTACATGGTTCTTGTCCAACTAGATTGAACGGCGTGCCCCTGTTGGGGGGTCTCCCTATTCTGACATACACAGATGGGTGTGGCTTGCTATTGAAGCGCTAGGGTTACGCGGGTTTTAGTATTTGGTTCCGTTTGCCAAGGTGCCATGTTGGTACATTTTTCTGAGCCACGACCAAATGCCCGCAGCCGTTTTATCAAGGACTGGACTTAGTTTGGCGAGGCATCCAGCAATGGAGGCGAGCGGAAAGGTTTTCGAGTGTGTGAAGATCGGCTTCCATTTGCTTAAGAAAATTATTTTACGTTCCTTGTTGGTGTTGAAGGGAATTTGTCACTGGAAACATTTGTTCCCCAGGGGGATTAAGCAGTTGTAATTCGGTATCCTTTGGTTGTTGCCCTTTTTCTCGGTCGATTGACTTCGACCTCTTTGCAGCCCCCTTTTTCTTTTAATCCAAGAGCGGCTAGGTGGACATTGTTTACAGTGCAAGAGGGCCTGCGACCCCGAAAACAGACAAGCTGTTATTTGGCCATTTCCAAGAGCCCTGCTTACTTGTCGGAAAGGGATGGTTGTGGACCTGAATGATTTAGGCAGCCATGACAAGGATTCCTGTGGAATGATGACCATGATTCACATAAACAGGCTTGACTTTGACCACGTCGGCCATGCTTCTTTCCCACATGCACATGCCTTTCGCAGGTATCTCGCCGTTCCCACGGACCTCGTGCACAACGCACAACGATAATCCAAAAGTAGGAAAACTGTAGCCGCTTCACGGTCACTGCCGAAGAATAGCAACGAAAAATAGTACATCCGAAAAAGAAGAGATGCAGCTCGCTGACCGAGCCTGTTCCACAAGGTATTTCCAAAAGCCGAACCCGCTTCAGGAGGTGCCATGCGCGTGTTTCTTTTGCGCCTATTCGCCCAACAGTCCAGCCCAGTATGGTGGCCCCCGACGCGAATTGAATGATCTACAAGTTGGAATGGAACCCTAAAAGACATAGAGTTTAAGGAGTTTTCTCCTTTGGCGAAGAGGTATATGTTTCGCTGTTCTTGGCACGTGTCGTGGATCTTAGGGCTTTGGGGGTCTGTCCGATTTTAGTCGGGGTTTGCACAGAACATAGGCTAGGAGGCGTTCCCAAATGAGTATGTGTCGAAATAGGGGGACCCACGAACTCATGGGGATCCTTGGTTCCTTTTTAACGTAACCAACCTGAAAAGGGAACCATCGAAAACACGAAGACAAAGATGAATCATATAGGCAACGCCATGACTCTCGACTGGTCAAGAGCTCAGGTAGGTCCTAAGTTCCTATGATTTCATTTGAGATCATGAATGAGGACTTCAACCGAGCTTTGAGGGGTTATCAGGTTTCCTGTTCGAGACGTTTAGTTATTCCTCTGACACGACGTATTATTTCGGTGACTAAAAGTGAATCAATCAAGACGAAATGTGTATATACATATATATATACATATAATACACAACATTACATTACAATACATTCCGTCCCATTCCATACCGTACCATACCATACCATACGTACAGAACAAGCTCTACCTCCAGCTCACGAAAGGTGTCCTCCTTCGCAGCTTCGCCCTTGCATCGATCACACCCCGATTTGGGTAGGCCCAAGTGCAAGCGCTGCATCGCATGGCGGAGTCGGACTGGGCGCACCAGGAGCCTGTCGAGAGAGCAGGTTCAAACACAGCAGGCATATTTCCTCGAGGTTGATTGCTTGTGGTTCCACGGTTGTGGTTGTGGTTGTTGCTGGCAGTGGTGGTTGTGATTGTAATGGTTGTTGCTGCTGCTGGCGGCGGCTGTGGTGTTGGTGGTTTTGTTGCCTGTGTTGTTTCTGTTGTGACCGAACCGCGGACGCAACAAGGGTAAATCTGCAACCCACTTAGACTTGACTTGGGAGAACGTAACAGGTGGGGGAAGAGGAGGCTAGCAGTGTGTGTGTGTGTGTGCAGCAACTTGTGGCAGACCTGACTCGTCCAAAACCACACAAAAGGAGCAGCCCGAGGAGTATCCAAGAGCTCCTTGGAACGCTGGAACCCTCTAGGAACCTGCACGGCCACCTAGTCAGATGCATGTAGAATCTGTACATGGGTCTGCTTTTTCCTTCTAAGGGACCCTCTTTCTTGTTGGTTTTGCAAGGAAAACCAAGAAAGCCGCCATTTTGGGGTGTCCCCCAAAGAATGACACACCCATAGCACTGGAGGTGTGAGAGTGCAGCATGTCGATCTGGAATGGTTCCGTCCAAACCTAATGGCGACTCCAGATGAATCAACCGACCTGGCGGAGGTTAGTACGGAGGTGGTCTGTCATGTGAGCACAATTTCCTTCAACTGTTCAGCAGTTGATTTATCACGGGATCCCTTTGGGGGAGTGCCAACAAGTGTTTGGCTTCCTTTTGTTTCGCGTTGGCCATTTCAAAAGCGGGCAAGGGCCATTAAGGACAGTTGAGGTTCACTCGGCGTTTGCTACCATGAAACCGGCGACATCCTCATCTTTGAGCGTTAGCGTTTTGGATACAAAAAGGGTCCCTTGTTGTGGGATACAAATTCGGGCAAGGATGGTGTTCAAAGGTTAATAAAAGCAGTACAGGGACAGCCGCACGTGCCAATCATGTTGTTTGGTGGACCAATGCACCTGGCGGATCTCCTTTTTCATTTGCGGCATTTGTGGGGATGGCAATTCTGCAGGCAGCTCGTGCGACAAACATTCCATCCGTGGAGTGTGAAGCCAAGCTACACAGCTTGCAGCCCCCAAAAAAAACATCAGGAGTCAACTCAATCCCCAGCTTTTCGCTTTCGGATAAGTCGGATTCACCGGGGTGGATGCAATTGGAACTTGCGGGAATCAACTGGATCCCCAGCTTTTCGCTTTCAGATCAGTCGGGTGAGTTGACTTGGAGCAAGAGGAGACTTGCTACGTGACTCTGCTGAAGATTCTGGGCAACATCGTAGACCATCCCTCCGAGGCTGACTCGATGGGCTGCAATCCAATCCAATGCCTGGGCGCGTTCTATGGACCCAGCCAGTTGGTTGTCCTTCGCCCTAACGGAAACTGGGCGCTCAATACAATGTTGTTGGGTTCCCCACGGATACTTCCCATTCATCATGCAGATTCGGCAAGGGGAAGTCCCGCTTGTTTTAGGTACAACCTTATTTCTGTCAGAAGCTGGCCAAAGCTGCCTGCAGAAGGGCTTGCAGGCATTGCTCTTGGATATGTTGATTGGATGTGGTGGATGTGTCGGATATTGTTTGCATGTGTTGGAAGTGCTTGGATGTTTTGGATATGTGCCGTTGTTTGTTGTTTTTGTTTTGTGTGTGTGTGTGTGTTGGATGTTGCTGGATGTGTTTGCTTTGGGCCCTGCAGAAGCCCTGGTCCTTGTGTTCTTTTGCAAGGCTGCCGGGGCTGTCGCGGAGTAGGCAAAAATCGTTTGAGCCTCTCTTGCATGCACAGATGGCCTCCATGATGCGTGGAATGCCCAAAAAGTGAGCACACCGCAAGACCCAAGAAGCCAACAAAGAAGCCTAGCAGCAGACATACGAACGAGGGGACACACAAGCAATGATGCCAACATGTCCAGTCGATTCGATCGGGCAAAGCGCGCCAAGCCAAACAAGGACTTGGCAAAAGGCAATAATAAGACACTTACACAAATAGACAAAGTGAACTAACGAAACAAACCAGCCAAACAAAGCAACCTCACAAGCCAAAGAATGCAAACCTAACACGTCCAAGAACCACAAAGACAGCTCGGGATCGAGAGGCCAAGTTCCGACACCTGAAGACCAGCAACGCCGCCCTGAAGGCGAAGGCAAGCGGGACGATGCAGGGAATGAGTTGGAACCCGCATGAACCATCCCTGGTGTTTTCCTTTAAGGGAAATCCTAGGTTTCTATCTGACAAAAGGATGCATGGAGGCATGTTTGGCTTCAGGCCTTACTTAGAAGTGGGGTCCTTGTCCAGGTATGGTTGAGCCTGTCTACTGGTCCATTTTGAAGGAACATACTCTTCCAGGACCCCTCGGTCAGGTTCCATGTTGGTGGACAGGATGGTAGTCATGTTTCCTCACAACATTACATATCATATTTCTATCACTGAGCTAGGAAAACATAGCCCTGAAAGCTTCACCTCGGCTTCCTTTCGGCCATCTCTGAAGTGTCTTTGGCCACGGTAGCTTCGAACTCCCGAAACACATTGCCCTGGCCCAGGGAACCACACCTATGGCACACGTCTTACCTGTGGATCACCATTGGTGTTCCTGGTTGCCCTCCAGCGACACGGATTTATTTACGCTAGAATACGGCAAACGGCAACAAAGGGGCAAACATGATGAGTGTTGTCACATTTCAAACACCGCTGCTGCCCAAGTATATCAACAGAACCTTCCGGGCTAAGACCAAGCCTTTGCCAGCAGCCAGACCGCTTGGATCTTTGGGTTTGTCTCAAAAAAGAGGATTCCTTCCGGGTAAAGGGGGACGAGAGGAACCCGGCCATTTTGTGGGGGGTCTATTTTGAGGCACGCCCATGCCAGGTCTTCGACTTGCCGGGGGCCCTGGAGTTCCTTTTGGCCTGCGGCTTCGTGCAAGCCGATGACGCCCTGGCACCTCGGCATCGGTCAGATCGACGGAGGGCGACGGTCCAGCTTCCTTGCGGGCGTGTCCTTGTTTTGGGGGGGACCCTTTCCTTTTGGTTTCCCTTGAAAACCACCAAGAAAAGGTGCCCTCAAAGAACTGACGCCAATTTATGATCATTTGTGCTTCTTTACAAGACATATGATCTTTTTGACCGCCGCCACTCGGATTCGCAACTCGGCTCGGATGCATTTTCAAAAGGTTGAAACCGGGGAGAAGTGGGGGTAGGACCCACACCTCCCAGATAGGACCCCACACCTGGGCAGGTCAACGAGTACCAGCTATCCTGTTGGTCTGTAAAGGGTGGTTCCATTGGGAAAACCTATACAGGTAAATGGATCTGAGTTGGTCCGTGGAACACCTGGCAACAGCTGAACTTGCCTCCGTAGCATGGACAAGCGATGGCATCCAATGTTGAGGGCCCCAAAAGGGTCCCTGGATTGAGAGGCTCCGACAAGCATGCTGCTAGAGTTCCCGGAAACCTGCTTGTCTGTTTGTGGATTGCAGGCGAAGCCTCTTTGAAACCGCCAGCTTTTGAAAGCTTCGAAAGATATTCGCAGTTTTTTCTTGGAAACTGCAAATAATACACAGGTTCAGCGGATCCCTGAAGTCGAAAGCAGCTGGATGTGGGGGCCTTCTTGGCTGTCAGCGAATATTGCCTCGGCAGTTCCATACGCTTCCTTTGACTGTTAGATGTTTAGCCTATTATAGTTTAGGCGACGAACAACAAACCACTGAGTTGCCACAACCGATAGCACCCAGGCCCTCGTATTTTGACCGGACGTAATCACCTTCGCCGGATGGTCAGATGGCTTGAAGCCCTCTTACCGCGCATCCTGTTCCCCCTCTTTGCTTGGCGTGTTACCTTTTTCCATCATTCTGCCAGGCCCAGCGCAGCCAGTGCATCCTCCAGGTACCTCTAAGGTGGGTAAGCACCTCTTTGCCTGGTTGTCTTTAAGGGTGGCGCGGCTTGAAATTCGGGGCCCTTTTCGGTATGCCCGTTCAGGCGGAGGGTAGCACCAAGTTTCCAAGCACACGATCTGAGGATTGCCCGGGCGGTGCCGACCAGATCGCCATGGCCAAGGACCGCTTGAAGAAGCACGCGGACGATGAGCCCGGAGACCCGGATGATCGCCATGCCGCGAGATTTCGCCTGGAAAAGATGACCGATGGACCCAGGTGGCATCCCCAGCCCAAAGGGAACCCCCTGGAACAATCTCCGGAACCGAATCGCGCTGCTTGCTGGCTGCTCCTTGATTGCGATTGGGGAACGGTTTTTTGCAAACTTTAACTTGTTGGTTGAAATATTTTGGGTTGTTCGAATTGAACCCACAAAGGTGATTCGCTTTGTGAAGAGGGGTCAACAGCAACCAAGTTGAAAAGATGACAAGCACAAATCAACACGAGTTGGATCTTGAGTCACTTGGGTTGCCTTGGACTAAAAGTTCGTAAGTCACAAAAACGCAGCGGTAAGTAACTGGTCTGGCATTGTTTACCAGGGATTGCGGTTTGTCTCCAAGAACGACAACCCCCACGATGGTGGGGTTCGGAAGGCTGCTCGCATGGGTGGCTCCTAAAAATATAAGGTGGGTTTACCTTCAGGGGTGTGTCTCTTTAAATGAGAGAACCCTCAAGACTGGGTGGCTCCCCTCCAAATCGACTCGTATGTTTTAATCCAACTGAAAATGGTGATTGCTTTCAAGAACGACGCTGGGCAGTTTGCGGGTTTTGCCTTTTGACCGATTCCTGTTGTACTTTGTACGATACAAGAACTCTCTTCAAGAGGGCCCTTAGTTGAAGCGCTGTTGAACACCACTGGTCACATTCGTCTCAGCCATGGGCGTAGGAAGATGAACGAGCTGCGGAGAGAGCGCGATGCCCGCATTGCAGAGGCGTGGATATGCGTCAGGATCTCACGCGGTGGACTTGAGGCAGTTTTGGGATCTGTCTCAGAATGGGAACCCCCCCGGTATCCAGTGGGTATTTTCAAGACAAACAAATTGCTTAGTATCCTGCAAATTCACTCGGAATCCAAAGGTGGGGTCCAAAGCTGGATGTGTGGTGTGTTTTGTAGCGCATGCAGGGATATGTGTTCAAGCCTTGACTTTGCACACTGGTATTTGTTTCTCGGCCGGCATGCAGAAGCAGAGTCAGATCGGATGATTCCAGCATGCTCCAACAACTGCGAGTTCCCCGTGTTGGAAACCTCAAGCAGCAAACTTGCTGCTTTCGAGCACAGAGAAGCCTCTCAATAGAATTGCCACAGCAAATGCCGTCATGAGCACATCACCAGTCGGCCAAGATCCTGCGTGTTGTTTTCGTTGTTGCATCATGAAGCAACAATCACGACAACCAATCAACAATGTCTTTCGCGGTTTCATTTGCTATTGTGGTCTCGACATGACCACCTCATTCCATGGTGAATGTCCCAAGGGAACAAGCCCAGCCAAACTCGGATTTGGCCTACGGAATGGGTTGCTTCCAGTTTTTTGGACTGGAGCGGCTTTTTGCTTGGGGGGGCTCTGCCCCCTTTTTGGTTGGTTCGAAGGGAAGCCATTTTGGTGGAATGAGATTCGGAGACATTTGAGGAGAAGGCAAAGTCCAAGAAGGACCCCTTCACCTGCCATCATCAGCTTGCCACCACAGCGCCCTGGCCGGGGAATTAGCGATGTTGCCAGCCTGAGGACGACGTTGCTATTTCGCCGTGTGGTTTTTGTTTGTTTGTTTTGATTGGTTGGCGTGATTGGTTTGTGGGGGAGTCGGGGTAAAAGCCTGGGGCGTGGCTTGTTTTGGGACTTTTTCTCCCAGAGGCGCGTAATGGTTGGAGAAGTTTAGGGCTCTCGCAAAGATGATTGTGCAACATCGGCCGCCCCCAAGATTAATCACTAGCCCCATCTTGCAGGTGCATGAGTGGTTGTCGGTTCTTATTTATACGTTTTGGGCCAAGTGCAGCCACATCACACACGCAATAGACTATAGGTTCACCTGTGCAACGGGTTTTGGAACAGCGCCAGAATACGTTCTATACATATCGTTTCCCTGGGAAACAACTCTAACAGAAAGCATGACATATGTTGGGTTTCTGGCATGTCCTAGGAATCAACAAAAGCAATAGCAAAAGGCATGTCCGTTCTTCCGCGCGTGCGATACTGAGTACGGATACAATTGCCCGACTTGCACGCTTCGATTGAAATGGTGAGGCATCGATGAGCGCCAAAGTTGTTCACACGCGAGGCAATGATCCGTGGAACCCACAATGGTTTTGATGGAATCTCCTGGTGGCCTTGCGCTCAAGGCGATCTGGTCGGGTCTTTGGACTTTAACTTTCTGGGAGATGATGGATTTTTCATTGGACGCACAAACAGTTACACTTTGGGTGAACAGCAAGCAAGTTGCATTGTGTTTCATGTTCACTTGGAATTTGTCTTTTTAGGGCGACCCTCAAAATTGTTTCCTTGCTTGGTTTGTTCAACCACAACAAAGGGGCAAGCTCGAAAAAGACGCCCACTTGTAGTGTGGAGAAGCCGGTTGGCCCAAGGAGGAGGAGAAGGAAGCCATCCGCAAGGAGCTTCCACCGCATTCAGCGCATGCGCGCCCATACTTGGTCATCCAGCTCCTGAGGGTGTGAGTTGTTGGTTGTGTTGGGGTGGGTCTGGTTGTCTTTTCTTGACTGCTATTGGGCAACGGATCTTTAGACTTGAACTTTTTGGTTGAAATCAAGGGGCTTCCACAAACCCACAAAAAGTTAAACTTTTTGCAGAGGGATCAGCAGCAACCAAGATGTTGCCAGAGCTTTCTGTATACATAAGCCTGATGGCTACTCCTGAAACCTGAAACCTATATAGGCTAGTGCGAACAAAAATCGGCCAGCCCGGCCAGCCCCTTCCCCAAAGGCAGGTCCAGAAGCCCACAAAACTGTTCCTAGAGTATAGACAAAGGGGGGCACCCCGAAACACACCTCGTGTTTCTGTTTGAAGTGATCGAAGGGTGTTATTTGATACAAATTTGGCCACTTGAGATTCAGAGGATCCACATCCTTGTAAAGCAGGTGCTTGGATGCATCCTTTTGCCAGGGTTTCTGGTCCCTCCCATTTTTTCGTTTAAGGGTACATATATATATATATATACATATGTTTTATATGTATGATATATGCGGCCGGTATATGAAACAGAACCATGCCACAGTTCTTCGAGACAAGCATCGACACGGGGAAAAAACACAAAATTCCCCGTTGTTTTTTTGCCAGTCGGCGTTTTCCACGGTCCAGGGGGGGACCTGCGCAAAGACACGCCCTGGGTCGCGTTTTTGTTTCGCCGCGAGGAGTTGGAGCGGGACAGGTTGGAGCTGGAGGCAGAGTTGGCGCACCGAGGGCCCACCCAGGCCTCCAAGGCGAGCGGAGCTGGGGGCGGAAGTGGGACAAGGTCAGTCCCTTTGGAGGCGTGGCCACTTGTTTGGGTGGGTAGCCCAGTTTTGTTTGTTTGGATTTAAGGGGAAACCAAAAGGAAACAAGCCTTTCTTTGGGGGTCGCCTCAAAAGAGAAGCAGTTCGTAGTGGTGGAAGCCCTGGGAATACTGGTGGATAAACCTGTTGCGAAGTGGGTTTTATGTCAGAAAGGACCAAACAAGGTCCCTGAACATCTCCAATTGAACAAACCCCCGCACCCCCGGTGTTTGGCTCCTCTGGAGATGTTCCTGGCGATTGCTTGGATTCAAGCTCCCTTTTTGGAAATCTCAGGCTTTGGAACTTCAAGTGGCAGTTTAGCAATGGCAACCACCAGTGGCTTGATCAACTTGGGTGGAAGTCCAGTGACTGGGCATGGGGTTCAGGGAATCACCCCGAACCGTCTGCATGGATCTAGGCAAACTATGCTATTAGCCAATAGGTAACCATCCATTTTCCGTGTGTGAACTTGCTGGTGCTCAGTAGGGAATGAGGGAATGAACCTGGGGGAAACGAACAGTTGGATGGTTGTTGTCGGGTCATTGCCTCATTCCCTGAGCGCCAACAAGTAAGTAGCAAATAAAGGGTGGTCTCCTTCGCCTACTATGCCGTTACCAGACCTAGCGGCTATGGTTAAATGACCTGCGTTGGGCTTTTTTTTCTTGTCGTCGTTTTGACATTTGGCGAACCCATTGGTTCTCTTTAACTGGATGATCCTCCCCTATTGGTTCATTCCCCATCACCCGAAATTGATTTCCAACTCGGAGGGGGTGTGGGTGTCGAATGACGGAGGTTGGGGTTCCATATGCATATGACTTAGAGGTTGAAACGGGTCCAGAAACACGCATCCTGATGAGTACCCTCTGTGGGGTGGCTTTGAAAGGACGTCCCGCCAGCTTGACAGCTTTGTTGCTTCCGCTTGAGCAATGGGTCTGGTTGGGGCGGTGATTGATCACCCGCCCTTTGCTTTGCATGCTTCTGGAAGCACTTGTCTGTATTTGTGGCCATGTGAACGTGATCTCTGCAGACAGAAGGCATTCCATGTCAGTCTGTGTGACAAGGTATGGATCCAAACCCGAAACAGGAATTGCGCAATCCATTGATGCGTGCGCATCTCCAAGTTTGCGCGGCATACTAGCACTAAGCTTTTCCAACATGCAATGAGGGACAGCTTTGCATCTGTTATTGTCCAGAAGCCTTCATCGGCAACGCGATCCTGCAAATGTCTTTACAAGGTTTGGATGAATTTTGGTACATGTTCCGCAAGGCGTGTTTCTGTGTCGGAACAGTCAATGGGGTTAATTCACATTTGTGTTATGAGTCAGTGTTTTGGGGTTGAGTATTGATGAGCAGGAAAGTATCTCACTATAGGTTTTTAAGGGGCCACGCACGAGGAACCCGCCCTGCTCGTGGGCGTGAAATGCAAACTTTTTCCACATTGATTCCTTCGATTCGCTGAAACGAATACCCCTGTTAGTTTACACAGGAATCTATCACCGGACATGTGGCTGTGGGTCAAAACCAATGCTACCATTTTGGGGTAGGTGCACCACCCATTTTAGTCTTTTTTAGTGGGGATTGGGATGTTCAGGGGTACGGGATTCTTGATGGCCATTGGTTCTCATGTTTGTTCAGGGAGCAAAAACAACGCAAACGGAAGATTCTGGACCCCACGGAGCCGCCAAGTTTGCTCGGGAGGCGACGGACCTCAAGTTTGGGGCCAGCGAGGCTGTGAGCTTTGACCAGGTGGTTTCCCTTTTGCTGAAAGCAATATGTGTTTCATTTTCCCCTGTTGCACCTGTTGGGCTTTAGAGGAATCTATTTCACTGCTGGAAATGTGTGTGTTTTTTGTTTTTCCAATGGAATTGGTTGTACAGGAAATCGATCTCACTACTGGATATGTTGTTGTTTTTTTTCCAGGGGGCGAATTAGCAAATGGACGCCCTGGTTCCTTGTCAAGGTGGGTGACTCTGGGTGTGTGTGTGTGTGCGTTTTTGGAGTTGGTACCCTTTTGGGGCTGGCTGTTAAAGGGAAAGGAGCAGGAAACCATGTTGTTGTTGTTGTTGTTGTTGTTGTTGTTTTTTTTGTGGGGAAGAGACAAAGCCACGTGCTGGGCCCTTTGGGCTTCCTTCACTTTCGACGAGCAACAAGCTAACTTTTGGACTATGGCAAAGTGAATAGATGGGGCGATCCTGGGATTCCAGGTTTCATTAACCCAACTGGGGTCTCCTCCGTTTTCTATTTTAGGGTAGACTGATTTTGGACCAGAATCTGAACATATGGTTTTTGTTTTGCCGCAGATCTGGGACCAAACGACCACACCACAAGTTGCAATTGTTTATGAAGTCCTATACTTGGATATGCGTTGCCAAGTTAGTAAATAGTGAACGGGGGACTTATAAGTGGGCTACAACCTAGGTTACCAACAACTTACTGTTGATTGACGAAATCCTACACCTGACAAACCCTGGCATGATTTTCTGTACACACCAACAAGCAACCGTTTTATGGTTTCAAATTGGCGCGGGATGCGTCCGTCCGCGAATCGAACCTTGGCGCATCGAAGCTTGGGGACCCCTTCAGCTGGATCAGAGACCTGAGCGTTTCACCGAGTCCGAAGGTGAGCTCAATAGATCGAAGGGAGTTTGTAGTTTGGGGTGCCTTCCTAGAGTCTCCATGACCCTTTAAAAATGGGTCATTGACCCCATTATGTTTGGTAATGACCCCATTTTTTAAGGGTCATGGAGACTCTAGGTTTATGTTTTCTTGTTTTGAGGCTACACCTGTTTTGTGTGTTAATACAACTTTCAATAGGAAGCCAAAAGAAAATCCACAGTGTTGGGGTCCCCGAAAAGAAGACACACCTATGTCCGATTTTGGAATCAACGAACTGATGCAAGACTTGCAACTTGTGCACCGTGGATTGCAAACTTTCGACGGTGAACGGTTGTGTCACACCACTCGAATCCGGGAAGCCACAGACTTGCTGGGTGCAGGGATGACCCCTTTGGGCCATGTTCTCTTTTCCTTTGCGGTGTGTTTGGCTGTTTCCTTGGCACAAATCGGGTGCTAGCCTGCAGCTATGTGAGCAAGCGGAACCAGGGTCTGCTACAAGATGGGATTGCACTGACAAGAGTTGTTTGTTTGTGTGTCTTTGTTTGTTTTTGTTTTCGTTTTTGTTGCAGAGCGTCACTCATTTTGTATGTAATTGCCAGTAGTTTGCAGTGGCTTTCATGGAAGACACTTGGACATCATGGTCGGGATTCCTGTAACACTTGCATGGTCCATCTCTTAAAGTTGATAGAGTGAGCAAGGTAAAGGTATAGATGATGGATGGAGAAACCAAGGCTGAGCTGTCGAGGCCTAGGGGAGTACTGTGCCATGGTGAGACCGGTTCTTATTCCTGGTAGGGATGGTGGATCCCCAGGATTGGAGGGTAAGGATTCCTAGCCATGCGTCCTGGGGGGGAAAAGGTCCCCATGTGCCTACCCACCCTCCTCCCCCCAGGCCCAGAGCAGAAGCAACCGCCAGCATTCGGGAAAAGAGGTGGCAAGGGTGCTTCCCCTGAGTTCATGACATTGACATGTTGCCGCGTATTTCTCGGTGCACTTCCTGACCGTGTGGTCTGGTCCTGTGTTTGATCTGTTCAGTGTGCTTGACTCTGCTTCTTGATCGACGAAAACTGGTGGGTTTCTAGTTGTGTACATAGGTGTCCTTTTTTGGTTGTTTCAGTAGAAAAATAGATGGGCCTGGTTTACCTGTTGGTTTAATCATGTACCAGGGCCATCTATTTCCCATAAAAGGACACCTATGGTTGTGTATTTTTCCCAAAAGCAAGCCGTAGATGGATGTCTTTGTTGTTTTGTTCGCCCCACCCAGCCCCACAAAACCCGTCGTGAGGGTGACACCTCCTTCCTCAAGAAGGGCGGCGGCTGATGCTAAGCGGGCTGCGTTCGCAGCGGCTTTGGCAAGGTATCGATACGTTCGCCGTATCGTCCCTTAGCTTTTTTTTCTCGGGAGGGTATAAGGTTTTCCCAGACTTCCCCACCTTTCCCTTGCTGGATCCTTTCGGATTCTTTCGGCAATTTGACACATCTTTGGGGCCAATATTGACCGAATTTCCTTCGGGTGGGATGATGTGTGAAGGGGGATATTCCGAGAACCCTGTAGGTGTCCTGATTTCTGGAACATTTTGCGTTGTATTGGGATGTGCGCTGTCGGGAAATGAGCTGGACATGCAGCAACCAGGGGGATTCCTCCCAAAGTTGGCGATGTCTCTCGGAGTTTATGTTGTTGTGTTTTCCTAAACATGCCCACCCCGCCGTTCCTGATAGCCAGGGGGATTTCTACGGGACTCCAACAAGCGAATAGACAAGAACAATTCTGAGCTTGCCACCAAAAAATGTTTTCTCAAAAAGTATAAAGTCCGAGAACTCAAGAAGTGAGTGAGCTTCCTTTTGCACGCGTGTGGCCTGGACTCTGGTGCTGAAGAAGTCGCCCGAGCGGGTACCACAAGGGCGCGTTTTGACAGGCAGAGCATTGGTTGGATTTCGTTTGTTTCCCTACAAATCACATGTCCACCGTGCGAAT
The DNA here is from genome assembly GCA_963377175.1 of Effrenium voratum. Taxonomy (NCBI): domain Eukaryota; class Dinophyceae; order Suessiales; family Symbiodiniaceae; genus Effrenium; species Effrenium voratum. The sequence goes on along the minus strand of CAUJNA010003497.1, from coordinate 255,995 downwards.
CGTGCTGATGCCACGCTGGAAACGGCAAACTGCTTGAAAGTTTGCGAGAGTGACATTCGCAGAAGGTAACGCCCTTTGACCTACAAGTTGTCATGTTTGTCACTATGGGTGTTTCTCAAGATGGTGTACCCCTTTTAGGTTGGTATTCACAGGGGAGTCAAAGGGAGGCCAACAATTTTGGGGGATCCTGATTTTTAGAAACCCCGCATATCCGCGCAGAGGCAGTCACTTGTCCCAAATCGAATCCGGAACAATGTTTGTTGCGCTGTCTTTTTGGATATAGCTCCACCGGGCTGATTTGGCCAGTGTTCAATGATGTTGGTTTAAACCTGACCGTGTTGGCCACCTTGATGCTGATTTTCCTCTTGGTGACGAAATGTTTACGGGGGAAATCAGGAAGCCTTGTTTCTCCCCAATGACAAACCAGGGACTTACGTTTGGCATGACTGCCACCATCAAGGAACCGCATTTTTGTTTACCCAATCCCTTCAGGGACAGATTCTTCGCAGTAGTTTCACCGATTTCTGACCAGTTCTTCGTAACCAGGGAACCACCAGATGAAATGAGCCCATCTCAAAATAAGGAGATCCCCCCCCCAAATGGCGGTTTTGCTTTTGCTTTCCCTCGCAACATGGCCCAGGAAGGGATACCCCCGAACATGACACCCCGGGCCTCGGGTCGATCCCAGGCCCATGCTGACTCGGCGCCTCTGCTCGGAAGTCGCTCGCGGGGTTTCCATTCAGCGCTCCAAAGGTTAGACTTTTAGCAGATCTGAGGACAGCTCACCGCAAAAGACGTCTCAAACCTCCAAGTCCCAAAAAACATCTGGCGAGTTGATGCAAGTTGTGTGTTGGGAGTTTTTAGGTGGGTATTACAAGGGAAACGAAGGACGCCAAATGCCATTTTAGGGGAGAATGCCCCAATTTGTTTGCAGCCAGTTCAATCTTTGCGCATCCGATGGTGACCCTCGGTGCTTTTTTCACCATTTGTGGGGACGTTCCCCTTTACGTAATTGCTATTGGGTTGGATCTTTAGACTCTAACTTTTTGGGAAATCAAGGGCTTTCCATTGAACCCGCAACAATTTGAACTTTTTGCAGAGCTGTCTACAGCGACCACATTTAGAATCGACTGCCTTTCCATAGGATTGCGAATGTCATTGAGCAACTGCTCTCACAAAGTGCTTGTTGTTGGACAGCCAACTCAGTGGATGCCTTCCTTTGTCGAGATCTTTGATTTTCTACTCCCTTGCGAGTGAACATATATTTTTTTACTGCAGGATATAACCAGATGGCCGGAGCTGGGGAGATGTGGCCAACTTGATTTGCTTGGAGTGACCCCTAAGCTTGAAGGCGAGAGTGTCAGGCCCTCAGACAGGCATCACCTTGCGTAGGCCAATAGCCGAGATCCTAGGCCAATAGCTGGGCGCTTCCCCAAGCAAAGCGATAGGGGATGCATCACGTTCAATTCCAGGCGCCCGATTTGGGACCGAAACCGTTTAACCACGTTCCTTTTGGTGAAAAGATGGTTCCATTGGAGGCCCACTAGAGAGGTGGAATCACTGGCTCTACGACAAGCCAAGGTATCCCTTCGGAATCTGAGAGATAAATAGTTGTCCCCTGCGGATCGAGCCTCAACAGTGCAAGAAGAACCCAGCGCATCTTTTGGAGAACCCCCGTGCCCCATGTGTGTTGTGGGTACCCTGTTCCGGTTGGTTTAAAGGGAAGTTTTAAAACCTTCCGATTGCTGTTGAAATAGTTTTGTATGTTTGTAGTGGGAGTCAATCACTACTGGATGAGTCTTGTATGTTTTCCTCGGAGTTAAGCAAATGGAGGCAACGGAAGAGCCGGCGCCAAAGGGTGGGTGTCCTATTTGGTCGCAGTGGCCATTTTGTTCAGCTCTGGCTGCTGGCCAGCGTCGAACTTTTTTGGGCTTCACTTGGGAAGATCAGTTTGGTTGGTTGCAAGAGCTTACTATCATTGTTCATATGTAGTCATAAGATACATATATATATATATATACATATGCGTATCTACACAATATACACATGAATGCATTATGTATATATGTATATCTCAATGTTCAACTTATGTACACATATATATATATATATGTGTATACATATTTACACTTGTACAAGCAAGTTTGTCCCGAGGACAATATTAGAATCATGATCACTGCTTGCATCGAAGAACATGTCATGCTTTTCCACCGTTTTCCAGACTGCTTTCTCCGCACGCTGCAGGCACAACTTCTGGATCCAGCACCAATTCGAGGTCTCACCACATCTCTTCACGTGCGCCGTCGCGCGTGATGGGAAATCGGCTTGTCCAGAGCAATCCACCAACAATGCCCCAGCAAATCGTTTTGCGGTTGGATGTTGAGACCTCACTTTTCCTTGTACTTTGAGGGTGAACTTTGCTCTGCTCAAGCGAGGTTCGTCTCTCCTTGCGACGCTTGCCTCCGGGTTTCACGTGTTCCGTTTCCTGCCAGTGACGAAGGGGACCGGAACGAGAAGTCTCGCAAGACATCTCGACCCTTCTGAGAGCAAGGACGGAGCGTGGAGTGCATCGGCCTTAACGAAGCGCTGAACAGCTCTTTCCTTTGTGCATTTTGCCAAGGGATGTTGGGACTTTCACTTTTTGCCAGCTAATGAGTTTTCCACTAAACCACTAAAAATTAAACTTTCAGCAGGGCAGCAGAAAGCAACCGAGTTTGTTTTTTGGTTTCCCCAGTGACTCGGAATGGAGTGTTTCTTTGGGCGCCGCCTTGCACCGCGGAAGCAGCGCGTGCTGTCTTCGCGCCGGATAGGGACGTGTCAAGGGGAGAGATGCAGCGAGGCGTGCAGCCGACTCTACAGATTTCTGTGGTTGACAGTGAACCACTAGCATGTTAATGCCATGAGGAGAAAAGTATTTACTCTCCTGTGATCATGAGTTTATTTGGATTTAAGGTAACCCACAGCCCCAATCTATTTTTGGCCGTTGTAGTTTGGGGAAGACACCAGCCAAGGTTGCAACCGTGTGTTCCCCGCCTTGATTGTTCCGACAAGCGAATGCTGTCCGTGGCTCACCCGCCCGCTCACCCAGCAAACCAACCCCACCCCTTGGCACCATAATATTTGGTCTGGAAAAACCTGGGTGCACCCTGTTTGCCATCTTCCGGTGGAACAAGAGAGTCAAAACCCGGGCAAATGAGATCAGTCCGAACCATAAATAGGTGCGGATACCCTGTAAATTATTTGCATGGCTTTGGCAACACCCTTGTAGTACCAGGCATTGATTGTGACTCGACCGGATTTGCGAATAATTGTAAGGTGCCCAAAACAAACAAGACATGCAGACGGCAGAGCGGTACGAATGCTGTACACCTCGTGTGCTGGATCTGGATCGTAGGGCGCCAGCGTTTGAAGAGGGGCCATGCTGGAAGCCGGAAGCATTTAGTTCTGGACAATTTAAATGAGCTCACCTGGAATTAAAGCAAGCACACCCATTGTTGGTTTGTTGAATTATAGCAAAGATGTTTGTTCCTAGGTTTGTTTGGGCATGGATGTTAGTATGTTTGTCCGCCGACAGTCAGATGATCATGTTGGTGGCGATTGGTCGGCCATTCCACCATCGCTAGTGATGAGAAGTACCCAAGTTGCGGGTCAATCATCGGCCAGCTGACGCAATGTTCTCTCAGTTGCAATAAGTTGGATGAACTGTTTTGAAGAGAAAGTATATTGGTTGCCTATAATTTCAGGGTTTAACTTAGTTGACACATATTTAGACAGCCAATGCAATCAACACGCCACGAAAACACAGCGTCTAGTCAACATATATTGAAGGATGTGTAGACTTTTGATATGTTTGTTCCTCACGTTTTTGCGCGCAGTCTGGATGCAGCAGGAGATGTAGAACATCAGTGCTACACTGACGCCTAGGTTCAAGCATCAACATTTTGGATATTGTGCAAAGGTTGTGTGTGTGTGTTTCTGCTTTCACAGAGCACAAGTGCTGAAAACAGAAAAGCCGGGGATGCTCATCAGAAGATGGTGCAGTGTCTGTAGCTCCGCAATACTCCGGGAGCTGAGCCACATTGTTCGATTGAGTATAGAGGGAATGCCTAGCGCAGGAGAAGTGTTTGCTTTTAGCATGGGATCAACGCGAAGCATTGAATTAGTTGGCGTGCGAACAGGCAGCGATGCAGTGGCGAAATTAGGACAAACCTTGAATTTTGATTCTGCGAGGCTTCTCATGTTGCCCCGAGCGCCTCCACTCATGGCGACCGAAGCTCAAGACCGTCCACACGGCACACCATGCCAGGTCTTGTGCATTCAGGCAAGCGCGGATAGTTCCAGTTGCCAAACGCTTGGTGGCATGTCTGGCAAAAGCCAAGGCAGTAGCCAAGCAAACGGGTGGCTTGCGTTTGGGGCCGTGATGCCATTGACATGTTCATTGGATTCATAGAGCATGGATTCTTTCCCGCAAAACGGGGTTGCACTTTTTTTCTGACTGGGTAGCTGGGCAGCTGAGAAAAGCTAAAGAGATATTAAAGCATGGCTGACTCTGTTGATTGAGCACAGCATCGGGGTTTTCCTCCATATTGGGAACCCCTTTTTGGCTGGTCTTCTTCCGGGCGGCGAAAAGGGTGCCGCCCGTTTTGAGTCACTCGTTCATGTGGAACCCCCCCCCCGCAACTCATTTGCCTGGACCTTCAAACTCCGGGAAATTTCTGGGTGTTTTAGGAGACCCCTACGATTTACCGAATTCCAGTGGTTTAGCTACAATTTGGGCAAAAACACATACGAATTGCATCGTTTCCAGTCGCACGTTGGCCATACAAAGTAAATACACCTCGCAGCACTTGCGAACGTGCCACTGAACACCATGGGATGCCTTGGTCATCAAAACTACGACTTTTTCTGATTTGCGGGAGTTTGCGGGTTTTTGCGGGAGTTTTGCGGAAATTGGCGGGCGTTTTGCGGTCAAAATGGGTACGCTTTTTCTGCACCGCACAACTTTGGACCGCCGTTGCATGTTTTGACAAACTTGCGGGCTGCATTAAGTCGTTTACCCCTGCAAAGCTTCTTTAATCTGTCAAAGGCCGCGAGCAGTGCCAATAGTGTGGTTTTTAGGAGTTTCAGGAGTTTCAGGTTTTTGCGGTAAAAAGTACTACGATTTCCCGAATATACAGTCAAAGGCGGAAACTGCTTTTTTTTTTCAGGAGGACGAAGGTCCAGGTGCCTTCTGAATGTTTTGTTCACACGTTTTTCTCATTGAAGGTATCCTCTTCCATGTTGATGTTGTTTTCCACAGAGGCTTTGGAGGTCTCCTGACCTAAGCGAAGGGCCTCCATGTGCCACCCGAATGCAAACAATATAGCTTTGTCCGCCTCTTCAAGAGCAATGGCGGCGATCGACCGAAAATGCGGACCGCGGCTCGATTGGAGCGCGGGGCAAGGGAAGAGGTTGGGTTCTTGGATCCATGATACGGTTGGCTCCAAGCCATCGGCGGCTCACAAGGGTCACTCACATAACCCTGGGAGAGCCCGTATCCCCAGCAAATGTATGGAGAGGCACCAGTTTCTCAGCTTTGGTATCCAACAGCGAACCTGGACGTCTTTAGGTATTATTTGCTGGAAACGAGTTGGTTTCCAGTGGTTTTTAGTTGGAAGTCGGTGTGCTGGTACCACCAGTTTTGTCCTTTCACCGGGTTTGTTCGTTGGCCAAGAGGCTGAAGTCAAAGAAGTCTCTTGGGCTCGTGATGCGTGCACTAGCGTGGATTCCAACTCAATTGTGCGAGGGGGGTATATACCAGCGGACTGCAGGTTTCAATCCTTGGGTTCCATTTTGGGCACCCATTTTGACCCGGAGGGAACAAGTTGCAAGCCCAACGTAAACTCAACCATGCTGTGTGGTTGGCTTGCTTGCAATATGGCAAACAGGGCATCCACCGTTTGATTAGAATGTGGCTTTTCGGGGCCTGGCCAAGAGTTCTAACCAAGGAGGCACCCTCCAATTGCGGAGCTCCAAGAAAACGGATTGGTTTGGGACGTTCAGCTGGGTCCACGTGTTTACACAACCGGCAACCAAATACAAGCCGCGTTTTTCTGAAGCGGCATCATCCTACAGAAAAGACCTGAAAGAGATAGCTCCTAGCCACCAAGCTTGTCCACTCATTTGTAGAATGTTCTTACTGTTCAGTCGAAAGACCATGAGCAAAAGTTCTAGTGGGCGGCCCCAGCGGTTCACGAAGATCCAGATCAGTTGCCCAGGCCATGCGTGGTTTTTATTGTGTGCATGCTGTTTTGGGGGTGGACAATTGGTATGATTTCCTTGTTCTAGCCCACCCGTGCCGTGCCGCGAGCGGCCCCACTTGCCCCACTTGAAGACTTGCCAGGCCCATGGCGGGCGAGGGCGGACGATACGACTCTCGGCACGTCGTCTCTGGCGGGGGTCGCTAAACATTCAGCTGGGGCCGTTTTTCCACGTATGGCCACTGGAGGTCCGGTGAGGTTTGGTGCCCCTTGCAATTACAGTCCTTTCGGGCAATTTCATTGCGCGATCTGGGGGCTGGCGCAGTCAATAAACCTTAGCCTCACAGCCCAAGTGAGGCAAGCAAACCAACAAGTCCGAAAGAAAGCCAAGCTGTCAAGACTAAACAGGCAGGACCAAATCCAAGGCTCCAGCAGAGTTCGTCACTTTAAGCAGAGTGAATCACTTTGTCTCTGAGTCAAAACCTTAGCGGTTGCACCGCCAAAAGAGTTGCATTGGGCCATGTTGCAACACACAGCAAAAAGGGCGCTCGAGATGTGTTTGCGATGTGCTTGCATGTTTGAGATGTGTCTGCTTAATTTCCAGTAGAGTAATGCGTTTGTCTCACCATCTGGGGAAGTACAGTGAGAATTGTCTGGGTCTTGACCACGTGTTTTAGGCTTCCCTGGCAATATGGTCCGTTGCTCTAGCGTCCAAGTTCCCAGACTGAACTGTCAAGTTTCCACATGTCTCCCATGAAGCAGACAGGGTGGCAACGCACTCAAACCCCCCATAGCTAAGTTGACCGTGCGTGCCAGGGTCACGTCTTGACACGACCTACATGGGACGATGGGAATCGACTGGCACGTGGCTCGAGCCCTCAAGCGTAGCATAGGCTTTGTCTCAAAATTATCCGAAATGCGACATGTCCGGTTCCCAAAAATGGTGCCGAGCAGAATCGACACGGCTTTGCCTAGGCATTGCACATGGGACATGCATGTCAATGAGGCTCGGGATGTGAATGTTTGCTGTTTCATGTGCCGAGCACCTGGGAGGAATTCTTTGGGCCCGTTTTTGTTGCAGGTCGGGGCTCATTTCGGAAGTCTTTCACTTTCGGGGTCCCCATCCTTCATTTATTTGGGCTTTGAATTTGGATAATGTCAGTTGACCCAAAGAACAGTGGTAATCTGCAGTCGACACAATCATTCCAAGAAAAGTCAAGGGCATGCAATCCTCCCAAGACCTTGATCTTTCACCCCTAAGACCAACCAGTAGGACCTTCGGGTTTACCAGTGGCTTTGCCAGTTTTCCGAAAACGTTTTCCCATGAAGCCACTGGTCGACCTTGCTCGGGCTTGCAATCCAGTGGCCTGAGACAAGCCGCCGGCTCGCGGAACCCGGCCATGAGCTGAGTTCTCGGATGGCAGGCAGGCAGCAGTGGGGTCGTCAGTTTCATACTTGGATGTTCGGCCAAGTGGTTAGGCAAGCCGTTGTTTTCACCCACTAGCAAGGTTAGTTACCCCCACTTGCGACTTGTAAGTGGGTTATAACCTAGGTTACCCAAGCGAGTACCCTTTGAAGATGACTCGAACCTGTTGGTCTTTGTCCGCGTTTATGGGACTTCAGTTTAGGTGCAAGCACAAAGGTTAGACTTTTTGCCAACTCAGGAAGTGACAGCATCATGGTGTCCTTCTTCTGGAGTGGTGTGTGCTTTACGCGTTGGCTTTTGGGCTGCCCTGCGGATTGACGGATCATGGTCCCTTTTCAACTTGTGGTTTTTGCGTTGGTGCTCCGTTTAACGTGATCCAAAAGTTTGACACCCATTTGCTGAGCTGCCCGCAGTACAGGGAGAGTGGGAACACTTGGCTATCGCCTATCGCGTTTTCGCGGGTACCTGTTTTTTGTTTGAAGGGAAACCAAATGGAATGCCACCATCGTGGGGGGGGCCCACTAGTTTGACGAAGTTTGGGGGAAATTGATATTTTGCAAGTCCGTCCGTGCCTAAGCTAGGCAGTTGTATACCCTTCTTCAGGATTTGGACAACTTAAATAGACATGTCCCTTGCCAATCCTGCGTGGAATCAGGGACTCAAACACTTCTGAACAAATAGTGTTCCTGAGAACCTTTTTATCCTTGCGTCCCGAGTTGAGTCCCCGGACATTAAACTTTTTGGGCGAGCCATTTTAGTGGTAAACAAAAAGTCCAGACTTTGCTTGCCCATCCACTCGATCAGAAGTGTGAACCTAAGGCCTAAGGCCCCTTTTTGGGGTCCAAACATTTCAATCTCTCAGCTAAGTCGATTAAGAGACCCTCTTAGCCCTTGGCGAAGGGAGCCCAGTACCCCTTGGCGCTTCAGGCTGCTGGGTGAACAAGACCTGGGAGAGTTGCTGTGCAGCCGCTCGCGCCAGCGAAGATTTTGTGGATTTGGGGGGGGGGGAATGGTCATTTGGTAGGGGGGGATTGCGACTAGCGGTTGATCTTTTCTATTCATGACTGTGGTGAGGGTACCTACCCACTTTTGGTCGGTTTTAGTAGGACACCGCAAGGAAGCCAACCATTTTATTGGGCGGAGTTCCCTATTTTGGAGAGAGACCTATATTCGTGTGTGATTTTCGAGACGGAACCCGCTCCCATGCCGCGAAGCACCGAGTTAGAGTTCTGGGCAACATGTTGCAGGGATGGTTCCTTCCACATAGATTCCTTGCAGGCCTCCAGGTGCATGGAAGGTGGGGTAAACCGGGTTTCAAGGGACGGTTGCTTCAATGTGTTAGGAGAAATCTTCAGAGGGTGGATTTTCTCACTTCCTGAGTTGCTGAACTCTAGACACTTTTTGGGAAGACCATTTTGGAGGTAAACAACAAGTTCCAGCGCATCCACTCGGGGGTCTTGTGATCAAGCCAAGGCATGCGCCGCCTCAAAGGACCAGCATGAAAACGTTTGCCGAGTTAGCCAGCAAAAGGTGCGTTCAATGCGCCGTTCTGAGAAACACCCAATGCCAAGTGGGTGTGGTTCCTGTTTTCGGGGGGACTCCCCCAAACAAAAGTGAACTTCGTGTTGGTTTCTTTTTGAAAAGAACCCCCTCAAAACAGTGTTGTCAGGGAATGAATCCAGGGGTTTTCAGGATCCCCCCCCTTTTAGGAAAACCACTAGTGATGGCTCAGTTTGGGGTTATTCCAACTCATTCCAAGTCGCAAACAGCAAGCAAAGTAGCCGCCCTCGAGGTGGCCGCGCCGGAGTGGGGCCTCGGCGGTTGTGATGCTGGTCCAGGCGCGAAGCTCAAGGGGAAACGCGAATGGCCAGCGAAAAAGGGAGTGAATGTAAGTGTTGTGTTGTACGTGTTTTGTTTGCCGATGTTCTTTTGGTTTGTTGTTTGGTTGTTTGTCTGTTTATTGTTTTGTTTGGTTGTTTGCTTGTTTGTTTGTTTGTTTGTTTGTTTGTTTGTTTGTTTGTGTGTTTTGTTTGTTTGTTTGTTTGTTTGTTTGTTTGTTTGTTTGTTTGCTTGTTTGTTTGTTTGTTTGATTGATTGTTTGTGCGTGTTTGTTTGTTTGTTGTTTTATTGTTTGTGCGTGTCTGTGTGGTTGTGTGTTTATTTGTCTGTTTGTTTGTTTGATTGATTGATTGATTGATTGATTGATTGTTTGTGTGTTTGTTTGTTTGTTTGTTTGTTTTTTGTTTGTTTGTGTGTTTGTGTGTGTTTGTTTGTTTTCTTGTTTGTTTGTTTGTTTTTTGCTTTTTTGTTGTTTGCTTGATTGCTTGCTTGTTTGTTTGTTTGATTGATTGGTTGGTTGGTTGGTTGATTGATTGATTGATTGATTGATTGATTGATTGATTGATTGATTGATTGTGTGTTTGTGTGGTTGTTTGCTTGTTTGCTTGCTTGCTTGCTTGCTTGCTTGCTTGCTTGCTTGCTTGCTTGCTTGCTCGCTTGTTTGTGCTTACGACCGCACTTGCGACCCCAAAGGTTTTGGGGGTTGGGGGGGGGGGGGTGGTGGTTTTCTTGTTGCCCGAAGGCAAACACGACCCCACAAATTTTGGGGTTGTGTAAAGGGGGGGGGGTTGGCATATCAGCATGAGACAGTGGATGGAAGCATTACAGGAATGAGAGATACAGCAAGTGCAAAAATCACAACCAGCGGTGGCGCTGAAAGCCACAAGACATGATCCGCTTCCTCAAGCGATGATCAGCAGCCCAATTCGCAACCACCGTCGGCACAACGACATAACCAACCAATCCGCATCCTCACGAGATTTGGCTTTTGTACTTATTGTCTACAAGACTATTCCAATTGCGATATCAACTTCATCGCCTACAAGAATATCTTTTCTGCTTTGAGTGAGTCGATAAGTTTCACTAGGACACATCAGTCCTTGTTTTTCATGAGATGCAAAACCATTTGGGCACGAATAGGTGTCTACTGTTGCTGCCGTTTCCGTGTGCGAGTTAGAATGCAGTTGCACTCAGTGTGTACAAACTACGTAGATACAAGACGAAACCAACATGTCCGAGTCGCAAAAGAGAGTGATTTGTTTGATGTGTTCGAAATCGATCTAAATCATGTTCCTCAATGGCTACGGCAATTTAAAATATGGCTACGGCGTAGAGCCTTGAGATCATAATTCGATGCCAAAAGTGAAAAGGAATTTGTGTCTGTTTGTTCTGTGTTTTTGCAGACTAGTGACCTTCTAACAATCGTTTTGACACATGTGCCATTGTGGCCCATGGCCCTTCTCTTTAGTAGTATTGCACTCCTTGCATTTTGCCATAGAAAAGGGAGCTCGCGTGAACCAATACCAACAATACACATACCAGGGACTTCCAGTACAATTGATCCGTCGGACATCAGGTTCTTGCCTGAACCACCTCTCTTCTCCTCTTCTTTTCTCTTCTCTTCTCGTTTCGCCTTGTCTCGTCTGCTCTTTTGTCTTCTCTTCTGTTCTTTTCTCTTCTCTTCGACTCATGGCTCGAGATTCTTGGCCCCTTTAGCCTATCCTAGCACACATTCCTGGCAAAGTGTCTTCATGTGCTTTTCGCATGTTTTGCTGCCAGCCGGTTTGGCACAAAGATCTGCTACATTGTTCTTGGTGTTTGCTGAGACTATCTTCGACGCACTTGGATTGGATCCAAAGATACCTACAAGAAAATTTGGGGCCAAGCACGCCGGCGTCCATTTGGGTCTGAAAAAACTGCAAAACACAACTTTGCAAAAATGGTCTACCCTGGCCAAGCCTCTCCACTGGGCCTCAGGCAGCTCGCCCAAACCAGCCCTGCCCAAAAGCCCGACAGCCCCCGCCCAAACCAGAGCATAGCCTTCCCCTGCGACCAGTCCCTGGGACTGGTCCTGGGCCAGGCCAGTCCTGGCCGGCCCAACGCACGCCCAACCCGGCCAGCGACAAGCCTAAGCAGGGCTCGTACCCCAACTGGCCAAGCCTCTACACCTTGAGGTGTTTGACAAACACCGACCTGTATTCATACTCATGCCATGGATGCTGGCAAAGGCTGAAGATCAGTAAAACCTGCAGGGCTTCTGCCATAGACTGTTTCCATGCACCATAGACCTCCGAACGTGGGCAAGGGCGCTCGACAAGCCCAGTGCCTGGCGCATGGCCTGACTCAGTCGGGCCCCGTCAACTGTACCAAGCTGGCGTCGCCTAGTTTTCTCGATACTGTTGCAAGGCCGCATGCCAAGGAAAACCGGCGTTGAGCTATATAATATGGGTGGCTGGGGTTGGTGGCACCGTCGGGCCCTTTTCGGGCCCCGATTCCACCGTCGGGCCCCGATCGGGCCCGATTGCGACGTCGAGCTTTGCTTATAAAGTTAGAAGGAGGCGTCCTCAGCAAATCCGGCGGCGAGGTGGGTCCCGGGTGGGTTTTGCGAGGATTCTAGGAGGGTGTGGTGCTGTTGGGGATCGCCTGAGCTCATTTTTCCCCCGAGTTCGTTTGCGGCGCGGTGTGGTGTGTGGTGTGGTGTGCGGCGTGGTGCGCGGTGTGGTGGTGAACGATCTGGGCACTTAGAACTCCGGAAGCCTTTTTCAGCCCACTCCGCCTTTTTTGGGGGGAGGGGGGTGGTGTCATGTTACTTTGCGAAGTGGCAACAAACTGCTCTTGGACCGGTAGCCGCCGGCTGACAGCTTTGCGCTACACTGAAGGGAAGACTGGGAACCTCCAATGGGAACCTGCAAGGTTGGACATTACAAAGGTGACCCCGACACACTAAAAAATGATGGTGTGTCACCCTCGCGCCCAACCCAACAACAGCACAGGCCCGCCCGTCTATGTATTTGCCTTGTGTCCACTGTCCACATTTTGTGAACATGTTTTTCTGGGTTACAGGCCACGTTTTCATATATCTGCACCCATTGAATTGACATCCTCAAACCCTCCAAATGGTGGTTTAAAGGGAACCAACCCCCAAATGCCATTTTGAGAACCCATTCAAACTTTCAGTTGAATAGACCGAGTTTACCCGCGCAACTCTTGGCCAAAAGGGAAACATCGAAGAACGGGCGCGGGTAATGGGGAGGAATCCCCACCACCAAAAAGGTCCCCTATTAAATTTCAGACTCAAATAACTACACACGTGACTGCCCCAGTGCCCACTCCGTTCTACTGATTTATGCCCCAGGGCTACTTTCAACAATCGTTTTTTTTTTTTTTTTGAGGGTGCCCCTTTCTTGATGGTTTTAAAGAACAGCAAACACATCCATTTTGTGGGTGCCTTAGGTTTGGCGCATGAAGCTTAGCTTGGCCAAGTCAAGTTGACTCATACCTCTACCGTCTCAGCGGAGGCTACTTTGAGGAGTGCTGCCGAGCGCGGGAGGCGAGGCAACCAGGGAAAAGCCGGTGAAAAGCAGGTTTCGCCGTTTGACATTTTTGTAAGGATCCAAACATCCGCTTCTCCCGCCCCGCAAGAAGTTGAATCATGTGAGCTGAAAGTGTAAAAGATAGGTTCTTCCATCAGAAAACCATGGATCTTGTTGGCAGTCTACCCTTCCTAAATTTGGAATGCCCACCAAGGGGTAATCGATGCCCATGGTTCTGAATCCTGACCTGCTCCAAACTCAGCGAAGGGAAGATCGTAGGGCATTCAGTATTTCGACACAGGCACCCATCTGAACATGTCTTCACAGTTCTTGGCATGTGTTTCTTTGTTTATTTTGGTGGGGTGCTGCGATGCAACACCAAGAGTTGGACAGTTGCGTCTACGGTTAGGGTTCTAAAATCCCACATGACAGATTCGGTTTCTGAATTTCCACGCAGGCATGAGTTTCACGTCAAGCCGTGGAAGGGTGTGTCTCCAAATTTTGAGACAGGCAAACTTGGTTTCGTTTTGGTAATCCTGTCATACTGGTACAATTTCAACATGCGGCTTCCCATCTTGCCCTGGGTCCGTTGGGTGGGCCCCGCAACCTGAGCAAATGTGCCTTCGCTTTGTCTGCACACCAAGCATAGCGTGCTCCAATTACGGCAGAAGGGCAATTGCCGCGTTCGAAAAGGGGTAATTCCACTAGCGGACTCAGGTCACTTAAAGCTTTCGCCCTTGTGGTTGATTAGCAACAAGCTATCCCCACATTGGGTTCGACCCAAAGCAGCCATGTTTGTGAACACGTAAATGCGGGAAAGCAACATTTGGGGGGTTCTAAGTCTGGCACAGAGCTCTACCCGCAGGCACCTCGGCAAATCTTCAGCTGCAGCAAAAGCGCTGAGTGGAGCGCGTTGCGCCGCCTCGTTGCATTTTGCGGGGTTCTCTGCATTGCCTTAGGTTTTTAGACCTGCTCCCTTGTGGGACAAGTGAAAAGTTAGTTTTCTTTTGGGGTGATATTCAAGGGGAAAAGATGCGTGTTTTTGTTCGTTTTTTCTAGCTTATGCGGGCGCCGGAAAAAGATGACATCCACCACTGGCGACCTGGAGGAACGTTATCCTCGAGGGATGTTTTACTATGTTATGTATATACACATATATGTTAATGTTAGGAGCGTATAATCGTTTCCACCTGCACCATCTATATAAGGAACCGCCGCTTTTTGCGGGCAGACGAAAGTCCAATGTTAGTTTCACGTTGGCGCCTGGCTTTGACCAGGTCCACGGCAGGTCTGTTTGTGAAGATCGGTTTTGTTGGGCTGTTAGTAGATACGCCTTGGTATGCTTACATGGAATACATGCATGTAACACCGATGTGAATTGGCCCACCTACACTTTGTCAGGGCAGTCGATTGTAAAGTACATCTTCCGACCAACCCACTGAAAACAGAGGGTGCACCTGCCACGTGTCTCCATTGGATGCTTTCGCACAGAGAAGTTGTTCATGGCACATTTTGGACGCACAATTTGTTCAACCCTTGTCGGCCCATTTGATGCTTGTGGTTTATTAGAAAATCGTGGGTCGGGGGTCAAACACCTAGCCCACGCCAAGGCATTGGCGTAATCTACGCCAGACCCTTCACTGAACTTCCAGATCTCGAGGCGTTAAGGCGCGCATGGAGTCGGCTGAGCTGCTGGGATTTTGGGTCTGTGTGTCCGTCATGTTCCCTGAGGAGCATATGGTGAAGGGACATGATGTTATGTTCCCTTGTTTCAAAAGGGAATCTGTCACTACCTGACATATGATATGTGGTTTTCCAGGGGGCTTAAGCAAGTGGAAGCTTAGGAGCAAAGAGCGAAACTTGTTGCGGGGGTCGAAGTCTGACCCAGAAGGACAACGCGGGCCGCTCTACAAGACCCAACGAAATAGCTGGCGATTGACTCGCTCCATAGTTTGTCCCCGGCTCAAGTAATGTTCCACTCCGCCACTTTCCCTGTAAACCTCAGGGGCACACTAATTTGCCATGGCAAGTGGAGCCATAACAACCCAGTGACCAACCCAACCCAACCCAACCCACACCAAAACCTTTCCTCTATGTCTACTTGGCAACGGATCTTCTGACGTAAACCTTTTTTTTTGGAGCAACAGTTCGGATTGTCCATTCCCGCAAAAAGCAATCAAACTCCTTCTTTTGTAGAGAGGTCGTTGCAGCAGCAACAAAAATTGGACCGGTCTTAGATGGGGGTTGATCAAGAGGTCGTATTGTACATGGGATGACCATTGAACACCACAAGGATTATATTTTCAACATGGGGGGTCATGTGGGGGCTGGACTATTGGTATCAAGCCCTACATGGCCGTGGGTCAAAACCAATGGTACCATTTTGGGGTGGGTGCACCACATATCTCAGTCTATTTTAGTGGGGATTGAGATGTTCACTGGGGGTAGGATTTGGATTTTGACCCATGGCCACATGGACGTCTTTTCTATGGGACACTCCATGGAGAAGCCTCCGGCCGAGGTGGCGGGCCTCGGAGTGTTTCCTGGGCTCCGTGACAGCGGCCTTGTGCTTCCTGGCCCTGGAAGGCTCACTCGGTGAACTCCGCGGATTTTGGGTCACTTTTTGGGGTCTGGACCAGTTTACTGGGGTAGACTTAGGATACATGTCACATTTTACCAGTGATTGAAATTGAAGCAACCAATAAGATGTACATTCTATAACTGGGCCTAACTCTAATCGTGTTTAGTGCAAACACAAGTTTTAGTCATTTTTTTCTGGTCAGTCCACTCAGGAAGTGAGATTTGCGGACCTGATTGTTGGTTAAGACGCAAAGCACTTGCAGGTGTTTGAGGCCGAGAACATGAGCAAGGGGCTATCTGTTGTACAACAGAACGAGCTAACCAGGAAACGGGAGGCTTCCAAACCGACAGTTGTCTTCCCCTGTTGGTCTTAAAGGGAATCTATCACGTGACGTGTCTTTTTTGTAGGGGTCGAAAACGCTCATAGAGGTTGTTTGAATCCCGTGAATAGCTTCGAGTGGCATTTTCAGGGACTTATCTCAGAACTACTCTTGGGAGATTCAGGGTGGCACTTTGGACCTACTTCCCTGCCCCCTTGGAAACTGGTTGGACAATTCCGGGACCCATTAAAACTCACATCCATATATAGCTCACATAGGTGTTGCTCAAAAAAGCGTGGACCAGTTTTCTTGTTTAATGTACTTTTTGTGTGGTAGTTCAAAGGACACCAACCGAAAACCGACCATTTACTAGGTCCCCCAGTAGTGCCCTTGCACCCTTTTTTCGGGGGAGGGTTCCCCTAACCTCTCTACTGGAGGACCTAGTTTAGGTGACCGATTCCTATTTTCAGAACCCCCCCCCCGCTGCCATCTTCGCCAGGCGCGCAGGCGGAGGTCAGGGGCTTGAGCGGGCGCCTGAGCTCGGCCTTTCGCGTGGCGGAGGAGCTCGTGGTGCTACTGCTGAGGAGTGGAGGAAACGGGAAATGGGTTGGGTCAAAATCCCTTCTTTTCCAGGGTCACTGAACAACTGAGAAATTAAACCACCAGGGGACCGCAGGGTTTAGTCCATGTTTCCACTTATACCAGGTTCCATTTTGGGGTACACCTTTTTGATAAATGGACGAACCGAACTCCCGGAGTTCCGTTTCGGACTTTGGTCACTTTTGGGGGGGTTATTTTCTTATTAGTTCATACTGTGGATGAACGAAACAAAATTCTCACCACCAAGTGAAACCATGGTTGAAACCATGACGTTTGTTGGTATTTGATGGCAGGGGAATTATCCTTCCAGGGTTTTTAAGCTGGTGCAGGATGTCGTCCAGTTCATAGGTCTGCCTATTTTATGACGCGAGCTCACTGATTCGGGGGTAGAACGAGCGAAAGCCATGATAAACGTCGTTTGCTCGGGGATCCAATTCTGAATTCAGCTTTGAGAATTATAGTAACATTTGCAGATAGGTGTCCTTTTTGGACAGATGGGCTTCCCTGGTAGATGATTGAACCACCAGGTAAACCAGGAATCGCCCTCTACGTTTCAACCCAACTGAAAAGGACATCTATGCCGGTGCCCGAGTTCCTGGACTGACTCACTTTTTGGGTTTGGACCATTCTTGTGGCAAACAAACAGTTTGGGAAGTGAGTGGACGAAGCGAAATCCCTGCAAGGTCCCAGGTGAGATTTGGGGTTCCAAACACAGACTTGGGTCGAACAAATCTGGCCCCCACCCAATAAAAGGGCATACATTTTTATGTACCCTTTCGCAGACATCATGTAGGTGGGGAATTCATATCCTCCAATCGCTGTTGAAGGTGAACGAAACATAGTTGGCTTTGTGTGAGGGCAACAGCAGAGGTGTGTGGGGTCCACCCTGAACTCTCTTTTTGTTTGGTGGCTTCACCTCTGTGAACCTCTCTACAATTATGGAGTTGACCCCAAAGAAGCTTCAATTGTTCTTGTCTACTAAGGTTCCTGAGAAACGTGGGTGAACCTCAAGTAGCTGCACTTGGAGGGATAGGTTCTCAAAATAGCTTCCTCGGTTGGGGGGGGAGGTCCCTTTAAACGTCATCACTGGGTAGTTTTCAAGGGCTCTCTAAATTCAGGACTCCGCTCCTTTTTCCCCAACTTATTGTCCAGTTTAAGAAAGCGCCGCAGCCCGTGAAGCGTGGCTCAGTTTGTTGTTTTTCAATTTGCAAAGGGCCCCTCAGTCTCAGCAAACCGGGAACCGCCAATCGTGTTGAAGCGTTTTGCCTGCTGACCAGTGAAGATTCGTCCATGTCTACGCGAATGGTTTGTGAGTCTTGGAATTTGGAACGTATGATCATTGCTTCACAGGAGAAGGTCATGAATGCGCCCTTGATTTCTCATGTTATGCCATCGGATGGACAGTTATGTAACCTTCCTGAATTGTGGTCCCTGTGAATCCGTATGTTATCTGCTTGGGATCTGGTAGAGTCACAGAGCCAAGGTTTCTTTGCGGGCTAGAGCCTCAGGGGCGACTCCTTGTCTAGGCTCAAGGGATCCGCCCCATTTTGGCCAGGAATAAAAAAAAATAAAAATAAAATAAACGGAAACCAACGAGAAAAGCAACGAGTGTGGGGTGGCACTTGTCCAGGAGCCCCATCTCTATGGATGAGCTCCTTGGCAAGAGATGGCCAGACTCCACCCGGAGTGGCATCAGACTCGGAACTGCATTCGTTTTTAGTGGGTTTGCTTTTTTGAGAATACCAGAAGCAAGCCGTCCTTTTTGGTCCCCTAGTTTGCACACTTAAGTGACTGCTTGTTTTGCTATCGCTCAGTAGGGATTGCGGTGTTGGAATTTCCCTTGAAGGAAACCGTAGGGGATGGTTTATTGGGGTCATACCCTCATTCCCTGCTGAGAACCAGCCAGTCATTGGCCTGGCCAGTGCCTCGTTTAAGGCGGCCACCGGCCTGCCCGAGGGTGATGCTACCAACCGGGTCTGGGGTGTATGAGTTATCCCAAGACTCGTGGAAGCTGACAGCACTCAGTTGTTCAGTGGCACCCTTTTTCCCTTTTGTTGGGCGGCTGCCCCACGAAAAATGGTCTTCCCTAAAAAGGGTTCCCTTTTTTCCAGGGTGACTGGACAACTCAGAGCAGCAAGTTGAACGACGAAAGCTCTTCTGTTGGGAAGCCCCTGGAACCGTCCAACAAAAAAGGGGCGTTTTCTCCAGCTACTCGTCGTTTCTACCGTCATCGTTTTGGCAAAGGGCAAAGATTCAACGTGTCATCAAACTTTGTCCCCGTTTGCAGCTATGGCTGAATGCCAAGACTCATCTTTGAGGACTCGAAACCTCTGGCTACTCCAAAGTTCTTCGTGTTGGCGGTTTCAACATCACCTTCTTGGCCCCTTGGTGAGTTCCCCGGCAAAAGTGATGTTGGACCATTGACGGTGAGTAAGCCTAGCCCAGACCACAAAAACCAGGGGAACAAGGCTGGTCTTTGGTGTGACCCCGAAGGCCCTATTGGGTTTCACAAATGTTGTGGGTCAAACATGGGCAAATCTGCGGCCCCCTGCTGGTTTAATTTGACCCATACCTAAATGGCTGTTTCATTCCAGAAAAGATCATGGACGCGTTGCTCAGGGCTTGCAGTAACCCTATAAACTGCACCAAATTATTCAGGGCATCCACTGCACCAACTGAGGGGTGTGTTGGAGAGACATGAAAGGGAAAGCCAGTATTTGGGGAGGCGCCCATTTTTTTTTGAGACGCTAATAGTCAGTGCTTTCATTTATTTCCTTAAGAGGCTGTTATTTTCCCCTGTTGGTTTTACAGGGACTCCATCACTACTGCACATATTTGTTTTTTTCGAGACCTTTTATTCCTAGACCCCCTTTTCCCCGTCAAGACCCCCCTCAAGACCCCCAAAAAGCACAGGTCTTTTCTCCAGGAAAAAAAAACAGCAACAAATGCGCGCCGGTCTCCAGGGTCCTGCTGAGCGGCTGGCACCTGGGGGCGATCTTGCTCTTCCTTCGGAGCCTCAAGAGCATTGAGGAGGTGGCAGGCGGAGCGAGCCGTCGATGGAGACATCAGATGGTCACGTTAGAAATGTGAAGGTCATGGGACCCGGTGTGTTTCTCACTTCCCTGAGTTCCTGGACTTGAAGAAACGTTTCGGGTTTGGACCATTTTAGTGGTAAATACAAGGTTTGTGCTTTTGTTTTGTCCAACCCACTCAGGAAGTGAGTTTTCCGCAACAAGGGCCAGAAGCCAATTGTTCAATTTGGGGACAGTTGTCTGTGGCTGAGGTCAAAACCTCGTATCTGTTTGAAACCCATCGGTTTTCATGCCGGGCAGATTCATCAGGTGAAAACCTCGGTATTTCTTCGGGCGCCTTAGGGGACCCCAAGTCGGCTTCCAAGTTTCCTCTTGGGTTTCCGCTTCAGAAAAACGGGCAAAACCCCGTCTGTTTCTCACGCAACGCGTCACGCGTCGTGTCTCGAGGCCCTTGGGATCCTGATCCGGTCGCCGGGTCAGAGGAGTATTGGCTCTTGCGGCAGCTGGAGGTGCACAGCCGCGCCGGGAGTTGGAGCTGTGGCGAAGTCAAAAAGCCGGAAAATTCCCAAATGGGTTGCCCGATCGGTAAGTGGAAACATGGGTACCAAAATTCCTGCGGAGCCAGCCCCTCCGATCGTTTAATTTTGAGCCACACCCATTTGGAGCTGCGGGTTGGGGTGTCGTACTCGTCTCAAAGGACATTTTGGGACTTGGAGGTGTCCAAACGGGTTTTTGTTTCTGGATTTGTTGGATGTCGGCTCCAAATTGTGGATTCAAAGGACTCATGGACGTGTCCAAGTTGCTTTTTTCTCAGCCGTCCGGAAGTTTCGGTTGGTTTGGATTCAGGAAACCAGAGGCGGGGGTGCCCCGATTTGGAGAAAATCAAGCATTTGCACAAATATGGGGGAGGTGCTTCCTGACTGGACTTTAAACTTTTTGGGTAGACCGGTAGACCGTTGTAGTGGTGAACAAATTGTTCAGATGTTGTTGGGCCCTATCAAAAAGTGTTTGCGATCTCTCACCCATCATGAAGTTTCCTTTGGCTTCCCTTCCTCAGCTTCACCCAGGCAACCCTTGTTTTGTCAAACCTTAAGCCACCAGCGCACGCCTGGCTCTAGGACATCAGCTCCGGATGGTAATCATGGACCATCCAAACAAATCATTTTTCGACATCCTGCAATGCGCACAGAGACTCAGAGACCGGTCCCGGCCATGTGTCTCCTAATCTTATGGCATGTGACGTATGTGTAACAGGCTTGCTCCAATCCTTCAACAGTTGTAACCCAAGCGTTGAAAATCGGTGTGGTTTCCCTGCTCCTTGCAAAAGGGGCCACGCGGGGCCACGTTTCTACCCAATCGGGTCGTTGGAGCATCCTTTACGTGTGTGTGTGTGTGTGTGTGTGTGTGTGTGTGCACCAAGTATCAAACCATCCAGACGCGTCCCCATGGGTCAGGGGCTTCGTTTGTCAACATCAACGTGCGATTGGCAAGCGACGCCTGTATTTTTGGGTTGCGAAGGGTGTCTTTGTGACGGATGTTGCAAAAATATGCGGAACATCATTCGGTCACTTATTGTGTTGGTCACCATAAACATTGGGTTCCAATCGAACGGCGCTCCTGAATTGTCTTCTAAGAAACCTGGGATTCGGGGGGAGTCGTGCCCGAGACAAAGCCGATTGTCACACTTCAGCGTTTGTGAGCGACATACTCAACTGCTGAACTTACAAGATGACTCCAGGCGCTGCCTGGCGCAGCCACCCTGCGGGTGCACCAGGCCGGAAACCGACAACGGGGATGGGGCTGGGAATGCGATAAAGCTTTTAAACCTGGATGAATAAGCCAATAGGAGGGTAGGTGCATCAATCCGGGAAACCCACTATTGCCGAGAAGCTGCATGTTTCTTGAGATCAGAGGACCTGGAGGGGTGGATGATTGGGAAGATGTTTTTTTTGGGTTTGGCGCGAGACCAACTTGCGATCTTGATCTTGGGTTTTTGTGCTGGTCCCTTCAGCAGGTGACAGCCCAGGAGAGCTGCGCCGAGTTTGAAGAGCACGAGCTGAACTTGGCCCATGAATTGGTGACGATGTTCTTGCCATGTTAACGCGATTGAACAGAGCCACAGATGCGCAATCCAATGGGGATAAATCACTGGTTTACTCGTGTTTGCCACTTTCTTGAAACAAAAGATGTGCCCTCCATAATTAACTCGTGTTGAAAGAAGTTTCGCTTTAGCCATTTCTGAGATGCAGGTCATGTAGCCGTCGGCAACTCAGCGTGGTAGTTCCTGACTTTCCCCGAACAAGTGTCACGATGTGATAGCATCGGCAGCCAGTTGCACCAGTGGCAATCCACATCGTTCGAGTCATTGGCATTTCAAGGGCGGGTTCAACGGATTCTATGGGTCCCACCTTCTCAGGTACTTTCATGTTTGACTCCCAGCCTCAGTCGTCAAAGGATAGATGTCCAAGGAAGTTCTTCTAAAGACCATCCTTACCAAGAAGCTCGGAAGCCGCTGGGTCCGCAAAGGGTACCAAGGAAGTGCTCCTGAAGACCATCCTTGGCAAGAACCTCTCTGGGTGTCAAGATCTCGGCCCGTCCGGCCGTCCGCCGGTCTCGCCAGGATTTGGCGTTGAAGGCCTTGGCGCATCCGCAGTCCATGAGCCCGGAGGCGGGTTTCGGTTTCGGGTTGCGCTGGCCGAGTATGTCTTCTGTGGGTGTTTCTGGTTGGCTTTGAAGGGAAACCAAAAGGAAACCCGAAGCCAGTTTGCGTGGTCCCCTTAAGCGGGGTAGGGCTTTGAGGAGAATGACAAGTCTCTTGGGAGCTCGTAGATCCACATAGATTTGCGTGTTTGAATTTGCCATTCCACTACCTCAAGCCACAACTCGCTGGAAGGTTTTATGAAATATGCAGCTACGATGCATAGCCGATCTTCCCTTCCTGGTAGTGGCTTGGAAGCCATCTTAGTTCAACCTGCTTAAGCTTTTGGCGGATTGTGAGGGCTGGGCCTATAGAGTCCAACCACAACCCCCGGAAGCCCTTAACAAACATCCAAATCACTCTGTAAGGACACAAGTTGGAGTGTATTTGGGTCAATAGTGGCATCGCGGGGTTGCGCGGTGATATATGGGTGCGTCTTCTTTCAGGGTGACCCCCCCCCACAAAAACAAAAACATGTTTCACCCCCCCCAAAAAAGAAAAACAAAAACAAACAAATAGATGAAATAAATGAAGTAACGTGTTTGGTGGTTTCCTTGGGTTCCCTTTGAAAACCCCCCCGCGTGTTGAGCATCGGCTCGGCCTCCCTGGGCCCCTCAGCTCGCCTTCGTGGTGGTGACCTGGTCTGGCGCCTATCTGGCACTGCTGGAGCTCTGGCGCAACGCCGGCGCGGAGGCGTCTGTGTCTCAACGCTTACTAGGTCCCCCAGTATTGCCCTTTTACCTTTTTATTTGGGGGGGAGGCTTCCCCTACTAAAATAGACTGCAGAAAAAAGGATACCCTTATTCTAACCTCTCCACTGGAGGACCTAGCTTAAATTGTTGCTGGGGTCATTGTGTTGTACTGGCGGTTATCAAGGTCAGAAAATGGGTTGTTTCCATTTAACCCGCCACTTGGAGGGTGACTTTGATCATCGTAACCGCACTTACTAGGTCCCCCAGTAGTGCCCTTTTACCTTTTTATTTGGGGGGGAGGCTTCCCCTACT
Organism: Effrenium voratum; assembly: GCA_963377175.1. Lineage (NCBI taxonomy): Eukaryota > Dinophyceae > Suessiales > Symbiodiniaceae > Effrenium > Effrenium voratum. The sequence goes on along the minus strand of CAUJNA010003497.1, from coordinate 232,724 downwards.
AAAACAGACTACAGAAAAAAGGATACGGCTACTCTCCGCTGGAGGACCTAGCTTATTTTTTTGCTTGGGTCATTGCGTTGTACTGTTTCTGTGGAGGTGTCAAAGTCAGAAAATGGGGTTGTGTCCCTTTAACCCGCAACTTTGGTCATTGTAGAATAATGAGGGTTGTGTTGGTCGTGCTTTTGTTTGCCCTTTAAAATCAACTGAAAAGGAGTTCCCCCAACAAAGAAACACACCCATTTGTACCAAGGATCCCTTTACTTGGGGCTGGGGCTGGTCCTGGATAGACGACCATGGCCATTTGGCCAATCCTCGGTTCAGGGTAAAACGCAACCCAGCCATCAGTTTGCCATTCTCAAAGTCACGACAACAAAATGGCCGGTTGAAGGGAAATTGCAAATTGATGCTTTGATACCCCCTACCCCTGTTGTGCATGGTGATTAATATAATTCATGGAATCCAAGGATGAATCAACCCCCAACCCCTGCTTGATATCTGTAACTTTGAGGGAACCTTTCTATTTTGGGGTACAGAGGGTCCCAGTCATACTTGCACAACCCGAGTGGAGGTTCTAAAACTGGTCTTTGCCATATACCTGCTCGCTTGAATGCGCCAAAACATCGGGGTCCTTTTCTTCTGGGAAACCACTGGCTGCTAGTGAGGCGCAATGTGCTACAAAATGACCCACAGATTTGTTGCCTTTCGCAAAGGGTCTCCACAGGGGTAGATAGGTCTGCACCCAAACTGTCAAGCAATCCCGTTAATTGTTAGATTAACTGCCATTGACAGAGGCATTGAACCTTTACAGTCGGTTGGTCACTATACTTCCATTTGCTTGAAACAAGTTGTTCCCCAATCTGAGAATCTGGGAATCTGTCACTACTGGAAATATGTTTTCTTTTCCTGGGGACTTAAGCAAATGGAGGTATAGTTTAGCCAGGCTACCGTTTGCCCATTGCTATACTCTGAGCCATGGTTTAGCAAAGGTCGTGTCACCCTTTTGCCAACCTTTGCACGACCATCCTTGTGACGACATGGATGTTGTGAGCAGGTTGTAAGTATAGTTGTCAACACATTGGCAATTCTACAACAAATAGGTTGCACATCCAAGTACTTTCAAGCAAGCATTTGGAACTGGCTTCAGGGCTTTGCGTGTGTCGGAACAGAAGGCCTTGTCACTTGGGGAGTAATCCAATCGCACTTGGGAGCCTTGAGAGATCCTGGAGACAACGAAATGCACGGATGGTGTTCTCTCCCTTTGCCTAACACTGGAAACGGGTTCCTTCAGGGAGCCAAACAATGTCCAGCATAGGCCAACATTACTTCGGAACCTGATCAGAAGCCGCCGCCTCTGTTGAAAAGTGTGCACCCCTTTTTGTTTGTCGGAGGCTACCCTTTTTGGGATGGCCGTCAATGGAAACCAACGGGAAACCCACGCATTTTGGGGGTACCTTATTTGGGATATCAGGCCATGCGGTCCAGCTGAGTATCTCGCTTGCTTTTCTGCTGGTTGGACGGCGGACGATACGTGTTGTTTGCGCTGTAGTTGAGTGTAACCCTGTTCTGCGTTGCAGACAAAAGTCCTGCCCGGCTACGCGCAAAAAAACATGATGCTCAGTTCTTGGCAGTCGCTGGCGGCTGCGCCCGAAACCCGCGAAGGGGCCATTTTAGTACCCGTAAACCGACTGACCGGGGTTGTTAAGATGGTTACAAAGCTTATATATGCACTGTGCTATGGTTCCAAGATGGTTACAAAGGTTCTATGCACCATTATGCACCTACGCCATATCCCTATTCAACCAGGCAATAGAGCCATCCACCAAGCCGGAGAGCAGCCTCCAGTCCGCGCAGCGCGCAGGGAGAGGAGGCCTCTGCGCTGCTGCGCTTGGGCGACGCCAAGCTGCGAGAGGAGCTGCTGGCAGGCGCCGCGGGCCACGGGTGCCACGGGGGGGCGGTGGGGGGTGGGGGGGGGAGGTCGTAGCAAGAGGTCGATGACTGGGGCGGCAGTAGCTTGGTGGCTTCCGAAGGCCCTGAGCTGATTTGAGGTTTTTAGCTGATTTGTGTGGTAGTTTCCGAATTGAATCCACTAAAAGTAAAGGATCTGCGGGCAGCCCAGGTCCCAGGTAGGCCTGTCAATCCTAGGGCTTCGCCATCACTAGGCAGGACCTTGTTTCAGAGACTGACCTCCGGACCTGCTCCGCACAGTTGTGACGACCTCGCGCAACCTTCTCGAACAGCCTGTCCTGCCAGCGTGAGTAGCGCACAGCAGAGGGATGGAAGGAACCGGATGCACACTGGAACCCCCACACCTCGAGCCCACCCAAGCACGGGCTCGCTGCGAACCCAGACGAGCAAGAGGCTGCAAGGTTGCTTGCCCAACCCCCCTGACACTGAGCATACACTCACCCACCCTAGCTTGAGTGCATGTGCCTGCTTGCGTCCGGCGCTTAGGTCCGGCGCACGCGCCCGCCACATGGGTCTCACAGCATCCCCGGCAGCCCGTCCCAGCCCCACAGAAACCCGTGGGAAAATGCAGAAAACACGGTATGTGCGATGTTTTCCGCGCAGCGGCGGCGGCCGCACTTGCGAAACATTTGGACCCCAAAACATCCCCGGCCTCCCTGGCTTTGCGACGGGCTTCTGATGCCACGTTCGACCTTCAAAAACACTGTAAATACCGAGCAAATCGCCCCGGACAGTCGCCAGCATCCTTGCCAACATCCTCTGCATCCTAGTAAACTTCGCCAGCATCCGCGGCACTCCTGCATCACCAGCATCTGGGCGTTCCAGCATCCCTTACATCCCTGCGTCCCCCCCTGCGTCGCTCAAACCCTTCAAAAAAATGGCTTCCTGAGAGTAGCAGGCAATGCTGAGGAGGAGCTTGGGGTGCAACAAAACACGTCAGCGGTATACCCTTCGGGTATCGCTCTTCGAGCTCGAAGACGCACAGCGCAGCTGGATTTGCTGGCAAAAGACATTTGTTGCCTTCCGTTGCTGCTGTTAACTTGCTAACACATGAGTGACATGATTTGGCTCCTTCCAGAAAAAGCATGGAAACCCATTGTATTAAACAAAGGGCAGAAGGGAGTAAGGGGTGCGTATTCGAAGTTAGATCATGTGCGAGACGATTGCGGCTGCCCTTGCTGTATTGGTGTTCCCTGGATGCTGCAAGATGTTGCAAGTGAACCAGCCACAAACCCCGTGCAAAAGCAGTGAGCGGCAAGGTTAGCCAACTTCTTCCCCTTTGATTGGCCCATCACCCCAAGTCCATTTCAGGAAAACAACCCTATGTTTTTAATTTGAAGATATGTCCAGAGCTTTCCCTCCCCTGCGCCATTTACAGCTTTTGGAAGTTGACCGACAAGTACAGTTTGCACGAATCTGAAGAGCCCACTATCTATTTCTTCACGGGAGGCGACAAGCCGCGCCCGCTTCGGCAGCTGCTGCTTGCTCCACCCTTCGTCTTGCACCTGCTGCAGGCGTTTCGCCGCGGACATGGCAAATTTGGGGGAGTTTGGGTTGCCATTTTGCGGCAGCAAATGAAATGGCTTTGAATGGATCAAGTAATGTCCACCTCCGATTAATAATAGGCCCCCCTGCATGACCCTAAATAAAGTTAAGGGGGAAAATTTCAGGGTCAGGAAAAGTTTAGAATGTGTTTAGTATTGGGCTCTGTTTTTTGGTTTCTGAATACAACTTTAGAATTGGGCCAATTCTAAAGTAGTACTGTGCCAAGAACTGTTGCATGCATTCCAAGAGGGATTGAGAAGGACATTCATGAGGGTTTGCGTGGCACATTCCAGAATAAATTGAGAAAGACACTAGGGATTGAGAAGGAAATTCATGAGTTCATCAGTGAGGATTCATGGCATGAACTTCGTGAGTCAGATTTAGGGGCACCATGGAGATGCAGAGCAGGCCGGGCAGGAGGAGGCTGGATTAGAGCTGGGGGTGTCAGAGGATGAGGATACAGCAGTGAATAAGGATGCATCAGTCCAGCAGTACACCAGCCGTTGTTGGGCCAACCAGTAGACTGCATTGGTGGGCATAGGAGAATAGGCGTCCTGTTGATGTGCTCAATCCGGTTTGCATTTGGGGGCATTGATGCTGCGGACACATACTGGTGCCTGCATTATGCAGGCAGTTTCCCTCAGTTTGTCCAGCTGGAGAACCCTACATATTCAAGCTCATGGTGTGAGTACGCATCAATCAAGGAGCTTGAATGTGATGTTGGAGATGTGACGTCAGGATCAGAATCAGCATCAGGCACCATCAGGCCCTTTCCTCAGCATCCAGGTTTGTAGATTAATTAGGCTCAGTGCACTGGCAAGTGAGTATGACAGAAAAAGGGTTGGGAGTTGGGGCTGTCATGCTGTTTGCTTGCTTGCCTGGTGGTGCTTGGTTGTGGTGGGTTGTGGGTGGTGGTGGCTAGGACCAGATCTTCATCACGTGCTGCGCCCAAAGAAGGATGATGAAGCCAATTGGGGAAGGGAAGGATGGGTGAGTAAGCAATGAGAAGCTGCAACCCAGTGTTCTTCGCAATTGGCATCAGGTTTGGGTTGCAAAAGTGAAGGCGCACGCAGGTCTGGACATTGGTGGGTGGGGTGGGGAGGGGGCCAAACATAATCTTAGGTTGGTACCAAGAAGGCACACGGCAGTGATTTGTTGTTTGGCGCCGATTAGCACCAGCATCAGAGCATCAATGACACTTAGAAGGGAATGAGTGTGGATGACTTGGCCAGCCAGGATGAGGAGGACTGGGCACAGGTGCGAAGATGACAGACTACCACAGGGATGTATGGGTGGACTTGGGCCAGAAAATGGCATCACTGCTCAGGAAGCCTTGGATTGGAATGGAGGTGATTAATCAATTGGGTGCATAGCTCAGTAGTGAGATCCAGAAAAGAAAAAGTGCTGGCTGTCAAAGAATGGTCTGCCATAGGATCATGCGCTTGACTAACGAGGTAGGCACTGTGGGATCAGAGCCTTAAAGATAAGGGATCAGAGCAATTTTAGGATCAGTGCAAATGAGCTTAGCTTTATTAGGGTCTGGAAAATTTTTAGGGTTGCAATTCCATGCCACGCTTTGGTGGGAAGGAGCATCATGAAGGAGATGATCAAGCTGGAGACAAGTTGTGATTGTTGAAGGTTTCCAGATAAAGAAGTTGATGAAGACTCAAGAATTTGCGGATCTGATAGAATTGGAGTCATTTTTGATGAGCCAGCTTGAATGGAAAGCTTGCCCCTGAACAAAGACAGGCTCAGGTGATATCCCCAACAGCATGTGGTGCTCTTCTTGAGCCAGCTTGAACGGAAAGCTTGCGCCTGAATAAAGATGAGGGATCAGAGCAGGTTGGGTGTCCTAGCTTTGTTTAGGGTCTGCAAATTCTTTAGGGCCAGGAGCTGCCAGCAACCACCTTGATGGGCAGGAGCATCATGAGGAAGATGATCAAGCAGGAGACACCAGTGGAAAGAATGAGGACTGGTTTCAGGGAAGGCTGATTCTGGAAGATAGGAAGGAATGCCCTCGAATAAACAAAAAGGGATCAGAACATTTTTAGATCAGTGGCAATCACCTTAGCTTGATTTAGGTCAGGATTATTTTAGTGCATGAGGCTTCGGCTAATGCAGAGGCTGCGGAGGCTGCGGAGGATGCAGGGCTTCGGAATGCGGAGGCTGGTGAAGCGAGGCGTTCTGAAGAAGAGAAAGCCTCGCAGTGCGCTGCGGGCTGTCAAGGATCGAGGCTGCAGAGCCTGCACAGGCTTCGGGGACTGCGGATGCCGAGGTGCAGACGGAGGACTTGCCGGATTCCAACCAGCTACTTGGCCGGCATCAAGCAAGGGCCATTTTTGCATTTCGTGGGAGATGTGGGGTTCACATCTTTCTTTCTTCGTCAAAAATCAAAAGGGAAGCAGAATGTCTGTGGTTCCAAACGTGTTTGAGTATCCGTAATCACCTGAGGCTGCCATGCAACAAACATTCCTCAGGAGTGTGAAGCAAAGAAAGCTTCTCTAGTCGTCTTTGGCTGTCTGAGCTGAGGGAGCCTTTGTTATTTTGGGACAAAAAACATGTGACATGTGTGTGCCCGCGCGTGTGTTTCTAGAGGCAAGCATTTCCATTGGTTTGGGAACTGGATCGCCAAACTACCGAGCCAACCATTTCTTGGTTGACAGACTCTTGGAAGGGCTCGCCGTCTGCCTTTGCTAAGGCGGTACTGTGTCTGCATGGACTCGGGAGTGGCGGACCAGCTTGTGGCGGAGGAAAGGCCGCGTTTGCGGTGGCCGGCACATCCACAAGAAGGGCTGTGAAGGATGCGTGTCTCGGCATTTTTGTCATTGTTTTGATTGAACCAACGTGTTTCTAATGTGTGTGTGAGTCTGCTGTTGGACGAAGCAATCCTAAGGTGGACACTTTATTGAAATTTGAGAAGCTGAAGATAGCAAGTGATGCACCAATCGACTGCACTGATCTTTCTTTCTACGGATGTCCTTGAGCCTTTGGACTGGGATTCCATACTGCTGCCTTATAGTGTTCCACAACTCCTTCTCTGATGCATATGACTCTTTGATCCAGCTGCATAAGCTAGGATCAGGCGGGGTGGACGCAAAGGATGCAGGTAGAAGAAGCAATCAGCCAAATATGTGATTGAGGGAGAAGGAAGAGAGAATTCAATGAGCAGGGGATGAGGCAGAAGCAATGGCTAGCGCATCATGTATCCAAAAAGACAAGATATTTGACGAGTTTTGTTGTTTTGTGGCTGAGATGGCCAAAAAGTGCATGATGAGGGCAAATTCGGATGAGCCAGATGATGCCTTGCCATTGGCCACAAGCTCAGCAAAATAGAAGCCAAAAGAATTTGAGAGATCAGGCATTGTCGCAAATGCAAAGCAAGTCATCAGCAACCGAATCAACATGGCAATCACAATGAGTGATCAGGTGCCAATGTGGGCCAAGCTAGTTCACAAGAGCATTATGTTTTTTGAAGCAGAGCTGAGGTATGTTGAAAGGAGGAATTTTGCAGAAATCAGAAAGGAGATTGAGGCAGCTCAGAAAGTGGTGGCAATGAAGCAGGAGCAAGTGATCTGGACTCACCTATGAGACAAACAATCTATGGAGTAGTAGATGGCAAGCTTCACGGAGAGGTGGCGGCAGGCTTGCTTGTATTGCAGGACCTCATCAGAGACTATCAAATTTGGATAGCACAGGCAAACACTTGGAGGATGATGAGCTTGAAGTACGAGGAACCAGAATCATCAACAAAAAGGGCGATGCAAATCAATGAAGGCTATGACCAAGCTGCGCAATTTGAAAGGTTGACAATCATGACACAGCCATCCAGCAATGCAGACAGCATCCTGATGAAGTGGATTGCAATGGATCAAGGAAATGCTGAAGTATCAGGAATCAACACCAAGGACAGCAACATCCTGGATCAAGCGCCAGCATACATTCTGGGCCATATAACAGCACAATTGCAAGTGACTGAAACAAATTGCAGCAAGGCGTGGAAATCCAACTTTAAAGGTGACAGAATGAGGGTGGCACACAGGAGCATGGATCACACAAAGAATTCTGAGCAAATGATTAAGGCCACCATAGCCAGCCAGGATTGCACGCAGGACCTGAATGAGAGCAATGGTTGGGTGGTATGAGGGGCCATCAGGAATGAATTGCTTGCTACAGGGTGTCGGAAGGCAAGCTGATCAGAAGGCATACCGATGAAGGTGCCATGAGAACAAAGAGGATACCACCAGATTGGCTTGATGCAGAATCTATCATCAGAATCAGGAGACAGTTTTTTGAGAAGGACAAGGCTGGATGCATGGCCCTTGGTGCAGGATTGTGCAAAACCCATGAAGTTACCCAAGCAGAGGGCTATCTTGCTGCATGAGACGAGCGAGAAAGAAGCGCTCCAATAAGAAGAGGCTTGGCGCGTCGTTACTTATTGAAAGCCAGCTTGAAGGAAAACATCAGCAAGCAGCACGCCTAGCATCAAGCTCAAGACATCCATTGCAAAGAAAACAGCCAAGAAGGCAAATTGTGAAGAAGATTGTTGATAAAGAAGGCAAGCTAAAATTCACAGATGCCAAGAAGAAGGCCTCAGAGGGAATGAAGATCAAGGATGCTGGTGAGGATGGGAGTCATGAATGGCAGGGAATGGAAGTTAGAGTAGTATCAGAAATGGCAGGGAATTTTGCATTTGGGAGACCAGGAACATAAGAAGGGCATGGCAACAGAGTGTGATTGCCTGGCATTAGAAGATGCAGCATTGCAAAAACCCCGACAACACAGGAACTTCCAGCGCATCACAAGATCATCGATGCAACACATCCTAAAGTCAATAGCTGCTGATCCAGAACCATTTGTGGATTCGGTGCTCCCCATTGCTTGAAGTAGAGGCAGACACATACCTGGAAGATCAGCATATCTTGCTGGCATGGTCATGGACAGTGCACCTGACTGAGATGGAAGAAGCTCGTTGTATGAGGTGTCAGCGCTTTTGATTCCAACTCCAGGCAATGGAGCGTCCAAGCATTCGACCCTGGTGGTCAAGAGCATTACTATGACACCTTGGAGTGAGGCATGGTAAGTGCATCAAAAATGCCAAAGCCTGCGTACATTGAAGCATACGTGTCAGCATCAGGTTCAGCATCCGGGGATGGCCATCAGACATCAAGAAGCAGCGGGAAGAGAGGCCAGAGGTCAGCCAGTCCCCACACACCAAATGCAGATTTCAAACAGAATGCATGAGGCCACATTGGACAGGAAGGAAGCATTTGAATCCGGCAAGGTGTCAAAGACGGTGGCAGTGTGGTGGCGGTGGTGCTGGTGGTGATGCTGCTGCTGCTGCTGCAAAGCCAATTAGTGGTAAGTGTTGAAATCCATGCAATTCCAGTGGGGGTCAGGGTCATGCAATGTTTTTGGGATCAGGCCATTGACGCTGAATAAAGATAAGTGTTGGAATCCATGCAACTCCAGTGGGGATCAGGGTCATGCAATGTTGTTTGTACGCTGGTTTTGTTGAAGCCCCTGCAAATTCCGGTGAAAATGCGGGTCCAGGCCATTGACCCTGAATAAAGATAAGTGTTTCAAATCCATGCAAGTCCAGCGTGGATGGGGGTCAGGCAATGTGTTTGGAATGCTGGTTTGGCTGAAATCCATGCAAATTTTAATGGGAATGAGGGTCCAGGCCATTGACCCTGAATAAAGATAAGTTGTTGAAATATATGAGGGTCATACAATGTGTTCGGAATGCTGGTTTGGCTGAAATCCTGGCAAATTCCAATGGGACCCCTTGACCCTGAATAAAGATAAGTGTGATTAAAGCTAAAACCAGTCAATGTCCACTGGGATTTAGGGTCCGTGCGAGTCAAAATTAGCTGTTCTGAAAAGAATTTGTCAATTTTTGTCTCAGCTAAGAAGGTGATAGTTTTGAATGATCAGTTTTGCTTGCTCTTTTTTAGTGTTTTCTAAATTCAGCATTTTTGGTGTGGACTTTGTTAGGTTAATTTAGGGGTAGTTTATTATTGTATTTGGGAAAAATTATTTAGGGGCAGCTTACTAATCGTAGGTGGACAATAGTCATTCTGGACGATACCCAATTCGCACCACACAAATATGTTCCACAGGATTCCGGGTGTGACGTGGGAACCAAGAGGAATGCGTATATTATGGGGGTCCCCTATTTTGAGAATCTTCTACATGTGAATGGACCTATCCATTCACAGCGCGCCCAACTTCTCATACCTTTACAAGTTGATGCCTGCATCGGGTGGTCTCTGGTGTTGGGCCTGAATCTGCTGAAACCTGCCCTTCGAGAAGTTGGCTCGGCACATCCGGCGTTTTTTGACTTGCATTTCAAACCTGACGTTCAAGCAGAACCCTGGGTCAACGTGTGGGCCCGTCAACCATTTTTTACGCCGGGGTCTCCTCCCATTTGGTTTTTGTGGGTAGACCATGGTCATTGATCACATGCAAGATGCTGTGGCCGCTTAATTAGAAGTTTCCAGAAAAGTCGCTGGCTTGTTCCTTCTGTTCATCCGTGGAGTGCAAACTTGGTTTGCCCATGGCCCAAAGGAAAAAGGGTGTTCAACCAAAGTCAAACCTAAGGCAAACCAAGGGAAGCTAATGTTAACCCCGGATGAACATCTATTTGTTCATATGGGAGTGTCCCTGCTTGGTGGTTCCCAGCCATTCTGTTAGGTTTCTAGAGTTGTTTTTGGGGTTTGGTTGGGTTTCCATTTAACCCACAAGTTGCATTTGTTTTTTCGCAGATCCGAAAACGGACCGCCCAGATGCCGGTCTTTTCGTGGGGATTCCGGCGACGTTTTCGCTTCACCGAGTCGAGGCCTTGCACCTGAGACCCGTGGTGCACGCCGACGTGTCGGCGCCTTGGCTTTCCAATGGGTCTATGGACACCCCGGTTCTCCACCGAGTCCCTAAAACATATGGCTGTGGGTCAAAACCCAAATCGCACCCCCAGTGAACATCCCAATCCCCACTAAACTAGACTAGAATGGGTGGTGCACCTAGCCCAAAATGGAACATATCTAAAAATGGAATTGGGAGGGTTTTGCTGACGCTCCATGTGGGGAATAGTTGATAAATGGACTTCCCCCGGATGGATCTGCCATATTGCAAGTAAACCAACCACAAACCTTGATTGAGTTTACAGGGTTTCTCTTGTTCCCTGCTTGAACATGTTTCCCTTGTTCCCTACTTGAACATATTTAGCGTCCACCGCACCATCCCCACCTCCTAAAAAAATGGAATTGGAGGCCAGGGGGTGACCCCAGGTAATCTCCATTTAAATGGTTCGATTTTCCCAGTGGCAGCAATATTGGATAAACGGAATGGGCGGACCCTAGGGTAGGGGGGATGATACTTAACAGGGTTTCGCTTTCAAAACCAGAAGGCCCACAATTTCCAAACACACTTTGAACAACGCTGACTTCAAAAGGGCCCATTAAGGTGGTTCCATTAATGATTTGGTTTCATGGGCTTTGTAGTCCGGCCAGCCAAGAAGATCTTTTTGACGTTGGTGGAAGCAAACCTCAATGGGTTTTGGGCACTGCTCATTTGTTGAGGTTGCTTCCCATTGATGTGGACTCTGAGGCTGGAGGTTGATCTCCCATGTACCACTGTGATCGGGCACCGGCCCTTTGCTGATCCCGCCGGGAGAAAGGAACATCGACAGCTCTCTGAGTTGGACTAGCTGTTTGGAAAGACCATGTTCTAGGTCCCCCAGTAGTGCCCTTTTGCTTTTTTGGGGGGAGGGTTCCCCTACTAAAATAGACTGCAAGAAAAAGGGCACCCTTATTCTGACCTTACTGGAGGACCTAGTGTTAGTGGCAAGTACGAAGTTTGGACTTCGTTGGGCCGGTCAATCCACTCAGGAGGTGAGAACTTGGAAGCAACCCAACTCCAAATGGAGCATCCGCTTTTCGGCACGGCCCTTCAGGCCACGGTACGGCGGTTCCACCACACCCTGCAGCCACCGCACACTTGGCGAGGCGGGCAAAATGGACATGAGTACTGCGTGTACCTTTTATTGACCTTACCACGGTACCCCTTTTTGGAGTGGTTTTAAAAGAAAACCAATCGGAAACAAACCTTTTTTAGGGGTGTCCCCTATTTGAAGGCGCACCCAGATTGCCCTTATTGTGCTTCAACACGCCACTTTCTCGGCCAATTGAACGTGAGTTGCCTTTGTGTAGATTGTGCCCTAGACATCCTCAAAATGGCAAGATTTCAGGTTGGGTTGCTAATACCAAGAGAACTCCTCTTGTGATAAAGTAGTTATGCTATGCCACAGGTGATTTTCAACAACCATCAAATATCGATTTTCGGGGAGGTCACATGTGAGGAGGCATCCGGACACATCTCGTTGGCGCTTCACGTTTGAGGACCCTTTGCCCAGTGGACCGCAGTGGCCAGTATGGGAAACCAGCCATTTGGCATTTGAGTGAAGGGTGGTTCCCTTGGTTTTCCACTAGGGAAATCGAATCACTGACTTGACCTTGGAGACGTGCCCGGTGCCGGATTTCTTTGAATCACAATTGTACAAGCTAGCCAGGCACTTGGGATCCGCCACTGGTGCAAATTTTGGCCATGAGACTGAGCCTTAGACCGACCCCCAAAGCCTTTGACAGCAATTGGAAGTACCGTACTGTCAGGATCTTGGTGACGTTTTGTGACTGTTTAATCTGCGTCACGACTGTCATGGAGTGGGTTGGGAATGCAACAAGGTCCCCATTTAGTGTCTAGCAACAAACCGAAACATTTTTCTGCAAGGATCCCCGCGCCAATCTGGGTCCGAAATAGCAATCAAATGTGTTTTGATTCCCCGAAAGGAGACCATCATCAATTGAACAGACATAAGTTTCAAGGATAAATGAACATAGTATCCGGGATGGATGGATTCCCTCCCTGCCACATGGCGCCTGACAGAGGGTCCCTTGAGGAAATTGATCTTCCAGGTGCCCTCGAACTTCCATGTTAGTCGGAGGAAAGGTATATTATTTTTTTTGTCAGACCCTTTATATATATATATATATATATCCCTTTGGTGGCTCCCAGCCATCCGGTCCCTTAGCTTTTTGGGTCCTTTCAGTGTTTGGTGGTAGTTTCCGAATTTAACCCACTAAAAGTTTGTCAATTTTGGCGGGGGATCAGGAAACAAGACGCTTGTTGGCGGGCAAGGAATATGTGCAGCTCCTAAGTTTGATCTGCCCTTTTAGCGGAGGGTCTGAGGGCAGCCCAGATCCTTCCCTTGGCACTGGGAGGCACGTTGCCACTCCTGGAGCTGCACCCGATGCCCATGGACGATGGCGTGAGCCTCTCGCCACATGCTGTGACTTGTTATGTGCACCTTGATCCACTAAGGTAACACATGCACATATATATATATACACACGTGTGTATATATATATATATATATGTCCATATAATATATATATATATATATTGAGGCATGTAGGCAGATACACATACATAAATGCATCTCAGTATATATATGTATATATATATATATGCTACCCCCCCCTTGAAATACTCAGGTTTTTGGGCAGAACTGAGGGTTTTAGCCTGACTGGGGGTGACAAATGCCTTGAGACTCTGAAATGAACTGGACACTGAACTCCATGCAAATTCTAAACACGCAGAAGATAAGCTCAACGTTGATTAGGAGTTGCGAGTTGTGTGACCGTCAAATTGGCGTGCGCGAAGTGCACTTAAAGTCACATTCAAATATACAAAGTGCAATTTGGCAGCTCCAGCTCAAAAAACACAACTGTTCAGTACAGGAGTAGTGCGCGAAGTATGTTTTGGCAGCTTCAACGCGCCTGTAGCAGCCCTATTATTTGGTGTTTATTATTTTTGTTTGGCAGCGAAATTCAGCAAAACATCAACTCGGGGAAAAGGATCTCATTCCTAATCCTGTCCTTGCGCAGTTGCATTTACATGCTAACTCGAGTTGTGTGCATAATTCCTGACATGCTAGTTCAGTCTATTTGAAACATATGTTGCAAAGCAACTATCCCACGTGTGTGTGTGTGTGTGTGTGTTGCTTGTCTAAGTTGGTTCCATCATCGCCAAGAACAAGTTTTGAAATTCAAGTAAGGGAAGAATATCCAGTTAAAAATGCTTTCGAGTTCAAACCAAATTCAAGTTTACTCGTTTGCAGTTTCTTGTGCATTTCAATAAGCAACTGGAGAAGATAGCTATTGTCATGCCCAAATGAATTTGGAATCAAACTCATTTTTGAAAGGGTTATTGTCCTTGTCGAACTCCATGTGGTTTGAACCAAGCAAGAACTGAGCCAAGCCAATGACAGGAACGGGTTTTCAATCATAGATCCTATTCTTTGCATAAATGCTGTAAAACGCAGTGCTTGTTCAGCATTTGCTCAGATCGTGTTGCCCTGGCTCGAAGATCGAATATACAAGATTCCACAAACATATGTTTAGAATATACTCAATCTTGGTCCCCCAAAAACTTGACAGTTTGTTCTAGACTAGACACATTAAGGTTTCGCCCCCTGCATTGAAGATTGAAGATCTACCTAGATTTTCTATTTGAGAATCTTCCATCCTGGCCAGCCCTCAAGTCCACAAAAAACTGTAAAGGTGTCAGCAACATTTTTCCCCCTGGCCAATTGCAGGCAGTGCAAGTGCACATCCACATTTTGATTCTGACAACGTGCACTCCCGGTCTGCCTTTTACATTCTTCAAATCCGCACTTAAGGCAATCCATGATCTGGATGGGAGATTGAAGATCCTCTGACAACTCTTTCTGAAATTCTCCAAGTATGTACTTAGAGTAATCCAGGATGTGCTAGTGCTATCACATCCTGGATTGAAGATTGAAGATTGAAGATTCTCAGACCACTTGTTCTGGAAATCTTCAATCCATCGTGAGGACAAACTGGTATGTGCTAGCACGTGCTAGCACATCCTGGATTGAAGATTGAAGATTGAAGAATCCCAGAGAGAGTTGTCAGAGAATCTTCAATCTTCAATCTTCAATCCAGGATGTGCTAGCACGTGCTAGCACATATCAGTTAGTCCTAAGGACGGATTGAAGATATCCAGAACAAGTGGTCTGAGAATCTTCAATCTTCAATCTTCAATCCAGGATGTGCTAGCACGTGCTAGCACATCCTGGATTGCACTAAGTACCGATGCTAGAATTTAAGTCTAAAAACGAGTGCATTTTTTAGAGCCTCATTTTAGAAGCTGGAACGTGTGTTTTGCATGCATGTTTACAGCCAAAATGTAAATTTATGGCCAAAAACCTGAGTATTCCAGGGGGGGGTACCAGATATATACATATATATATATATAGAGGTACTGTTCAATTCTGAGCGTATGGCCTTTGAATGGTTTATTGTTGTTCGCTATGCTGTGTAGCCATCGGAGGACCCGGGGCTGATGAGTCGTGGGCTTGTCATGAGTTAAGCCTCAGAAGTGTGGAACGCCGGCGGCTGTGGGTAGGGAGGGAGTTGTCACAGATCCTGCACCAGTTGGTGTGGGGGGTTGGGGTGGGTTGGGGGGGGGTTGGGTTGGTAGGTGGTTTATCCCAGGTAAAGCACATGGTAAGAAAACCCTCCGCAGGACTCAACCCTTAAAGGCCTGGAATCCTCCTGTCCTAGGCTTATCCCAGGACCCACCAACCCCCAAGCCAAACCTGCAGATCCATGACATGTACTTCACAGAACGTGGGTTGGAAGTGGATATGTCAACCATGTGGCAAGGTCAGATTTTTTTGATTTTTTTTTATTTTTTCACGTGCCTGCTTGTTGGAATGGGCAATTTGCGGTTCTGGGCCTTTGGAGCCTGTGGAGAATCCCATGCTTTGCGTCGGCTCGAGGGTTGGATGGGACATTTCTGGATCCTGGCTCGGCAAAGCTGGAGTGCAATAGGGAGGTGCTCCCACACACACGCGCACACACAAAAGCAAAACAACTTCAACATGGGAAGCAACCCGGGGTTCGGGGGCTGTTTTTTTTTCTTCATGAGTGATGAACCCCCCACTAATTTGGGGAGACCCGCCCTCCAATCAACAAACCAATTGGTGTGTCATTAAAGTTTGTTTCCAATGGGCAGGATGGTTTTAGCCTTTCACGATTGAGGGTAAACTTGGCATGAACTAAAATGATGTATTGGATAGGAGCAGAGGCTTTTTTTGCTGTTCTTGATTCGGAATACTGCCTGGACAGAAACGCTGCATGGCAACCTTGTCCGGGCATTTGAAAAACAAAGTTGGCTTTCAGTGACCAAAGGCACCCTGGAAAACAACCGTGGTATGAGACTCAACCATACTCAACCACTTTGGCACAGCAAGGACCCAGCCCATTTTCCAGAATGCCAGGCACTATGAGCCTGGAGCCATAGCTCATTGCCCAGTTTGGATCCCACCCTGCAAATCATGTGGCTGTGGCTCAAAACCAATGGCATCCCATTTTGGGGGGGTTTTCGGTGCACCCATTTCAGAACCCTTTTATTTTGGTGGTTGGATTGGGATGTTCACTGGGGGCGAACCGATTTGGCTTTTGAGCTTTTGAGCCACGTGTCTCGTGGCTTGCCGCTTCTTCCAGCTGGGCTTCTTCCAGCCGCGTCGGGCGAAAATCCCTGGATCGATTCGATGACCGAGGCAACGCCAACAGGGCCACGGGGCAAGTCTTTTGCGGGGACCTGCTCTACTTCACAATGCCGCCAGGCTCAGAGACTTACTGTGACCAGTGCACACCCGAGCTGGGGAGTCTCTTTCAACAAAGCCAGATCCCAGATAGGTACAAGAGTAGGTAACCAGAATTTTCGCCTGTCTTTTAAAGGGTGGGTTTAGTTTGGAAATGGCACTGGGAAAGTGACAACTGCTTGGCGCCCGTGGGCCCGGGATTCATACGACACATATGAGCTGGGGGCGAGAGCAGTACCCGCAGCGCTGGGCGTTTCCCAGCGAATCGTCCGGTTTCTTTTTGTTGTCTTTAAGTTTGCGGGTTTAGTGGTTGGGTTTCCATATGTTTCCATTTAACCCACCAGTGGTCAAGCATTTAGCGGATGTGAGGGCAGCCCAGCATTTGTCCTCCAGAAGTGAAGATTACCTTTGAACATGCGGCACCCGTGAATCCAAAATTCGTATATCCCATGGAAACACCGTGGGGATTGCTCGAAAGAGTGCACGGCATACCTTTCTCCAATGCCGAGATGGAAAACCTTTACACTTTTAGCAGAGCGGAAATGGCGTTCCATTCCCTGGGTATGAGGGTTTTGTGTGACACCTGGAGAAGCGAGAATGCTGGGTCATTTGGGCGGCGTTGTGTGCGTGAAATCCGGAAGTGCGAAAGTCTAAGACATTCGGGGGTCTTCCGTACCAACCCTATCTTGGTTAGAACTGGGTGGATTTTCAGACTTCAACTTTGTGGGACGTGAAAATCGTCAATCTGTCTGGAATGACTAGCGCCAAGAAGAAAACATACATATACGTGGTGGCCGTAACGACCCTCTGCAGAAAGCGCTACTTTTTGCGGGTGCAATGGAACACCCGAAATATGTCAGCTTGAAAAGGTAAGCCTTCGTTCGTTTGGTCCCGAGAAGTCGAGTCACTTTTTCTAGTCAGCTCAGGCAAAGGTTGGCTTAGATTCCTACCATTGTGACTGTCTCCGAGTTCCTGGCGTTACTTAGGAAGGTCACTAAACGTGGCAAACAAACGTTTTAGACTCTGCTGGATGGTTCCCATCTGGTTCCTTAGCGTTTTCGCGTTTTGGTTGGTTCAGGTGTAGTTTCCGGATTCAACCCACTAAAAGTCAAGGATAAGTTCAGGATCTCAGGGCAGTCCAGGCAAGTCAGTCAATTGGCATGGGCAGCCGGTGTACTGACGTACTCCATTTCGCACCTCAGAAACCCCGGAATCAGAAAGCCGAAAGCGGATCGGCCCAGCCTGGGCCAATTCCCGCCCCGGCCTCGGCTCGAATCTGAGGATCGCCGCCCTAGCGAAGCGCCGCATCTCCCAGGAGCTGCTGGAAGGTACGTCGCACCCCAGACGAAATGCGGCGCGTGCGCGGAAATGAGTGTTTCTCCAAGTGCGCGTGTGTGTATGCATATAAATATATATATATATATGTATATATATATATATATATATCAACACCTGTGTTTGTAGGTTATATATTATATATGTATATCTTTTTAGGTCCGTGTTATTTGTTTGCGTGGTTTAAAAGCAACACAAAGAGCAACTACCATCTTTACATGGTCTCCTGTAAGAAAGACACCCACATGGTGGACTGTAGCTTGGTATTCAAAGGCAAGCCAGGTAGCATTTCAGGACACCAAGCATTTCAGGGACTCCTATCTTGAGAAGCCCCCAGATTACTTGAGCAAAAGGGTTCAGACCCTGACCCCCTTTCAAGCATGTGTTTGTTTTCACGTTTGCCGAGGCCCCCAAGGCCAAGGAAGTCGGAGGCTTAGGTCTCCAGGTATGTTTGGGATGTTTGTTGGGTGTCCTTGCTTCCTGTGGCCACTGAGGACGGAGTTAGAATACATGTTGTTCAATGACAAGTGAGTGAAAGTGAATGTGTGCTTGATAAACAGATTTGCTACTGGTGAAACAGTTCCCTTGCTCTGGTCAATGATATGGCTTTGTGATGACCACGGCCACAAAGGTTTCTGGTACGGGAACATCGGGAACCATGTCCAGATGGATTCCATGTAGGCTGAGATTTTCCCGGGACATTCGCCACTTTCTCCATGTGAGACCAAATGGCCCAACACTGGCGACCCTCAAACAGGTAACATGTATGCGTAGTGATTTGGACCGGGACCCTGATTTGTTTTTCCGGCTTTCCTGGCTTTTCCCGTGAACCTAAGCTGGCTGAGGTTTGTGGGCAAGTTCTGATTTGAGTCCAAAGGTGGAAACGGCTTTCTGCTGGTCTCGTCTCTCTCTCACGACTCCGAGGCAGCCAAAGCCATTGCTGCGGATGTGGGAGGTGGGTGCGAACCTGGGTGATTGCAGCAGCTTGGCAGAAGAGCTGCTACTTGGTTTTGCTGCTTCTGGGGTATCAAAGTCAGCAACTGAGACGCATGTTTCTGTTCAGTAGGCCCCTTTGGGGCCTTGGAGGGTGAGTTATTGATGGTAAACAACAAAGAGGCGAGTTTGAAAGTCAGTCAGAAGGCTTGCACTGAGAGCCTCAAAACAAGGACCAAACCGCCAGAATGTTCCGCTGGCCACATGTTGCTATTGTGCTTCCACGGGGTTGAGCAAGACTCGTCCTGCGAAATGGGAGAACCAACCGCGGAAGGAGTTGCTTGACCTCATTGAGGGACCTTACTGCCCTAGCCCTCATATGTGGATGGACGACATCCTGCACCACCCGACAAACCCTGGTTTCTGATGATTCCCCTGGAAATACCAACAAACAATGGTTTCCCGTGGTTTCAACGTGGTGCAGGACTTCGTCCATCCTCAGTAGAATAGGCCCGCAACCGATGCAACCGAGAAACAGATCTGTTCAGGGTCCCACACGTTTTCTGCTAGTAGTGGCAAGGGCTGGACAGACACAACGATTCTTTTCAATTCGACCAGCGAGGTCTGTGGGCCATTCACATGATCTCCTCCTGGGGCAGTGACAGCGCTCAGCCGCTGCTCGGATTGCGTTTCATGGGGTTTTCCGAGGATTCTCTTTGGCCTCGGTGCCCTTTTTGGGCTTCTACTGTTTGGCGTTAAATCAGAAACCCAGGCCTTGTTTAATCCACTCGATGGGAAGTGAGCCACATTTTGGGGCAAGCCAAGCCAGAGCGAGGAGTCGAAACCTCCGGAAGCAAACAAGAACCCGGCCCAAGGGCGGAGTGACCCGCGTGGCGAGAGCAGTTGTCCGGACCCGCTGTGAACGCGGCTGAGGGACTTCAAAGAAAACATCCATGTTCACCCAGTTTGGGGGGTTGTTTTCATCCCTGACTTTTCAGAAAGACGAGCTGGGTAAGCTTAAAAACGTTTGGTCGACGGATCGGCAGGACGGACATGGGGTTCACGGAGATCAGGTTCCTGAAAATGGAGCAAGCGAAATCCTCGTGGGCGAGCTGCGGCATGAGGGTTTTTGCTAGGGGGAAGCTAAAAGGAAGGTAACTCATTTTCAGAGGCCCATGTCGCATAGTGGAGCAAGCGGAACCGACCCAGCGAGGTATTCAAAGGAACCAAGGGAACCCGTCTTGAAGTCAGTTAGCTAACAGGGGATTGCTCTTCAAGGGGGCCCTGGATAGTGCCATACCCGCGCGAAGGTTTTCAGACCTAAGACCTCAGAGCCAGGAACCTTCGAGGACGAACCCTTGAATGGTTCTGTGGTCAGCGAACATAGGAAGCCTGGTTCAAGGGGTTTTGGAAGAGAACCCTACGGTGGATGATAAACTCCCAGGGATGGAGTGAGAATAGAAATTTGCATCAGTGCACACACCAAATATCACCAAATTGCCAGCAGGCAAATGACAATCCAATATCATTGTAGCACCTGTCAAACACCAAACAACATCATATTACATGTACCCTCAAAAAAGCGACACACATATATGTATATATTATTGTATACAATACACATACCGGGATGCGTTCGGCGTCATTGTTTGTGGTAATATGCCAGCCCTTGTTCTAGGGGTTGATTCCCCATTCTTTTCAACCATCGTTCTGTTCACCAGATCTTTGGGTTTCCGGAAGTTTTCTAGATTGAAGTATCTCCAGAAAGATTGGAAATGGAAGGTAGCCCAGGTAGCCCCAGACTTGTACCAACGTTCAAGGCAGCCCCTCTTCGACCTCGAGGCGGCGCTCTTCGAGCCCATCAGCGACGCCATCACGGCAGCCAAAGCTGCCGCACCTCGGCGAGGGCAAAGAGATTTTGGTTTTGAAGAAGTGGACATGTGAGCTACCACCAAATGGTTCGGAACAAGGGATATATGTTTTGGAGTGGAATAGGGCCCAAACACCCTCAAAGAACGAAACACGGACCTGGAGTCTCCATGGCCCTTTAAAAATGGTGGTCATTTCCTAAAATAATGGGGTCATGGACCCATTTTGAAAGGGCCATGGAGACTCCAGGAAGAAGTGGACATGTGTTTTCGCGAAACAGTCAATGTGCCGGACAAGACACGTGGGGAGAACCATCATTTGCGGGGGTGGCCCTATTTTGACACATGGGAAAACCATCATGTCTTGTGGCCGCCTTAGTTTGACACAACGGAAAGCCGTCCTGCTTGGTGGCTCCCCGATTTTGGCAGGAAAGCCATTATCGACTTGACACACGGGAGAACCACATTGTTGTAGGCACATAGACACACCATCTATGTGGGAACATATTTTTTTTTGGACCCCCTCTATTTTGACACATGGGACAAACCATCAACATTTGTTGGCTCCCCTATTTTGAATGACATGGCCCCTGTTTTGGCACATAGGCAAAGCATATTTGGGTTGAGTTCCCTAGTATTGGACACATAGGAAATAATGTTTTTTGAAGTTCCCATATCTTGACACATATTCAAACCGTCATTTTCGTGGTTCCCCTATTTTGACAGGCAAACCATCATATGTTTTTCTTGGGGGGGGTTCACCTACTTTGACAAATCAGCTGCAAGCTTTGGGGTCTCAGCCCAGATAGGCCGCGGGATGGTCCCCTGAGATTTTCGAGGGTTCCCGGGAACCATTTCTTTGTTGCTTGATTTTGTTTGGGGGGGCTGCTTTGACACATGGGAAAACCAATCATTGTAGGTTCGCCTTTTTGACAGGTGGGAACACATGCATTCCGTTTTTTTTGTCCTAATTTTCTTGGGGGGGGGGAGGGGTGATTGCCCTACTGTGGATGGACAAAATCCTGCACCTCTTTGAAACCATGGCAAGCCAATTGCTTGCCAGTATTTGCAGGGGATTCATCATTCCAAGGTTTCTTAGGTGGTGCAGGATTCCGTGCATCATTTTCGGTTTCACCATTTTTGAAACCTGGGAAAACATGATTTCGTGTTTCTTTTTGTTTAGAGTTTCTTTTGGGGGGGAGGGGGTTCCCCTATTTTAACACATACACTTATGACAAGGGTCCCGCCGGGTTGGCGCCTCCAAGGTCGCCGCCTTGCGTCGCCGCAGCTTGGTGAGGAAGGTGGCGGTGAAGCAGCTGGCGCTCGGGGAGCAGGCGGCTCCGCGCGTTTTTTTGTTTTTTTTTTCAGGGCGCCCCGTGTTTTGGGTGGTGGTTTCAAAGGGAAACCAAGTGGAAACCATAGATTGCGTTCACGCAAAGCCATGAAAATGTTCATTCCAGTCAATTGAGGGCCATGTGTTAGGGGGTCGCCTGATTATCATAAGGTTCCACAGTTCTACCCTTGTGCGAGAGTCTTTGGGAGCAACCCTGGATACAGCCTGGGCACTGAGAAACGCGAGCTCACCGATTTGGGGGGGTAAAACGAGCTGAGCCATCAAGGTGTTTCGCTTGCGGACTCTGTTTGATGTTTCCCTGTGAGCGCCGAACCTACGACAAGGACGCCCCTCAAGTCCCTGGCAGCCCCAGAGTGGAAAGGCGCCTTCAGCGATCTTCGGCAGGTGAGTAGGACATACCGAGTATTGTTCGTCCATTTGGCGGGGCATGTGAGAAACTGGCAAAGGGTTCATCCTAGTTATTTAGACTTTTTGAGGATACTCATTTTTTAGTTTTAAAGGGGAAGTTAAACGAAACCAACCATCTAACCCTACAAAAGAGACAACCGTACTGTGGATGGACAAACACATTGTTGCACCACTTTCAAACCATGGTTGAAACCATTGTTTGTTGGCATTTACATGGGGAATCGGATCAAACACCGAGAATTCTGTACAGTGCTGCGAAATGGATTTCGCAGTATCCCTGATTGAACCCTCTGAAGCCAATTGGGGGTTTGGAAAAACATCCAAAGCACCAAGCCAAACCACCAAGTAGGAGAGTGATTCAGCATGACCATGTCACGCGTGTCTCTCTCCCTCCGCGACTCTCTGGAGGTGGGGCACCTGGAGATCAACATCAAGCGCCGCTCCTCTGCGGAGGCAATGGCAAAGATGGAGGGCTTGTCAAACGGGTGGCCCGCGTTTTCGTGGGGCAGCCTCTGGTTTGGCTAAGGGGGAGCTACAAAGAAACACTTGCCCATAGGGTGCCCAACCCAAATGTCAACTTCTTCTTCGCGGCTCCAAAGGGTCCTTGCCCTGTGCCCTGGAAACGGATGCACCGCGTCCAGTTAATCCAAATGTCAACTTCCAATTAATCCAGAACCACCTCAAATTAGTCCACATCGAGCTGTGTTTTCTTGCTTTCGTTGTTTGCCGCGGCAGGGTTTCAGTTCTGGGTGGGTCCCTCTAAGTAGGGACATGAGCTATTCTCGGGGATTCCTTTGACTAGGGCTATCCGGATAAACAAAGTTTACATCAAAATGGACGCTGTTTCTTGGTGTACCTTTACATGCCAACAAACAGTGGTTCAGAAACATACCGAAGATCTCTTTATACAGGTGGGGCTGGCACCCACCACGAGTCATGGCATCGCAGATCTCGGCTTATTTGTGTGTGTTTTTTGGGTCGGACCCCCAAAAAACGGCGCAGTTGTTCCTTTTGGTTTCCCTTTTGACGGTACCGACTCAGAAAACCAAAACCGAGCCACGGCCATGCTCCACCCTGAGGCCTCCTTCCACGGGTGTCAGGGCTTCCAGGGGGACTGTGAGGCGCGGCGCTCGTGGTCCCTTCTCGTTAGGAAGGAAGGGTTGCCTTGAACTCAGTTCAAGCGGGGGACGCTCCCCCCAATTTTGAGAACCCCCCCCCAAACTGGCAAAAGGGTCAGACCACTCTTTGCGCTTGGTCGTCAAGCCCGGGGCTCTTCGGGTTTGGACTGAAGAAAGAAAGAGTTGCCGGACTGTTGGGCTTCACTCAAGAGTCAAAGGGAGGTCTTCCCTCAAGTTAAAGGTGCCAGTTCATTGCCACTCTGCGGAGGATGCCAGTGTGAGAGATTTAGGGGAGATCCAAGGGAACCAAGGATACCCCCAAAAGGACGCCCTAAAATCAGAGGGAGAGGGGGTGGAGGGTCCTTTTGTTGTGGATCGCCGGCCAGGTGCACCAGGCCGGCCTCTCCGTGCGATCGAAACCACGCGCAGATTTGTAGAGTTGTCTTTGTGTCGTCAAATTTTGGGGATCCCACTAATGGGTAGGTGTCCTTTGGGAGTTTGCTTTGGGGGGTCTTTGCAAGCAGCCCTTTAGTTGGCACGTGGCATAGCAGACGCGCTGTCAGGGTATGGGTTGCAGGGTTTTCGGCACACCGTTGACCGGTGTTGCAGGTTGGTATCGGTTTTGGGTGTTGACCTACAGGTCCACGGCAATATGGCCACCTCTAAAAATGTAAACGGACAGACAGAAAAACAAATGTGTTTTTTTTTGGGGTTATTGTCCCAGAAGTTGCTTACATGTGCAGCCTATACCATTAAGCAACACCATATTGCTTTCAAGCTGAAGATGTACCCCGTAAAATGGATGTATTTGGTGGAAGTGCTTTGCGGAAATGCTTCTCTCACTTCAAGGCCTCTTGGGGCTGGGTAGTCTTTGTGATCACCCTGTTTGGCCATTTGAGCATTCACTTCACGGCTGCATTCCCAGTGCTTCCAGCATATTTGCAATGTGTGTTTCCATGATTTTGGTGGTTTGGCGTCTGTGTAGACGTGCGCTTTTATGATTCTGGTGCTTTGACTGTTGAGAAGAGACCGAATCAAGCAATCATGTAAAGTCCATGTGTCTGTCTGTCTGTTTGTCTGTCTGTCTGTCTGTCTGTCTGTCTTTCTGTCTGTGTCTGTGTCTGTGTCTGTGTCTGTGTCTGTGTCTGTGTCTGTGTCTGTGTCTGTGTCTGTGTCTCTGTCTGTGTCTGAGTGTGTGTGGTGTGTGTGTGTATGTGTATATGTATTAATAATAATATACATATATATATATATGTGTGTGTGTGTCTGTCTGTCTGTCTGTCTGTCTGTCTGTCTGTCTGTCTGTCTGTCTGTCTGTCTGTGTCTGTGTCTGTGTCTGTGTCTGTGTCTGTGTCTGTGTCTGTGTCTGTGTCTGTGTCTGTGTGTGTGTGTGGTTGGTGTGTGTGTGTGTATGTGTATATAGGTGTATATATTTGTATATATGTGTATATATATATATGTATATATGTGTATATATGTGTATATATGTATATACATATATGTGAGATTGATGGTGCACCAAAGGTTATGAAACTTAGCCATTTAGCAGGGCAGGTGTGCGTGCGGAACAGGCATCAGGTGCTTGATTGCACGTTGATCAAAAGTGTTGGCACTACAGCAGCGACAGCAGCAGCAATTTCCAGCAGCCCCTTGCCTGCCAACATGTCAACCTTTTTGGATAAAGCGGTTTGTCTCTACGACTTGGCTTTGGCAATTTCCCGATCAAATCAGCTGCGCTTGGATCACGGCGCAAGGTTTCACACAGTTGCTCCGAGCCTATCATGTTTAAACTAGGGCAGAACATTGGTACATTGGTCAGGTTTTGTCTGGCTTCCCTCTGTCAACTTTTTGCCAACTGGCTGTGTCGAATGGGAGCAACCTGTGTTGGTGGTTTGATTGTGGGGGTCCCCCTTTTTTGCGTTCATCGTCGCGAGGTAAAGGTCGAATGGGAGTAACTTTGGATGAAAAACAAAGGTGGAGATGGAGACGTTGGATCACTTACTGATCGGCGGCTTGGAGGTCGTCGATCTTCTGAAGATCCATGTTCAAGGCATGGTGGGGTGGGTGGGGGTGCGGTAGCATCTCCCGACAAAAGGGCAGGGGTGAAACCCAACTCGTCAAAGGGCAAACAACACGGGCTGATATCTTCTGTCAAGAAGCTTTAGTGTAGCGAATCAGAGGTCACCTTTCAGCCCTTTCTTTGTTGACAGCGCGCCCTGATTTGGACGGAACTCAGAGTCAGACGCGCAGCCCCCAGGTTCTTGGCGGCTTCCCTTCTCGAGCCTCCGAAGTCGGATCACAGTTGGGGGCTGCCTTTGGCGCTGTTTCGTTGCGAGTGTTTTTGTTGGCAAGATCAATCACCTAGCTCAGCTACGCCCAAAGTGGATCGACCGGATCTGACCAGATCTGGTGTTCCTGTTGATTTTAGTCAAGGTTTTGAAAGGTTAACGGTTAACCTTCATTTCTGGGTCCTTTGGGCAATTGAGCTGGATAGACAAACTCACTCCCCCTGTTTCTGGAAGAACCCTAATCAAACCTCAAGCCCTAAACCCTGGGAAGACCTTTTTTGTGGGGCAAGTTCAGACTTTGTTTGGTGTGAAGGGATTGGGAACTCGCCTCGCCAAAATGCTTCTGGGGCAGCTGGATGCAATGTGCTTGTGGTTTTGTTGAGACGCAAGAGGAACCGAAATCCATTTTGGGGGGACCAAGTCCGCTAGCAAATGGGTCTGTCATTTTTTAGAGATGCCCTTTTTGGGTTGTTTCCAAGGAAACACCCAAAGGAAAGCCACATGTTCGAAGGGTTCCTCTTATTTTGAGCCAAGCCCACATTCGCAAGTAGGATTTGGAGCGTTTTCCCAGTGTTTTCTGTTTAACCGGCCTCCTTTCGGTTTCCCTTTAAAGGAATTGGAGCAGGGGGTGGTTGCATTTGTTTTTCATCAGACCGACATACCCCAAACTTGCTGGTGCTCAGTAGGGAAATGAGAGAATGAGCCCTATAAACCATGCAACTGGTGGTTTCCTTCAGAAAATTTCTGGGTTTATTCCCTCATTCCCTGCATATCGCAGCAGCATGATTCACAAATTTCTGCTTGAAGCGAAGGCAGCGAGCTGCAAGTTCTGCATGGGGCGCAGCACTCGCTGGCCACGGTGGGAGATTTGCTTCGACTCGGATTCGGCTTCGGGGCGACTCGGGGGGATGACAAGTTCATACACAGTGGATCCCAGTTAAACTTATACATATATATATATATGGTAGAGGTCTGGCCCCCCCCCAGCTATCGTCTTGGTAGCCTTAAATAGGGCCCCACCCCCCACCCCCCCCTCCCCCTGTGGGCCCGCTGGTTCAGGTTCTGGTCATCTTGCAAAAGGCCTCTCCCCCCCCCCTGTGGGCCCGCTGGTGGGTCAGCTTAGGGCCAAGGATTCGAGAGTCGTACCCCTGTCGGCGAGCGGCCACCACCCCCCCCCCATGTGGGGGGGGATACCATTGGGGGGCGGGGGGGCGGCCGCTCGCCGACCGGAACCATTTTTTCCTTTATCTATATGTATACGGTCACTTCCTAAGTTCCTGGCCTTCTTAGTCACTTTTTGCAAAGACCCACTTTAGTGGTAAACAACAAGTTGAGACTTTGTTTGGCCAGTCCACTCAGGAAGTGAGTATTATAAGCAACAAGGCCGTTACCGCGCCTCTTGTGCTCAACTCTCTGGTGGAAATTCCACTAGTGGTTACCCCTGGTTAGTAAAGGGTACCTCCCCACCACCTGGCCCCCCCCCGTCTTCAAGGTCGACAAGGTTTGGACAAATCCCCCAAAACTGCACCACCTAAACTTCCCCTATAAATACCAACAAAAAGTGGTTTCTCGTGGTTTCAAAGTGACGCAGGTTTTTGTCCATCCACAGTAGGGCCTTAGTATTGATGAGTTTAAGCAGCGGGTGTTTTGGCGGGCGGGCTGCACCGTACCTTTAATGTGGGGGCGGGGGGGTTGGGGAGGCCCAGAAAGTGATTGGGTTTGGTTGTTTTGTTTTGGGCAAACCTTGTTGACCCTTTGCTTCAGTATTGGCGGGATTCTGGGAGGCAGGGGAAACCTTTAATCGGGTTGAGGGGTTACAAAACATGCACTGGCATAGCTGGGGGGGATCGTTTGTCAAGCCTTGACAAGCATCTCAAAAGCATTCGTGGCGGGAGGAGAGTTTTTGCAATGGCTCCAACTGCACACCGGAAAGAGATTCCGCTTTTGTTAAGTCAAGTAGTCTCCGATAGTGCGCACACACACACACGCACAACCTGTTCAAGCAGCCCCGGCTATATAAGAACCAAACAAACTGCCGGACAAGAGGATCCCCACATTTCCAATGATAATTCCGATCAATTCATGGTGTGAGGATGCTAGCGCGCGAGAGCCACCAATCTCAGTGAGGTGGAAGCCTGGAAGCGTCCCAGGTCGTCATGAGCCTGATCAACCAAACATGTAAGATGGGGGGTCAAAAACATTCTTCGGCTTGCCAGGGACCGGAGTCCAAGGGAAAAACCTCGGCTCTGCTTGAGGTGCCGTGCATAGAAATCCCCCCAAAAACGGGCTGCTTCCAAAAAAGTGGCAATTCCAACAGCCCAAGCTGAAGAACCCCAACTCGGTCACGTGCCATCCAACTCGCGAGGGCCGCTTCTGCGTGGTCTTCCTGCAAACCGACGCTGCGCGCATCGGGCAGCGCGAGGAAGTGACCAGCGACCCTTGGCGACTGGGGAGGGCAGGTGGACAACGACGCTTTGAGTTCCTGGCGATACCTGGACCCTTAATTAAACCACGCCCCCAAAAAAAACACGGGACATCACCCTCTGATGTTCGGGGCAACCCATTCTTATGGGTAGTGTTGTTGGTCCAGGCAGTCGCTTTGTGGGAAGACCTGTTCAGTGAAGAAAAGTTTGGGCGTGGCCAATCTCGAGAGGATTCAGCGCAACCGGACCCGTTGAGCTCTTGAAAGGAAGGCCGATGGCTCAAGCAGAGGCTTGGCGCGGTTTCAACCCAGGATCTAAGGTTGGTGGCAAGTCTTGCCGGAATGATTCGGTGAAACGACCCGGACACTGGGGCGGTCCTTGGCCGTTGAAGAAAAGGAATTGATCAATGTTTCAACCCCAGTTTATTTATGCCAGGGCGGTATTCCCCTCAAAAAGTGATGATTCCCCACTAAATCCAGGGACACCCCCATATTAATCAGCAGGGGCTTTATCAGGGGTTTATCAATATGGGATCAACATTATGCCTCGTTGGCTTCAGGTGTGCTCCTTTGGCCAAAGGGAGACCTATCACTTGGGGCCTAGCCGAAAAGCACGAAGGTTTCTCAGACCCTGGCAACGGAAAGCACAAACGCAGTTCAACAAAGGGGGGTTGGCCCAACCCGAGCTACGACCCCCCCCCCCCACATTTTTGTTCAGCAAGGTTTCATTGGGACCGGCCAAGCGCTTTGACCGGGCAAAGCGAACGGTCAAAGCGATCCCCACCCCAAGCACATGCCTTGGCATCATGACCCCAAGCCTTGTGCTTTGTTTGCCAGGGACAGGGAATAGGAATTTGTGTTGTCCCAGACCCCCTATTCAACACCCGACAAACGCAACGTGACTACAATCTCTCATGACCTTTATGCTACATTGAAACGTCTTAATTGTTGTCCTCTCTTCGCTAGTATGTGTTGCCGTGTGTTCCAAGTTTCATGTTTCTTGTGTAGATGTGTGTACTGCCCATTTGTCCTTTGTCACGTTGTCCTTTTGTTGTTTCCTTCTTCGTCAAATGTTTGTATGTGTTCCCGTTTTATCTCTATGCTTTGCATTTTTTCAGTTTGTCCTTTTCCGTGCTCGTAACTTGTGTTTGAATGGTTCCTTGCTTTCATCATTCCAGTTTCTTGCTGTCCCTTGGTTTCCACATGTCACCATATTTACATGCTGCCTTGGATTTGTTTCCCCGATTTGGTTGTTCAGACATGGTGCCTTCGTGTCTGCATATCCTTTGATTTGTCTTGCTTGGTTTGTTCTTAGCGTGTTGTTCCACGTGTCATGTTTGCTCACTTCGCTTTGGTTCTATGCAGGTTATATATGTTATTATGTCCAATATGTATGTCCTTGTTCTTTTGGACTTCTTGTGTAATTGTCAAGACCTTATGGCTCCACAGTTGTTTTTCTCGCTTCTTGTTTGCATTACTACCTGTGTTTGCATTTGTCAGGTGATTTTTCCCCGTTGCTTATGAGTTTATGCCTTTTCTTTGCATGCTCTTTTTGCGGTTTTTGCTGCTTCGCTTGTTCCCTTGTCCTCCATGCTTCAATGCTTTTTGTGTTGCGCATTTGCTTCCTTATTCTCCGTATTCAGCCACATTCTATTTCTCGTTTCCCTGTTTTGTTCTGTCTTGTTCGGCCCATTTTGGAACGCAACTTGACACACTTTTGCACAAGCCGAGCGCTGCTTCAAGCGAGCTGCCTTTCTTCGGTGCTTCGCTTGGTCCTTACATCAGTGTTTCATGGGCCATTCTCATGCATCCGCGGAGGTATTGCATGTTACTCTTACCAAACAAAGCCAGCACGGGCCAGATGGCAAGTTTCCCCTACTCCCAACTCTTGACGCCGTTCAGGACTACATCGTGGAGTCCTTGATGGAAATTTTCAGCCGTGCCCTTAGAGGTGAACTGGCCCTGCACATGCGTCCCACGGTCAACGCACTCCACTTGAGGGGTTGTCGGGCTGGTCATTAGCCTAGCAAGGCCGTTGGAAACCGCGGGACATGAGCAACGGGTGGTGTGCCATTCTTGCATCGGTGTTGCAGGTTAACGGGTATCGGTTTCAGGCCCGTATCAGTTTCTGGGAACCCCGGCCAACTATTTGTTTTGCAAGCCTTACATTCTTTGTACGGCCAGGTTACTAAGTTGTTGCCTCATTTGTTTCCTTGTACATCAGCTGGGTTTGCTGCTGTAGATAGGCTGAACTGAGCAACTTGGGAAGACACGAGTAGTTGTTGCTCGTTTGGAGCATGAAACGTTGTAGTGGGTCAACGTTTGTCCTGAGCCTCAAGCGCATCCTACACGCTCGTAAAAAGACAGCAGTTTGTTTGTTTGTTTGTTTGGTTGTGAGGTATGACTGAGACTCTAGCATGAAGGTCCAAACAGTTTGGATTTGCCACATTACCTCGAGGGGTCGGTTCAGCAACCAAGACATGATGTTCAGACGCATGAAGTACCCATACCGTGTCTGTCTTGCTTTTTCCTGAAAGGATCGTGCTTTTTTTAACCATTCCATGACTTGCTGCGAAGCCTAAGAACCCTGTGTCCTTATGAATAGGTCACACACAAATCACCTACTGAGACTTGATAATCCTTAATGAATATTGACTGGTTCAGCCTTGGGTTTGTTTGATAACTCGACAGAGCAGGGTACTTGGCAAGTGGTCTTCACAATGGTTACAACCCACTTAGCGAACTTGCAACCATGGCAAATGGGTTACGACCAGGATTACCAACCACTGGAGGGTTGCAACCATGAGTGCAAAGCAATTCCAATCGGCCCATTTTGTCCATATTCTGGACACTTTTTGGTTTCCTTTTGGTTTCCTGTTGATTTCCCGGTTTTCAATGAGTTCGCAGTCGCGACATGAGGCAACTACTCCGCGGTGGCGGCTGATAGCCGCGGCGAGGCGGTCGTCCCCCTGTCGAAGCTGAAGGCGCGGCCGCAAGGAACTGGCGGGGGTGGGCGTGTTTGTTTTGGGGAGCCTACGTATGGTTTTGGTTTGGTTGCTTTAGAGGGAAGCCAAAGGGAAACTCACCTATCTTAGAGGGTTCAAGAGAAGGACAAGCCCATTCATGCCTTGCTGGTGATTTTTGAAGGAGTCCAGTGTTTCCCTTTTGGGTGGTGCTGATTGTCACCATGTTTGGCCCATCTAAGATGAGTTCCCGCCTGATGGTTTCAGGGGAAATGAAGGCAACCCTGTCTTTGGACGCAAGGGCTGTGAATTCACCGACTGGAACTGGAATGACCCAACAACAGTTTCCAGTGTTTTTCCATTGAACAGGTCACTTCTTGCAACTGGGTCACCCGTCGGATCTGTTTTGGATAGTTTCTGGCAGGAGGACATGCGGCCTGACAAAATATTTTGTCTGCTGTTGGTTTGGCGTCGACGAGATGGGCGGACAACAAAGGGCCAAGGCCAACTGTCCCATGCCACCTTGGGGAACAAATAATCTTGTCCGTGAGTCATACTATGGCCGCATTTCTCAAAATATCCAAAATGGTGGGATACGCAGAAATGCTTGTAAATCATGTCCACCATAGGCATGTCCAAATATGTAGTGAAAGGGTGCATGGATTCACGTTGATGCGCCTTTTGCCGGGAGAAGCACGCGACGAAACCACACAACGGCCCAACCATCTACGACTCTGTACCGTTTTTGGGTGCTGAAAAATGTTGCTCTTTGAGGTTTTGGAGGGGTCCGCGGCTCCATGGTTGGTAACTTGGTTTGGGGTTGATCTTTGTTATATGGGGGGTTGATCATTTTTTGTCTTATCCTCAGGGCCATCTGGTTGAAATGTCACCTTAGTGGAAACAACAACTCCAGGTTTTTCCGGTGCCACTTTCGGATACCAAGAAAATCCCCGTGAAAGGTGACAAATTGATAGAACGGAGTTGCCCAAGCCTGTCACGTGTTGCTGCCAATTCCTTGTGTCAGAACATGTGGACATGTTGGATATCGGCTTTCTGATCAAGTCATAGTTACGCCTTGCGATGGATTTTCCAACAGGAAGGCCTGGCCCTTTTTTTTGGGCGGGGGATTCCTTTCAAATCAATTCAACATCAACCGACATTGCAGAAGGCAATCGCATTCTTATCATGGGAATGCATCGGGCGGTTTATTGCTGGTGACAGTTTCCGGGTTCCTTGCGGAGACCGAAACCAAGGAGGGTGCAACTTGAAGCGAGATTCCCAGTTTCAACTTGGATCAAGGAACCACAAGGGCTGGATATGCTGTACTTCCCCAATTCTTTCAGATTAGGGTCAAGCACCTCGGGAATTGTGGTGGCTGCTGGCTTCTTTGCTGTCTCATGAGACGGAGAGACAGCTTTGTCAAACTGTGTGTTTGTTCTAGTGTTGGGAAATGGTCACTGATAGACAGGCTCACATGGAACACCCGCAGAATGTTGGTTTTCCTTCTGGTTTCCCATTGAAATGATGTGCTCCAAAATCTGGTCCCCCAGTTTGTCCACCCAGTTCAGTCGTGTTGTGGCTTTGCGTGCGAGGCTAGGTTCCAGCAGAAGGACTGGGCGAAAGCGGCGACACAAAGCGGCTAGTGCAAGGATCAAAAGGACTCTTCAGAGACCAATGTTGGAGGTATTTCATGGAGGTTGTGTACAACTTCCACAAGGGGTACTGCATGACAAGCTTAACTTATATTGGTGGAAAATGAGCATCCACATCTTGAACATGTCACCGGGAAGTGCAATTGAAAGGAATGTGATGAGATGTGATGAGTCACACCCAAGACCTCGCTGCGTCGCTTTTGTTTGCGTGGGAGCTCTCTTTTGAGGTTGATCAAAGGGAATCCAACGGGAAGTCGTGCTGAGGGGTCCTTGAAGTTTGAGACAAGCGCATTGGGGTAGTTCAAAGATCAGGATGTGCCTCCGACCATAGGTGCCCCTATCTGTGCATTGGCAAGGCTCCCGAAGAGGTGTTGACGATGTGCTTGCAAAAAACAACTAGTGGATGTCTGAGTCGGGACCGCTTTTGGACACTCAAAGGAGCGGTTTGTGGAAAAGCACCCCATTTCTGGAGCGCGAAAACTAGGAGAATGAAACTGGGGAGCCCGCCACCCTTTGTCGCTGAAATGTGCTCAGAGCCCTTCGATTAGAATTGTTGGAGCTGCTTTTGGGGAGCCGCAAGAACAAGTAATGTGCTCGGCCAACAGGTCCCTCACTAGTGGAAACAACCAGCTGGGTTCCAGTTGTTTGTCTGAATCCCTTCTGTCCACCAACATGGAACCCACCACTAGAGGGTTTGTTGGAAAATATGTTTTTCAGGACCTGTCAGTCAAGTTCCATATTGGTGGACAGGAGTGTCACTGAATGGTTTTGGGTTTCTCCTTTGGGGGTGGCATTGAAAACCATTGCTTGGTGGGCTTACAGAATACCAGGATTGACACAACCTCCTACTGGGGTATGGGGGCATTTGTTTTGACTTTTGTGGGTTCCTTGTGGAGAGGGCGACATGGAGATTTCTCCCAATCTCCTCACCAGCCTTCAAATTGGCGCGTCAAAGGTCCGGGCTTTCAGTGCGAAAGATGCTCTTTGTTCTCAGAGAAGGGGTGGCCGAGTGGCCGGCGATGCTGCTCTATTCGGCGAGAGGAGGGTTGCATGCTCGAGTGGCATGTAGCTCGCATGTGAATCGCAACAAGACCACTGCCAAGAACTTCTCGCAGGACGATTTGGAGGATGCAGTACTGGCGGAATACTCTTGAACGTGGGTTGGACATACACCGTGTCCATGTCAAAGGGGGGGGTTCTCCGGGCTTTAAAGAATAGGCAGTAAGCGGATGTCATTCCCTTCACCTACCACTTTGATGAAGGTACAGACAGTATGACAGTACGTTGGATGCCCCTGCCATATTGCAAGTGACCCACCCAAACGGAACAACTAGAAACCAGGGGTTCCTTGCTCCAATGATCACGGAGACAGGGGGGTTCCAATAGTTCCCTTACTTGCAATATGGCAGGGGCATCCATAAACAATGATTGTGACTACTTGGGGTTATAAGAGTCAGTCACGGTTGTTTCCCTTTACCTGGGGGGACTTTGAGTTATACCAGACCAGCCTCGCTTGTTCAGTGGCAGCTTTAAAGACCATTGGCTTACAGACCCAAGGACTTACTCCCTATACCATTTGTAGAGGAGACTCCTGTTGGGGGACCCTCTTCTGGGTGACCCATGTACGTATTAGCGCCACTTCCTCAAACCCGGGGATTGCCCCGGTTAAGGGATGGTCCCAACTGCCACAGATGGGTGCGGATGTCCGCCTTCTTATTATTGAAGCATGGTTGGTTCACTATTTTATTACCGGCTTTTGGTTATAACTCATACAGTGGACCAACTCCTGCACCGCTTTGAAACCATGGTTTAACCATCGTCAAACCATTGTTTCTTGGCATTTAGAGGGGGATCATCAGAAACCAGAGTTTCTCAACGGTTGTGCGTTGGATGGATTTCGCAACCCACAGTCTGCAGAGCAGTACACGTTTGGTTGGTTTTTAACCAGAAGCCAAAAGGAAAACCACCATTTTTTGTTGTTTGGGAGGGGGGGGGGGGGGCGGGAGGGCTCTAAAAAAGGACACTCATATCGGCATGGCTCAAAATTAAATAGCTCGGGGTTACGCGGGTCTTAGTCTTTGGTTCCATTCACCAAGGTGCCATTTTGGCTCCACTTCTTTGAGCCACGGCCATACGTCGCAGGATCAGAACTACTACGTGGCGGCCTGGCACATGGGCCAAAGATGCGCCCACCGCGCCTCCTCCTTGGCGGCGGAGGAGCTCTGGGGCCAGGCTCCGTGCTTTTTTTTGTTTCTCGTTTTTTTTTTGTCTTCTTCTTTTTCTCGGAGTGGGCCGCAAAAAAGCGGGGGCCTCACCAAAAATGCCGTTGTCTTAGTTTTTTAGTTTTTTTGAATTATGGGGGATCCCCTAAATCAGGTTTTGGAATACTAAAATGTGCACATGATTTCCTGCGGCCACGAATATGAGTCTAGGGGTACCTTCCATTTCCATTCTTTCCAGGGATCCTTCTTTCCAGAAAACCTCCAGAAACCCAGGGAAAATGGCAGGTTTTTGAAAAGGCCGATAATTGAAAAGAATGGGGAATCAACCCCTGCAAAAAATGCCATTGGCTCAGTTGCTTTTATGGGGGATCCCCTAAATCAGCTTTTGGGATACTAGAATGTGCACATGATTTCCATTGATTATGATTGATTTATTTCTGTTGGTTTGAAAAGGCAGTTGGGAGTATATTGTGTGTTGTTTCTAGGGACTTAAGCGAATAATTTGCATCATGGGGTGTTGAATTGGCCAACATAGGCGTCCTTTTTCTTCCATTTGCTGAATATGTATTTGTTTGTTTCTTAATAGACCCCCCTTGGTTATATAGGGAAGCGATTTCACCACTGGATGTTTGTTTGCGTTTTCCAGGGGGCAAAACCGCAACCGGAGGATTAGAACGGGGTTTGGGGGTCAATCAAACCAAATCACCTCCGATTCATGGGATAGTGCTTGTAATTTAGCTCCCCGAGTTCCCCAGACGTTCGTCACTTGTCGGGACCTAGACTGAACGTTTGAACTGCATGTAGCCAATCCACGGAAAAGGCCGAGGGTTTCCATGTGCCTGGTTAGTGAACCAATCTTTAAACTCGTAGGGAACATGGCAAAGGGTCCCCTAAGATCGGTTGAGGATCCAGATTGCTTCTTAGTTGCAGAAACATACCTGTAGGTCGCTTAGTTACTTAGTTGTCTCTCCCTGGATGGTACATGAGCTCATTTGCCCATATGCACATGAATTTACGAGTTTCACACTGACTGACGTTTGACATCAGTGGGGGCTGTCAATTACGTTGGTTTCATTCAAGCATGCTCAGAGTGCACATTCGGTGTTGGCTTGCCAGGTATTCGAGCAAAATGTGGAACAAAAGAGAGCGGATGTGCTCGGGCGCTTGGGCAGCATGCGCGGATCCGGCTTCTACTTGGGCCTGTTTCTCATTAGGGACCTATGGCATTCAGAAGCTTTGGCAGACACGGGGCTTTGGCAACCTGGGACCCATGTGCAAAATGACTGAAAGGATGGATGCACATATTTTTGGGTTTGGCTGGAACATGTCTTGTTTGAGTCGGACAGCCCTTTGCGGCTTGCAGCTTGACATGCGACTGCAAGCAGGTGCTTTGCTTGCATTGGTTGGGCTCCCAGCCAGAGGGAATCGAGGCACCAAAGCATTGCTGAACCCTGACAACGAGCCGATTTCAGGTCAGCCAAGAAGCACCGCTCAAGCAAAAGAACCAACAAAAGCAACCTGGCTAATGAGGTCGTATTTTCGGAAATATGGGTCAAACAACAGATGCCGACCACACGGCCAACCAGTGCGTTCGGAAAGACCACCAAAAAGGACCCCCAAGAATCTGATAGTGGCAGGATGGCCAAGAAGAATCTGATTAGCGTTTGTTCCTTAAACTGGAAGGCAGCACCAGAGTTCTTTGGACTCCCCCGAAACCCCTTGCGATAAGCTATGGCCATGCGCCGGCGCTGGAGCGTTGTAGCGCTCTCCTTGCTGCTGCTGCCAGCGCTGACGGCAGTGCCTGGAGAGACCGACACTTCGCGAGATTTTCTTATTGGTGAATTCGCCTATGGAATTGTGTTACGCAGGAAACCGCCTCAAAACTCCAATGGGATCGAAATGGCTGTGCACGTGCAGCTGCAACGTGTTATTTGTTGTTGGATTTGTTTATAATTTTGGAGCTTGCCTGCTTCCAACCTAAACTTCAAGCCACGTCAGGAACTCCGAACCTCCGAAAGAAGATCAAACAATGCTAGTTGAAATGTGGTTCCCTTCACCGGGTGATTTGGCGCGGGCTTCCTTTGAATTCCCGGCAAAGGGTTCCTGGCGCCAAGTGGTTGTCCACCCTGGCGATGGGGCAACCCTGATTGTTGCTGTTGCCTGGTTAAGCATTTGGACTTGCGGTGACGTTTGAAACAAGTCGCACCCGTGTGATTTTGAGTGTGCGCATGTTTGTTGTGGGTTTGAAGGAAATCAGAATGGACAACCACCAATTTTTGGGCTCCCTAGCAAATGACGCATCGGTTTGATTTCCTGTTTCAGAAGGAACCCACAAAAGTTGTTTTGGGGTGGCTCACCAAGTTACAGCAAAGCTTTGTTTGGAAAGGTTCCCCAGATAGCTCCTCCGTGTATAGAAAGCACATGTTTGGTTGGAAGGCGTTGTTTTTTTGATAAATCCGGAGTTATGATTTGATGTGGCCCAGGTCGGGCCCTGTCGGGGCAAGCAATTCTGTTGTGGCCTGGGACGGGAGGCCGAAACTGGAATTGCTGCTGAACTGATTGTCAGTTTGAGGTTGGGCCTGAAATATGCATTATATAATTATATATATAATGCATTGATTATATACAGCATGTTGGGTTGGGCCTAAAGGATGAGGTAGAGAGGAAACTAAGTGCTCATTGTTGGCTTTGAAGAAGCTATCAGAACTCCCTCGCCCAGCAAACCTCTGCAGGACGGCCACTGTCGTCGTTCATTCGACGAGCAGGACCCAGACCGAACAGCCTTATCTTGTTGGAAAGGTGGTCGTTTCCATACGCGGCCTTATTTGTCTAAGCCCAGCCTGGGTGTCACAGATAGACGCTAGAGGCACAGAGGCATCCACTCCATGTTCGGATGTTCCAGCAGCTAGCAGTTGCGTCATTCTCACCATTGCCGTCAATTGAAATTCACAGAATACCCATTGGTTGGTCCAAAGCGTTGTTTTTACACCCAAGGCGAATGCACTCAACGACCTTGACAACCTACAAAATTCCAGGGTTCCTTTGAAGCAGACAGGCTTTGGTTGCATGTAGTGTTTTTTGGATACAGCAATGTGTTTGCTGGTGGTTCTCAAAGGCATTCGGTCCCATTCGCGATAGGACTCCTCCCGCTGCTTGCCAGCCCTGCCCTGGCTGAAGCGTTCAGCCCTTTGCTGCGGCCATTCGAAGCTTGACAAGGAGTCGACGACGTGGTGGAAAACTGGGGCTGGCCCCTCATTTCCTGAGTTCCTGAACGTTGATCGTTCAGTTGTTCGGGTTAGTTGTTTTTGTTTTAGCAAATCCACTCAAGAAGTGGGTGCCAAGAGAACACCCCGAGACTTGCCTAACAAGCTAAGTGGAATGGCCCACTTTGGTATGGCAGACACGATGAGTTTCCGCAACCATGCAAGAAGTGGTCAGCTGACCAGCTGTTCGGTGGCACTAGGTTCTTACTCTCACTTGCCGTGGGTTTTGTTCCTAGGAAACAAGAATGCGTAAGTCGTATAGTACATAGACTCTGACACTCCTTCTTTTCTTGGTGGGTCCCAGCCATCCCCTTAGGTTTCAGTTTTGTCTGGCTTCATCGTAGTTTCCGCGAAACCACTAAAAAAATCAAGTTTTGACAGGGGAGCTTAAAACTGACAGCCCACCCTAAGAACCGGCTCCTCTTTTCAGGTTATGGATGGTAGTGAGGCACGCATTGCAAGATAAAACCAAAGGATTGGCCACTTTCGGCAGTTCGCCTCCCCCAAAAACAAAATTGGAACCTGAAAAAGTTCCCCTAGAGGGAAACAACACCTAGTCTTCCAGCGGGTCCCCGCAAGTTTCATGTTATTTTGGTGGAGCGACATGGCAATCCGGCCATGGAAGCTCGTGTTTTCCCTCTCGAATATCGCAGGAAGGCGTTGGCATGATTTGGACACATTTGGACACGCATGTTTACACAGGTGATTGAGCTGAGTGGAGGCAACGAGTGGCTTGACAGGAATCACATGACGCTGAGGAGTGGAGCTTCTTCTGGAACGACACCCCCGCAGAAGGTGCCAAGAGGAAGGTTGACATTCGCTCACATGTTAAGGTTCACAAGACCTGAACCAGACTCGAGCATCAATTATTTATTGGCTGGGGGCACAAACTAACGTAGGAGATGTCAAGGTGTTGCTCAAGGAAACGTGTCTGCGCAAAATGCAGATCTGAAACGAGCTCATGACGTAGTGCCTCAAAGCAAGTTTGGGGGTGCCAGGGCTGTGGTGAAGATGGCCGGCCTCTTAACGGCGCATGTACGCAGCAACATATCATCATATCGCATCACCCCTGCCGCATGAAACGCAGGCGTAGGTCATGGTCATTTGGGTTTCAACGAAAGAAGCGTGATCACCCAACGCTGGCCGGATCTCCTCCGTGCACGCATCAGATGCATGCAGAGAAGGCATGGCATGAGTGGCCTTGAGAAGTTTTACACTGACCCCAGTGCCAATGCATTGGTGAGTTTGAGTTGGGTTGCTACAGTTGGTGGGGTGAAGTTGTACAGTTTTGTGTTCCAGTTGAGTTTTCGAGGGCTTGCAAAGAAAGCAAGGTGCTTTTGCCCATATTTACCGGAGGTTAGGAAGGATAATCAGTTGAGCGTCGCCCTCCAGGTCCCTTTTCGCCGAGCGCCAATTCTCTCAAATTGGAATTGACCAATCAAAACCAAACGGGTCACTGGTCACTGGTCGCAACTGGGCGTTTCCCACCACCTGTGTCCGGAATGCGGGCATGAGTCGGACATGCATGGAGGGGGGGCCCCAGGTATTTAAACCAAGTTGCGGGTGGTTAATCTGTGGGGACAGAACAGGACTGGGCTCGATGCTGCGGCAGTGGCCGAGATTTTGCGGCGGGACCTAGCTGAAGGCGGGGGCGGCATCTAAGATGGTTTTCTTCACCCCCAAGCTGCTCCCCCAGTCCTACTCCAGGGGAGAAGCTGGAATCTATCATAGATACTATCTCTTCCTGCAGCTTCGGTCCATTGGTACATTACATTTTGCTAGAAGCATCGCTCGAGACTTCATTCAGCAAACATCCCCGGAACTTTTTTGTATAAACCTATTTTGAGTTTGGTTTGCGCTCCGCTTGTTTCGTTGACGGCTCTTCCCAAACTCACTTTTCGCAAAGGACATGCACCTGCCAACTTGACTTCTGATGGAAGCCCGAAAAATGCTCGAGAGCAATAGTGGAGCAAAAACACTACAACATGTCACTTTGTGCCCAGGTGGAGGCATCATTCTTTGCTACGATGACTTCTGGTTTTATCAAGGTTAGTGGCTATATGCCCCATTTCTTCCGGGGGTGGATGAATCTGAAATGTGATCCCTACTGTAGATGGACGAAGATTTATTGGTGTGTATGTGCATATAGCAGGCTTTTTAGGGGGCATCGAATCATAAGCCGGGTTCTGAACAGTGGTGTGACAGGGATTTTGCAGCCATCCATAGTATGAAGGTTGCCATGCCTTGCCCCATGAATGCACTCCCATAGCAGATTTCGCCGCTTCCCGATCACATATGAGTCATATAGTGGAATCAAGCCAAAGGGATGTCTGGGTCCAAGCTGGGCAACTGAGTCGCCCATGAGCGCGGTGTCAAAAGCGTCGCCCAAGTTTGGGCCTTGCGTCACGAGCAGTGCGTATCCCTTGACGGAACTATTGTCATTACTTGAACATGGTTAGTGCGCCATCAGGGTTTGGTATAGCTACAAGAGGCTTTGGTGTTTTCCTTCCTACCAACTCAACGACACACCATGCTTTGCTTCCCAAATGTTTGGTATCACAAGCAGTGGGTAGTGGGTTCTCTGAATTTGGCACTGGGATCATGCTTTCCTCTCGAGTCCCGTTTCGGACATTAGCCACCAGGCTCGGCCCAGTTTGGCAAGCAAGAAGTCAACTGGCCAACGCACTCGATCGGAAGTGAGTAATGGGGGTTCTCCGTGAACATGGGGTTGGCATTGGTGTACTGTTTAGTTTAGTTTGGAAATTGATGGCTCTGAATTGAATTGGTTTGCCTCATTTACCGGGAAACCCATATACTTTTTCCAAAAGGTCACCTACGGCAAACGACACCCAACAAAAAGAGAGAAAATAACAAAAAGTAAGACAACAACAACAACAACAACAACAACAACAACAACAACAACAACAACAACAACAACAACAACAACAACAACAACAACAACAACAACAACAACAACAACAACAACAACAACAACAACAACAACAACAACAACAACAACAACAACAACAACAACAACAACAACAACAACAACAACAACAACAACAACAACAACAACAACAACAACAACAACAACAACAACAACAACAACAACAACAACAACAACAACAACAACAACAACAACAACAAAACAACGCCGTGTTACCACTCAACCGTCACCCAGATGGGTTCTTTGTTGCTTGGCTCTCTCAGGGAAGTACATCCTCACGGGGAATCTCACGTCGGAGATCTTCAGCGATGAGTGCCGCTTCGTGGACCCCAACAACGCTGTGGATGGATTGGCCAAGTACAAGCAGGCGGAGCCAAGTTGAGCGCGCGAAACGAGAAGAAAGAAACACCTGCGGGTGATAAGAAGGTCCTGTAAACATGGGGTCACCGGTAGGGAAACCACAAAAGCAGATTTGAAAATTGACTTTCACCACATGGACAAGCTACCCATGGTCATTTTTGGGCCGAACGGAATACTAAGTTGGCCGTTTTCGTCGTAGCTTCTACCTGGTTGAACTTGGATTTCTATAGCCCCGACTATAAATCCGTGCAACCATGTTGGAACCAAGAGTCAATACGCTTTTGGGCGCTCAGCTAGGAACTGAAGACGCGAGGGCCGTCGCCTGCTGCCATGCCCCATCGTTGTTGGGGATATCTTCTCTGGTTGGGGGGATTGGACGAACAAATCGGGGTGCTTCTCAAACTGGGATTTCGAGAGCGTTGGGTATTTTGGGGACCCCCGCCCCCTCCGCGCAACCCAAAAAAAAACAATTGAAACAAAGAACAACACACAACACAAATCCAAACGGGTTAAACGGAGGAAACACAAAAATACCAACAACGGGGAAAGACAAACATTTAGAAAAACGGGTTATTTGTTTCAGGTTTCGGAGCGAATCCAATGTTGAGAACACCTTCTCGCCTCGGGTTTCGGAGCCGAGGCGCTGGGCTTCCTCTTCGATCCCTCGGACGCCCGGAGTAAAGGTCTGGGCGTTGCGCTCCAAGGCTCACTCCCTGTCATGGACTTTTCTTTTGGTTGGGGGGGAAGACCATGTTAGTGGTAAACACACAGTTTGGAGGTTTTTTGGCAAGTCCAGTCAGGAAGTGAGAAGGAGGGTGGCCCATTTTCAGTGACGGCCTCAAAAAACTTGAGCTTTTCTTGGTTTCCCCTTCTGCGGCCACAAAGTTGACTTCGGGCAGCTTCTCCAGGATCCCAGGTCACGCAAGTGGCTCAGGAGAGTTTCCTCGAGCTCCGGCAAATCGAGGGCGACGGAGGCGCCATCCGCGCGGAGTACGTGGCTGGCGGGGTCTTGAAGCTGCCGGGAGCCCCGGGCGCGCGCGCCGGGTGCGCCGGG
Source organism: Effrenium voratum (assembly GCA_963377175.1). Taxonomy (NCBI): domain Eukaryota; class Dinophyceae; order Suessiales; family Symbiodiniaceae; genus Effrenium; species Effrenium voratum. The sequence goes on along the minus strand of CAUJNA010003497.1, from coordinate 190,339 downwards.
CCGGTGGCGCTCTGCCCGGCTCCAGGTGTAGACGGCCATGGGTTGCATAACCTATGGCGATCCCATTTTGGGGTGGATGAACATCCATTTGCCACCTGTTTTGATGTTCACCAGGGGTACAGGGTTTTGACCCACAGCCAGATGGTGTGGCTCAACAACAATCAGCTGGGGTTGCGCAGGGTGTAGTTTACCTTTCCATGTGCCAGGGTTCCATTTTGGACCCTACTTTTGAGTCACGCCCAAATTGGTAGCCCTTCGCCATTGTTCTCTTAAAGTGTTCGAAGGGTTCCATGGGGTTACCTATGCGGGGCAATGGAATCACTGGGTCGTTTCAGAAATCAGGACGCGGAGCAGCTTGAAGTGCGTAAAGAATCAAAGAAGTGCATTAACAGGGTGTCCCTCCCTTTTGTTTGAACTTATACTGTTGTTTCAACATGGTATGATTGGTCAACATTGGTCAACATTGGTCAACATTGGTCAACATGGTATGATTGTTGTCCCCCCTTTGGGCGCCCCCCCTTCTGTTTCAACATGGTTAAACGGCTATTGTTTCAGAAACCCCCTGAAACCAGGCAGAACTACCGAAATAGGGTGGACGCTATACTTGCCGATTGAGGCCATGGCGCCCGCGCATCGCGCCCTGGCTCCGGCCTCAGGTCCGTACTTGCCCGCAAGTGAGGCAAATAAGGGAACAGGGTAACCCTCCCATGTGCGTGGACCCTCCAAATTCCACGCACACTGGGTTATAGCCCCAAAATAATGGGGTGTCCCTTTTTACGGCAACTGGTTTACCAGCGGCAAATGCTGTGATTGATTGGAGGTGAGTGGCCAAGCGGAAGTCAAAGCGCCCAATGGCCCGCAGGCGTGATTGGCCTAGTTTCCATTTACCAGGGTTCCGTTTTAGGTACCTATTCTTGACCCAAGGTCAGGAAAGATCGTCTACACCTTGAACAGTGAGGGGCTGATAGCTTCGCAGGTGGACGAATGGAACATCACTCGCTTTGATGCCATCCGTCAAACCTTCACTCCTTGAGACGGGCGAAAGAAAAAGACCGCGGCGGTCGAAAAGGTGCGCGAAGCGGTCCTGGTTGACTCCTTCCCAAGCGGTCGTGACTAGGAAGCGGTCCCCAACACTACTAGTTTGGGATCCAGAAGTGAATATGGGTGGGTTTCTGACAAAATTGGGTTAGTTTTTCCAGGCCTATCTAGTACCCGGCTTACTGTAGGCACCCTGTCTTTGACGGCGTTCACTTCGGAAGGAGGGCCTATTAAGGGTTCAGGTAGAGTTGGGGCTCTCAAAATGGCTTGTATCAAGGACCCCTTTCGTGTGCTGGGTATGGGAGACCCTGGATTCTCCAAAATCAGAGCGCAGGCTTAGGGTACCAAGCGTTGTCAATGTGCATACCTCGGCACCCCAAATTATTTTTCTTGAAGATTTCATGCCTTCGCAGGTCTACAGCCCGTGTTCGCGTCTCTGTGCCAAAAATTGAGATTTGGACATTCAATTGGTTGAGGCCCGTTTGGTTTCCCAAGAAAGTGAGAAAAAAAACGGAAGCCTCGCAAGTTCCTATTTTCTCTCAAAAAGACAACCAAGTCGCTTCACCCGTCGGGAAACCGCTTTGGAGACTGAGGACATTGGGACGTCTGACGCCTGGGCGGCCCGAAAGGGAGGTCAAGAAAAGCGGCCGCCGATAGGGTCAAAGGGCAGCGCCCTGCTTGATTCCCAAAATTCCCAGGTTTCGCAGGTCCTGTCTGCAGCTTTCAATCGGGGCTTGAGAGAGCCAAGCCCTGAGTTCCGGTAAACGTTTTGGGAAGACCCGTTCTTGCAAACAAGAGTTCAAGACTGTATTGGGTCCTTTGATTTTCCTTTGTCATAATTTGGCTCTGGATTCTAAATAGCCTATAACTTTAAAATGTAAAGGGAAACCAAAAGGGGACGGGTACTTGTTGAACATATCCGCACTCCCCATTTGGCTGTGCCTCAAAAGTTAAACCACCAGGGGACTGCAGGTTCTAGTCTTCCATTTTCCCAAGTGCCATTTGGTGTTCTTTTTTTTGCCAGCATTTCGCGCCTACAGTTCAATATCTATTTGGGTGTGTCGAATGTTTGAGGGACCCTCCAAAAGATTTGGTGGCTTTCCTTTTGCGCTGAAAGCCAAAAACGGTACTAGGGTACCGTAAAAAGACAAGACGGGCCCATTTGAACTCCTGTTAGGTGCTGAGCGCCATGCAGCGCTTTGCCTTTCCAGGCAGACAGGGAAATGGTAAGGAGTTGACGTCGAGGCAAGTTTTCCAAAAACGTCGGAACCTCACTGGGGGTTTGGAAGACAGCGCTGAGGGATGAGAAAAGAAGATCTGGTGAGGTCCATGTTGGGCCTAGACTGGACCCCTTGTGGTTTGTGGAAGGGTTGGCTGCTAGTTGTGCAACGGTCAGCTGAATTTCGCTAGTTGCCCAGCACCACATTTCTGCTTTAAGTCTCTCTTTTGTTGAGCCCAAGATTCGTGAGGTCATTCTTCGGTACGTGTCAGCCCTGCCGTATCATTCATTGCATGTCCACCTTTAACTTCTGGGGACACGCAACTTGCCAGTTTTTTTTGGGTCCAATGCCAGGCTACATTGGCGCGACCCGTACTCGCCTTCGGCAGGCGAATGGGCTTAGTTTGGTCGCTTGCCGAAGCATGGGGAGACTTGCGAACTGTGGAAAACAAGTCACTTCCTGAGCTCCTGGATTTTAGTCACTTTTTGGGTTTACACCGTTTTAGGGGAAAGCAAACAGTTTCGACTTTTTTGGGCCAATCCACTCAGGAAGTGAGACAAACCAGGGACTCACTAATTGTGCCATGTGGCTCAAAGAGATGGAAACCAAATGGCACCTTAAGGTAAATGGAATCAAAGACGAACACCTGATTTTTCCGGGTTCTTCAATTTTGAGCCAGACCCATGTGCCTGGGAGAATCTTGGTCAAAAAGAGTGCCCCGCCTTACGGGGATACCAACAACGACCGCTGATTTTGGCAGCCCCCACATGTTTGTGGCGACTCGTGCTTTGGGGGCACTTTCTGTAAGGAGGGAAAGGTCTTCAAAGTGAGCAAGTCACACTGATCGACTTGAGCGGTGCGAGTTCGTTGCCCGGCAAACGGTGACTTGCCCAAATGGACCTGCCCTACCAGGTTGTTTGCCTGCCTGCCTGCCTGCTTGCCTGCCTGCCTATACACTTGCTTGAAGCTACCAAGAAGCCTTCACGTAGATTGGCCACCAACTTGGCCGAGGACAACGCAGGCCAATAGAAATGGGGCCTTGAGTCTAAGACTGTGTTTTTCTCCACACAAATATTAGGTATACAACCACCAGATAGAACCATCCGTTGAGAGTTCTGAATCCATTTGGTTTTGACAGGATCCCTCTCATAATTATTGAGGTTCAGTTCATGTTGCCTGACACCGCGGCCACGTTGGGTCAAGGGATTTATGTCTGAAACTGGTCATTTACCAAGGTTGATTACCATGGAGTGACAAAGTAAGCATTTTACAAACAGCGCAAGCTAACTATCCATCGCTGCCGTCTGACTGACTTCGACGAGCAGGAGAGTGGGCGGGAAAGGGACAGCCACAGACCAGTGTTAAGTACTGAGCCTGGCTGGGCTAAACCAACCGACGTTTCCTTAGTTGCCCACCTTGGATGATCCGAAACCATCTGTCAGCAGAAAGCCGGGAGTTGACATGTACATGGAACTCCGAACGAATGTTACGAAAGTGATCAACCTGGCGTGTCTTATCGGGTGTTCCCCCAAAAGCCGATCCAGATCCCACCTAAAATCTGGGACCCCTGTATGAATCTACCAGATTGCTTGTTCTTTTATTCCCGGGTCACCATAGTAGACTGCAAGTACTTTTCTTTGGGAAAATCTTGGAAAAGCCTGGCTTTCCATGCGACATACCTCTTTTTTTTAGTCATTGGTTGATGGATATATGGCGGTGGAACATGCGATGGTTACCTTCAGTGCTTGGAATCTGTGGGGGCAGTTCCACAGAGGCGCCGAATCCTGACAGGTGCCTGGACCCTTTGTTGCGTATTGGTTGTGCTTGCCGAGGCAAACGGCGCCAAAGTGAAAGCGGTTGTTTGCATTTTTGAAAGGCATGTTTGCAGTTCCCGCTTGTCGCCGGTGCCTGGTTTTGCCACTTAGTTGTGAATGTGTGTGGATCCAGAGACTGGTTTTGCTCCTGTATTGGCAGATTCAAGTCTTCTCAAGTATGTGCCCGCTCTGCAAGGAGGTTCGTTAAGACTTTAGATGGTTCTTGCATGCCTGTAGTGGATGATTCCTGGTACCCCACGATTCCCAAATGAGTGACCTGTAAGTCTAGCTGGTTGTGTCATCCAGGTGTCCCAACTTTAAGAAGCCCCATTTGCAGAATCACACACGTCAAAGGGACTTTCCGCATCGAGAGAGAAGAGACCTGCACCCCGTGGCTTGGGGGGCAGCCCAGAGATTTCCGCAGTGGACCAAAGGCAGCCGAATCGCCCAAACGCAGACGTACAGCGAGACCCGTGAAAGGATTTGGGGGCGGCAACGGCACGAATGAAAGGAAACACCTGCATCGCGAAAGGCCGGCGATTGCAGTGCAAAACGGTTGGAAAGACAATCCTTTATCAACAAACATTGTGTAGGCATGACCTTTGTAAATCATTTGCCCCCGCTAACGGAACACGAGAGTCGACAGGAGAGCGAAACCGCCATGATTCGGTGAATTCCAAGCACCTTCATTTTGAACAATCCCCATATAGTGTGACAGCTTGTGATTAGTTTTTGAAGCTCCCCCAGCTTCCATGGAGGACGGTTGTTTACTTGATTGCTATTGGGTTGGATCTTTAGACTTTAACTTCTTGGGAAACAGCAGAGTTTCCATTGAGTCCACCAACAGTTAAACCTTTTGCAGAGGGGTTAACAGCAACCTAGCCTCTTGATCCCTGTCTTGGCTTGTCAGCTACACACCCCATTGGGCTAGGTTCAACCTCCAGATGAACATGGCGTCTGGCATTGGGGAAACCTAAAGGGGGAACCAAGCGGCATTCTCGCGACGTATTTGCTGCACGCATTTCAGGAGGGGCCCAGCGCAAAGGCATGGCGCCTTTTGCTGCATTGAGCAAAAGGGCGTGCTAGATGAGGATTGATCAGACTCTGGGGTAGAACCAGCTCCTGAATCCTGGTTCATAGGTCCTTTACTGAAGCATACTGATCCGACATTGCCTATGGTTGACGCCTGTTTATAGTAACTTGCGCCAATCGGCAAACACTACACACTACGCTTCTCCATTTTATGTTTCATTTCTCAGGAATTATTTCGGGACACGTTAGACATCTTGCTTGTGCTTGCTTCATACTCTTCTTGGGGTCGTTGCAAAAGACTTCCAATCAAACAGAAAGCTGCCCTCGTTTGCGTATCACATTTTCAAGAATCAGATATCTCCTGGTAAATACCAACTTGTCTAGTCAGTGGCTGACATCATACCTTAGAACAACTGTTGTTGGGCTGTGCCTATGTTGTTTTTGTTGAGGAGGGTGGTTTTCAAGAGAAACCAACAGGGAAACCAGCATTTGTTGGTGGGTCCGGGGGAGCCCTGGGTTTCTGATACGCTCGGTGCCCAAAACATCGACGCCTCTGAGGCGAAGTTCTTGGAACGCAACGCCAACGGGGAGGATTCCAGGTTCTGCGTGATTTTGGGCGCCCAGCGCCTCGATATGAAATCCATGGACTTGCTGTGTGTCTTTTTTAGGGGATCCCCCCACCCAAAAAACAGGAAACAAAACAAATGCGATTTTCATGTTGGTTTCCCTTTAAAAAAAAGAAAATATATCCTGAAAAGCATGGTTCTCAGGCAATCAAACCCTAGATTCTGGGAATGAACAAGTCGGGATGCCCCTTTTATGGAAACCTCAAGTGATGGTTATTTTTGGGGGTGTTCCAACTCAGTTCCCACCGAGGACCAGCAAGCCGAAACCACTTGATCAAAGCATGCGATCCAGGACGGCCCCCGCAAGTACGGCTGACGCGCCGTAAGGCTTTCGCCTGACAGGGGCCCTTAGGCATTAGGCTTTTATAATTATTTTAATTTGAGGTTGCAGAAATGCCTATATGAACCTGAATAGCCATGAGGACCACAAGAGAGTGGGTTTTGGGCGCTGCTCAGTTTTCTAGGCGTTGGTTCATTCCCCATTTGTTTTGCCATCGCTCTTTTCCAAAACCATCGATTTTCTGGAGTCTCTGGTGGCTTGGTGGAAAGACGGATGAAACCTGAGAACCCAGGAAAGTGAAGCTCAGTCTCGGGATGTTCGCAGCTCCTCGTGTTGTTTTTGCTGTTCTTTTTGTTCCATGGGTTCCCTTGAAGTCAGCTTCGAATACCTTTTTCATGGATCGAGTCACTTGTTTGAATGTCAGCTTCCAAACGACAGCGGGGCGCCCAAATCAACGTCCCCCGGCCGAAGACAACTTGCGGCGGCCAGGTGGGGCGATGAAGGCAGCTCGGATGCGGAATTTGGCACAGACGCCCCGGAAATCTCTCCTAAGAAAACTCAGTCGGGGTTCATCAAAAGGTCCTTTGCATGGGATGACCATTGGGGAAAACCGGAAAACCAACAAAAGCAACTTAGACTCTTAACCACAAAGCTGGGTAAATGCCAATCTGACCTTTTTAACCTTTATGGCTATTTGGTACCAGCTCTTTGGACTTTGCACGTTTTCGTCGAGATAGTTCGGATTCTGCGAATTGGACACACAAAGGGTTATTCACTTTTTGCAGAGGGGTCGTTACAAGCAACCAAGCTTTAAATCTGCTGGCTTTCCCTGTGCCCATCTTTCGTCATGCCCCAGGTTCACCTTTTCTTTCCAGGCGGAGGGTTTAGGTGCTAGAGTCTCTCTCTCGGATTCTGAGGATCAGGGGACCAACGCCCAAGGCTTTCTTCCCTCAAACGAAGTTTCGACGTCGCGCAACGCGATGGGAGGGTTTTTCCGATTCCAATCCAATTCACGTTACCGCTATAGTATGTAAAAGCAGGTATGGCTACCTCTAGGCTTTAACATCATTGGTCCCCTTGGTTACCTACTACAGTGGTAACTGGGAGCACTGGGATTCTCATTTCAGGCTCAAAAAGAATGCAGACCCATGAAGGTTCACAGGGAAAGCCTGGTTTGGTGAAACGTGAATGCACCTGAATGCACCTTTTAATCCCCAGCATGAGCCTTCTGGTTTGGGCGGAATAAGGTCGGGGCGACACTTCTCCGTGCCCCAAATGTTGGATGCAAACCAAAGGGAAACGTGTACGCCCTGTATGTCAGATTCCCACAACCGCTCAGTTGCTTTCAAGCATCATGTCTAACCAGGCTTTTCGCAATATACCGCAAAACTGTTTTGGCATTGAAGTAGGTGGTACTGTCATTCACACACCTGAAGCACGGTCGTTTTACCCCGGAATCAGTCGGGGTGTTTTTAAATATGAGGTGGTTTTCGAAAGGGAAACTACGAGGAAGTTACTCATTTGTTCATCTCCCTTTCTTGGCATAGGGTGCAGGAAATACACTGATACCCAAGTGGGTCCCTAGTCTATGGGCACACTGTGCCCTGTGGCGACCTGCGGGTAACGGGTTGGTTCCCTCCTACAAATTAAGGGGAACTGATTCGAACTAGCCAAAGAAGCCACCAGATTACCAGATTATTGCAAGGGAACGGCTGGATTCCCCTCCAATTACGATAAAGAAACATGGGTTGGTGAAAGAAGCCTCACGCACACAAACACACAAACACACACAAACACAAACACAAACAAACAAACACACACACACACAAGCACACACATACAAACACAAACACAAACAAACACAAACACACAAACACAAGCACACACAACCACACAGACACAGACACACAGACACACAGACACACAGACACACAGACACACAGACACACAGACACACAGACACACAGACACACAGACACACAGACACACAGACACACAGACACACAGACACACAGACACACAGACACACAGACACACAGACACACAGACACACAGACACACAGACACACAGACACACACACACACACAAACAAACACACACAAACACACACAAACACACACAAACACACACAAACACACACAAACACACACAAACATACACAAACAAACACAAACACAAGCAATCACAAACACAAACAAACACACACACGCACACCCACACCCACACACCCACACACCCACACCCACACCCACACACCCACACACCCACACACGCCCACACCCGCACACCCGCACACCCGCACAACCTCACACCTGCACACCCACACACCCACACACCCACACACACCCACACACCCACACACCCACACACCCGCACACCCGCACACCCGCACACCCACACACCCACACACCCACACACCCACACACACCCACACCCACACCCACACCCACACTCACACGCACACGCACACACAGAGACACAGACACACACACAAGCACACAAGCAGACAAGCACACAAGAACACAAGCACACAAGCACACAAGCACACAAGCACACAAGCACACAAGCGCACAAGCGCACAAGCGCACAAGCGCACAAGCGCACAAGCGCACAAGCGCACAAGCGCACGCACACATGTGCGGGCATGGGCTTCCCCTGATGATGTTGGCCGCCCTGTTTATTAATAGGGGGTTGCTTTCTTTCAAAAGTGGTCTGATTTCAACCACTAAACCCAGGGAAAAGCAACCCCCCATAAAGCATCATTGGATTGGTTCATACGGGGTCAGGTCAACCTCAACTGTCCTCTTTGGGTTCAAGTTCCGGAGGCAAAGCCTCAAAGTTATCTTTGGTCGCTGGCCCTAAATGGAATATTGATCAACCCTACTGTGGATGGGCAAAATCCTGCACCACCCAAGACACCATGGGAAAGCATTGTTGGTATTTATAGGGGGAATCGAAAATCCTTGCGGGGTTTCTTGAAGGTGCGAAATGGATTGCGAATCCTTCCGCAGTAGCGCATGGCCATGGGTGGAAATCCCGCCCAGTCAACATCCGATTCAACCCAACCACTACAATAGGTTCTAAATGGGTGGTGAATTCACCAATCCCAACCAAACTGGGATCCCGTTTAACGGTATTGACAACCACAGCCAAATGGAGTATTGATGAACCCTAGCGGTGTGAAGGCAAGGGCAAGCTGGTGGACATCCTGGCGCAGAACGTGCAGCTCTGCGCCCGGTTCAACGGCGGCGCCAACGCGGGCCACACCCTGCGCCTTAGAGAGAGGGATACCGCGGGGGGAATACCGCGGGAACTGGGGGCTCCTCGAGTCCCAGGACCAACTGGGGGGGGGAATTGCGGTTGGGGTATTTTCCCTTTTTTAGGGGTGTCCCAGGACTTATCTTGCCTTTTTTGGAGGCTTTTCTTTGGCGGTGATGTGGCCTCTTTGGGATCCGAGGGTTGCGATGTTTCTGTTTTTTGTTTGGGGAGGGTGCGTTTGGGTCAAGACTACGAGTTTCGCCAACATGGGTGGGGCCGAATCGGAATCATGTTGGAATCCGTTCGCATCCTTGGCCGGTCAAAGGGTTCAAGTCGACCTTTCTGACCTTTCTGGGGGCCGATCGATCCATCTCATTCTCTGAGTTGGACTTTAGTCACTTTTTGGGATCTTTGGTAATTATGTTTAGTACAACTCCCTATTAGTGCAACTCGCTTTGGTACTTATGGTGTTTTAAAGTCAACCTCACTCCATTTTAGTGGAAATATCAACTTTGGACTCAGCCAATGCACTCAAGAACAGTTGACTAGACCCGGACCCAGGTCCCTTTAGGGATTGGACCTGAGGCTCGGACAGTGCCTTAGAGTTCACGAAATATGGATCAGAATCGTCGTTGGTTTGTTTTTGCCAGGTCCCAGAGGTACTCAAATGTATTTACAGGGCTTAGCAGGTGAGGTCATGGGAACTTTCTTTGGACTCTCTTTGAACACGAGGAACTTGAGCTTCCATGTTCCATGGGCCTGGAAAGAGAGTGGTCTATCGGAAAGAGACTGGTGATCAAGACCAGATGGAGTGTCTCACAGCAATCACCCTTCCAGAAGTAGTCATGTGAGCTGAAATCAGCCTCATGTGATTGGTTGACAACGTGACTCAAGGACCGAATTCAGAGATCTGCGTTTCGCATCTTCCCGTGTGTCTGCTTGAAACACAGTCATAGGGATGGTGCACTTCGGTATCAGAAGAGCCATTTCCGAAATTCACGAGTAAGGAATAGATTTGTGGGGTTCAACCGCACTCGTTACAAAGTAGCAGCTCGCTCGGCGCGCGATGAACTTTCTCGACAGCGGCGTCTTGTTTTCCTGTGTCCTCCTTCATACGCCGACCACTCGTGTTATCTTTGCTCCCAAGAGCCAAACCTGCAAATGATTGCTGTTCTGGTTCCCATTTTGAGCCTCATCCAACATATAATCAACACGGCAGAAATGGGTGTGTCCCGAAGATGGGTGTACCTGTTTGATCCCCTGACAGCCAACTAAACAAGTCGGTCCCGGGTGGGCACTGGGTGAGAAGGAAACTCACTTCCTGAGTTTCTGGGTGTTTATCTTTTGGGAAGACCATTTTAGTCGCAACCATCAAGTTTGGACTTTGTTCTCCGATTGGTGGAAGAGTGGAAACCAACATGACACCAACACTCAATCAGCGTTGATTTGACGGATTTGCTTATTGCATTTGTTTACATGGCACTGGGGTCTCCTCCGAAAATGTGTCATATGCTATTAGGGCAGACTACATATATGGGCATGTTTTTGATTTTTTGGGTAGCCTCAAAAGACGACGAGCCGAGTTCCTGGACCTTAAGCTTGGGAAGAGCAATTCGGTAAGCAATGTGGACTGTGGGCCAAATCTACTCGGGAAGTGAGGAACAGAGTCAGGCGACATGGAAACTTCTGCACACAAAGGCAAAGTCTCCAAGTGACTTCCTTGGGTTCGTTTCCGGAACTCCGGAACCCAAGTGCAACATGGAAACCCTATAGGAACCCAATCCAGGTAGCCAGGAAGGTAATGTTTACCACCATTTGACCCATTTGGAGGGTAAGCGTGGGTAAACACTCCATACATGGAGTGAGGCATAGGAACTCATTGAAAAGCACCGAATTACAACTTCTCAGATCTCTCAGAGCGAGCGCGCTCCAAGGTTGGTGGACGGCAAGAAGTGCCTTGACCGCACGGGTCGTAGGCAGGTGACTGTCACCCGGAAAGCTCGACCCAAATCCGGGCCTCGAAGTGGATGCAGCTCCCTACGCAAAAATAGGGCTGGCCACGGCTTGCTTCTTCCCAGGCACCGGGAAGATCAATCCCCTGTTTTGGGAGCCTCTGTCAGGTGCCAGGTTGGAGGGAGGGTGGAGGAAATCTTGAAGATGTTTTGCGAACATGAGCCCCAAGCTGCTCACCAGCCCACTCTTGTTGGAGTTGGCCGCAAACAAATGTCCAAGGCCACCTTGTGTGTCAATCCTTTTGGGCGTTGGGCCTTTCGGCGTTAACGAGCTGGTGGCTGCATTGCCTCGAACGAATCTCCGGGAGACGCGGCTTTGGATGTTAGTCAGCTGTGGTTCGCCTTCGCTGCGTTCGCATTTGGCAGGTATGCGTTTCATCTTCTTCCTTGCGGGATGATCAACAAGGCCCCGAGTTGTGTGAGTGACGCTACTTCCTGGTTCGATTGGCAGGGAATGAGGGGGTCGCCATGAGGGAGTCGCCTCGAAGATCCACGAGGAGAAGGATCCCACCATGGGCAAGCCGACATCAACCCCGCGATAGTGGGAACATGTGGGAACCCATCGATTCCTTCCGAAGGTTTCAACTCCTGGAATTCAGTTGGATTGCCTTCCTCAGGGCAATCCTCCCTTTCACTGTGCAGACCTCGGAGAAAACGGAGTTCGAAGAGCGGTTTCCTTTCAATGCGCCCAACCTTTGCTGGAGATTAATCTTGTAATGCCCAAGCACTGAATCTTGCAATGTTGTTCTTCCATGGATGGTTGCCACCTCTAAGTTTGACGACAAGTGTGACAGGCAATTCATGCCAATCGGACTAGCAGCATCATTGACTTGTGATTGCGTGAAGAACCGGGTTGTGAAAAAGGCCAAGCCATTGGGAAATGCGCAGTTGGTTTCCTTGAGCTACCCTGGGCAACCATGCTTCCCGCCTTTTGTCAGAGCAACACTCAAGGAAGGAGCTCACGAAAATCTGTCTGGCACAATGTTTGGCTTTCTGTCTGGGAGGTTCAACAATAGCTTCCATGTGCTTCAGACGATGTTTGCCTTGGGAATCTAGCACTACTCGACGTTTATGCCAAGGGGCTTAAGCAAATGGAAGTTAGAGATGATCAACCCCTCAAAGGGCCCAAAGGGTCTTCGGGCAACTGGGAGAAGGTCACTTTGTCAGCCCTCCACCTTGGCTGTTAGCCATAAGGCAACCAAGGGAATCGCCCTAAAAAAAAGCGAGGAAAATTGCTGGTTCCCTAGTAGTTCTACTGGACACTGGGATCCAGTGGGATACTGCTAGCTCCTAGCTGTCTAAAACTTGTTGCAGAGGTTGGCCAAAAATCAACGAAGCAACAGCCGCGGGAAGGAGAGACCCGGAGTTGGTCCAAGGCTTGCTCACTTGTCGACAGCGATTGGACCGGATGTGCCCTTTGGTTTTACTATGGTCCTCTTTTAGTGGCCTCAAAAGGTGTTTATTCCCTGGCCCTTTGGGCAATGAAAGCAGTCAACACATCTCTGCCACAATGGAACCTTTGACAGTGAGGACACCTTGGCGCCCGCAACAGTCAGGCCTCAGCTGTCTATCGGCAGCCCCTGTTTCTTTTCTTGTCCAAGTAGTGGCCCACCAGGCAGGGCCAAAAGGGCGGGGGCGCAATATTTCCCATGCAAAACTCCTGCCGTTTGTTTGTTCACGAAGGGCTTCCGACGTGTTTGAGCGAGGTTATTTGGGGATCATTCTAGGTCCAGGCCACAGGATCCAAGGTCCAGGCCACAGGATCTACTTTGCCCAGAAGTTGTATGGGCAAAAATGCAACCAGCCCCCCCCCCCCCCAGCCGACGGCTGTCTCCCATGTTCAAAGTCTCTCTCAGGTACTGTGCAAAAAGATGTGGGTCTAACCACCAGAAACATTCGATCAACTTTTAGGGACATCCAATGACGCCTGCTTGGTGCCAGGCCTGCAAGAACCTCATCGGCAACGGCCAGGGCCTCGAATCCGCTGCGAACTGAAATTCGGTGTGGCGAGCGAGGTGTGTGTCTCGTGTCTTGCAAGATTTGTGCCAAGCTTTTGGGGAGTGTGCCTTTAGAGATAGGGGGGGCACTCATGGTGTGAGTGTTTAGGGACTTTAGTCCCTTTTGGGGGAAGGCCAGTTTAGTTGTGTGTCTTTTTTTGGGTTGCCCTTGGTTTTTGAGGGAAACCAAAGAGGCCTTAAAAAAGACGAGCCAGCCATATAGAAAGTTCGGAAAACTTTTCCCGGCCAATCCGCTCGATCTCAAGGGAGGAACAACAAGCATCATGGGACGAGCTTTAACTTTCCTGTGTCCTACTGGGGAAACGAGCAACGCTCACACCAACAGACCCGTCCAATTCATAGAAAGGTCTTCCCTCCAAAAGTGATAACCCCACTATGAATTGCAACCTTTTTGGGCGACCGAGTTGCGAGTCTTTGCGCGGGAATCGGAATGAGGCGTCGTGGTACACATCCCAACGCTGATGAAGGAGTTGCAGGCGCGAAGGTCGTATTGATGTGTCCTGCATCAATTGGGGCCGATTCCCCAAGCCCAATAGGCCAATAGGGCCTAGCGACTAATAGGGTCTCGGGGCTAATAGGGCCCTCTTTGTGGGGCGAACGACCAAGAAGACTGCTCTAAGAATGATAAGACTTTCTGAGTTGCTCATTCTTCTCTTTCCGGGCACGATACATTGTCTTTCACTGCGCAGCCAGCATGAGCCTCGTTTTCTGGGTCGGATTCCGAATCTGCTTTTGTCCCTGGCGTGCGAAAGAGGCCCCCTTTGCGGTTTTTCGGGGTCCATCTGTTTGTGAGTTTGTAGCCCTTCCTCATCTTAGGACACACCCATCAGGATTTGTGATGAAGATCTTGGCCGAGCCTCCAAGCTGAACAGGTAGGCAATCTACTGGACAAGATGTTGCAGTTGGGATGGAGAAAGCCCTTTGACACCTGCGAACCACCTACCAACTGGAGCGAAGCGGATTTGGTGCATCTGTGTGTGTGTCTTTCTCGGGGACCTCCACAATGGTTGGGCTTTCCCTTGGTTTCCCTGTAAAACCATCCCACACAAGAAAAATGGACCGAACCCGAGCCCTAAAAGTAACAAGGACAGACCCATCAGTATGAAGACCCAAAAGACCAAAAGCACGGGGTCCCTCACAAGCCGCGCTTCAGGAGCTTAAGGAGTTCGACCCGCGGGCGCTTGAGAGGATCTTTATCTCCACGCGCCGATGGCCCAAAAGAGTCAGGTGTTGAGTAGGGATTCGGTGTTCTGTTTGGATTTGGTTGGACTTATTCCGATTCCCTTTAAATCAACCTCAAAAAGGATAGCCTCAGAAAACCAAAAACACACAGAGACATGAGACGTCGAAGTTTTGGACCATGTGCACCCCTGGTTCTTGTGGAGGGTTATTGGGCAATCGCCACCGGAACAGCTTGAAACCACCACTCCAGACCACCCTTTTCGCGGGAAGCTGAATATGCGTGGAGAGCTATCATCGCAAGCTGCCGGCGGCGAGTGCCGCTATTCAGGCGCGCACGTGCTCTTTGACAGCCACCAGGCGGGGAGGAAAGGGCTTGGCAGAGTTCTGCATTTGCCAGCGCCTGGGTAATTGGAATAGGCGGGCCACTTCAAACTTTGGGCTGTTAATTGGAAGAAATGGCCCTTGGCACTTAATGCAATGGTGCACTTTGGATGGTGCTGGCTTTCTGTCTTCCCCCTCACTCCCCGAGTTGTTGGACTTCAAGCTTTTTGGGAAGACAGTTGTGGTAAGTATAAAAGGTTTGGTTCCTTTTCTTCGCCAATCCACTCGATCGGAATTGAGCCCCAGAGAACCCTCTTGTTTCAGCCTTGCTCCGTCAGATCATCGACGGCATCTTGGAGGCCGAGCAGGCGCATTCGTTGGGCTCTCTTTGGGTGCCACAAATCTCTACCCTGGGGTTCAAACCAACATTAAGACTATGTGGGTTCATATCACCACCATTGTTTTCCTAAGGATTGTCATCATCGAAATTGGGTCAACCTTTCTTTTAATGGGGCTTGAACCTTAGGGTCTATCTCTTGCGTCTTTTGCGTGCGGCCCATTTGCGAGTGGTTTGAATAAAAAGGCAGCCAAAAGTACCCGAAGCATCTTGGGGATACCCACCATTTATGCAACAAGCCGATGGCAAGCAAGCAGGCTGAGCTTTTCTGGCCCAGTTTGGTGGCGCACTCCCTTGGTTTGGGACCATAATCAGAGGTCCGTCTCGAATTGGAGGATGCCGGGCCCTTGGACCTGTTTGGCAATTCATTGCCAACCTCGTCGATCTCACCGGCCAAGGAACGCCGGGCCCAGAAACCAAGAAAACAGAAAGGTGCCCCCCCGGGAGGCTGGGTTTTTGCCAGGCGGTTTTCAAGTGTTTTGTGTTTCCCATGTGGGCCGGTAGAGAAATCCGATCGACGAACGCATCGATGGCTCAGGGGACCAACTCCATCGGCACCACGAAGCGTGGCATCGGCCCCTGCTACTCCGCCAAAGCCATCCGTGCCTCGGCGTCACTGCTCTTGGTAAGTTGTGTCTTTGTTGCATGTTGCTTGGATGGCGGGACTTTAACTTTTTGCCAGCCAATGGGTTTTCCCTTAAACCACTAAAAGTTAAACTTTAAGCAGGGGAGCAGAAAGCAACCGAGGTGTGGTGCCTGTTTTTGTTGGTTCTGTTCATGTTTTAGTAGGTGGCTGCAACAAGCTAAGTTTGTTACTACCATACCCTCGGGTTGTGAAGTCGGATCGGTGCTTCTGCTTCTTCTTTTACCGAGAGGCGAAATCTGTCAGCCAGAGGGGAACAAAGGGAGTCGCCAAGAATTTGGGGTGTCGAACCTTGTGATAAAAGAAAGGGCCAAAGTCCTGTAGTTTGTCCATCATCATCGTCGTTCCAGCAGGTGTGGTTAGCTTGTTTGCTTGCTTGCTTAAGTCGAGCGAGTGGTCCCCAAATCCATCCACTTCTTTGGAAAAAGGGATCGATATCCCCTGCTCGAGTGTGGCCCGAGTTGGACTTTCGTCACTTTTTGGGAAGACCAGTGGCAAACATTCAATCCACTCAGGAAGTGAGAGCCACTGCTGGTGAATCAAATTGCAGATGTTCAAGGTGGAAGATTGCAGCTGGTTGAAAGTAGGTGGTAGAATCCCCCCCCAAAAAAAACACATGTTGGTATCTCACTCCCTAAGTGCCTGGACTGCAGACTTTTTGGGAAGACCCTCTTTGTGGTAAGCAAAAAGTTTGGGCTTTCTCTCTTCTCTGGCCAATCCGCTCAGCAGGAAGGGTAGTAATCTTGTTTAGTCATCCGGCTTCATTGCACACATGAGTTTGTGCCACCAAAATGGGCTGGCTTTCTTGTAGCTTCCCTTTGAACACCAACCAAAAAGGTCCCCCTCCAAAAAACACAACTCAATAACATCCACTTGATTGCTACTCAGTTGGATCTTTGGACCTTAGCTTTTTGGTTGAAACAGTTCGGATTTTCCGATTTGGACCCACAAGTTGTTTGAACTTTTTGCAGAGGGGTCGTCGCAGCAACCGAGTCATTATCCGGCAAAATCACACGGAATGTGGTTCCGCCACATGGGAAATGTGCTCTCGATCCTGAGTTCTCAATGTCCAGCAGAGGGGTCCTTACTACGTAACCAAGGGTCATTACACCAACCAAGGTATGACGGCCGAAATGCCAAATGAGACCTCCCCCGTAGACCTCACTCTCAAGAAACGGGTCTTACCCCGAGAATCCATTGCCATCTGCTTTCACGAGGCAATGGGCTCCGCTTCGGGGACCTCCTCCACTTCGAGGAACGGAATGGCTTGGGTGCAGTTCCAGTTGTTGGGTGGGTACCTCGTTTGGGGTCGGGGTGGGGTTTTAAAGGGAAGCCACCAGTAAACCTACCATGTTGGGGGGTCCGATTCCTAGACAGCTTGGAAGCCATGAATTTCAACCGGATGAATGCAGCATTTGGCGAACCTTGCCGTTTGAGGCCTTTGTATGAGCCGTATCGTGTTGGACTATGTTCGCATGCATGCATCTAGGCACGCGTCCAAATAGGGCCCCGAAAACATGATGGTTATCCTTTGGATTCCTTAAAACCAAGGTGCAAATGGAGCCTTGAAAAAATAAACAGACACCTTGGCACTTTAAACTTTTGCGGAAGACCATTTTAGTGTCACATAAAATGTTAAGATTTTTGTTGAGGTAGTTGCAATTCCCAGACAGGGTTCCCCATTTAGTCATGAAGCTTCATTTATGGTTTCAAGAGGGAACCACTGAATTTTGATGTAGTGGACATAACCCCCCACTGAATTCTCATGTCAGCAGGGGTCAACTAAAACGTCCCAATCATCCATGAGCCAAGGTGTCTGATGGGTTTCCCTGCGATTTTTTTCATGTGTTTGTCCAGGGCACTTAAGCAAGTGGATGACAGTGAGACACCCAGACACACCCAGACACCCGCGCGACCTCACAGGAGTTCGAGCGGCGGTTGCGGGAGCTGATCGCGTGGTCGCAGAAGCCCGGCTGAGTCGAGTGTCCCCGGTCTAGCGATCACGGGGCTGGTTTGGTTTCCTATCCCTGTGATTCCAATTCTCTTGGTTCCTTGTGGGGGGGAGGAAGCCAATTTGATTTCCCTGTTAAGCACTAAGAGGAGAATGGCTGGTTACGTCCTATTCAGGTGAGTGGGATCCACTGGGCATGTTATTGTATAACTTGCCCAAAGCGAATCAACCGGATCTGACCTTTTGGTTCTCCCTTGTTGGCAACCCTTTTTCGTCCAGGCCCCAAATGGAGTTTTCACCTTGTATGCTTGGGTCCAAACTGGGAACTGAGCGGGCTGGATCTTTAGCATTTCACTTGTTTGTGTGGACATTACAGCCAATGTCCCCACTTTCTGGGCAGGTAGCCCATCAAGTAGCAGCACTCTCCAAGTCTTTGGACAGTGCTTGGCTATTTGGGTTTGTCTTGTGTTCCCGTTCTGTCTTTTGTCTTGAAAAAGAGCCACAGGAAAACACCTGGTGGGGCCCTGGTTTTGAGAGCCATGCATGTTGTGTTCACAAGTTGCAAGTTCATCAGTTGCATGTTGTCAATGTTTAGGTAGCTGCCCTTTGGGTGAAGCCATGGATTGAGGGAAAGCCGGGAGCCAGCCAAATCCCGGAGAATGGTTTGACTGCGGCAAGGCTGCGGCAGCATTGACCCTGTGCAGATTTGCTGTGGCTCTGCAAGGTTCGAAGCAACTGCACCAAGCGCGCAGAACCGGCAAGTCAGCACTTTGTCTGTGGCCCGCCCTTTCTTCAAGGGGCTTCTTTCAAGCCACAGCAAAACTTGTCTTGGAATGGATAGCATTTATCCCTGTTCTGAACTGTTGCACCCTCCCTTGTTTTCTTGGTTGTGTTGGACAGATCCCAGAACACCATCGGCAAGTCGCCCTCGGCAAGTTGCCCTCTGAAAAGCGGACGCCTCAGGAAGCGCTTCGGTGACCCTCGCGAGAAGGAGAGATGGGCGGATTGGGAGGAGTTGCGGCCGAGGATCCCAAGCGAATCGACCGTTTGACCTTTTGTGGTGTGTCCTTTTGCGTCCAGTAGCTATGTTGGTCCAGTTTTGGCCATGTCCCGGTCCATTGGGCAAGAGAAGTTTTGCCAAAGTCGCCTAAGCCTTTAGAATTCGGACCGAACTGAATTCAGAGCTTCTACTTCAAGAGTCCCCGGTTCCGAGCCTGCAAAGGGGGAAGGGGCCTTCTCGGCTCAGTCGATGGGGCTGCACCCGTGCCAGACCCCCAGAAGATTTCAAAAGTTGGGCCAATCCGCCGCGAGTTGGAATCATTATACTTGACCTTTCTTTAAGATTTTGTTTTTTTGGGTGGATCTTTGGACTTTAAGCTGTTGGTTGAAACCGTGGAGTTTCCATTGGACCTACAAAAAATTATGCACTTTCTGCAGAGGGGTCGTTACAGCAAGCAAGCTTTCGTTTCCCATTTTCACTCCACAATAGCCATCCAAGCAGTGTCGAGGTCCTAGCAACCCACCGGGGAAATGTGGCACCCTTGGGGAAAATTGTGACGACCGGGTGACGAATTGGTGGCCGTAGCACTTGCCGTTGGGTCCAACAAAACATGATGGGGCATGTTTGACAAGATGCTTATTTGGGTTTTTGTTTTTTCAATGGAAGCTGATATTTGTCTTGGTGTTGGAAGACTACAGTACTTTTGAAAAGCCCTGTCGACTTCTGTTTGGGCTTGCGGGATGGCCATGAACCCTTTAAAGCTTGTGAATTATTACCAAAGGAAGTGATGTCCCACACAAGGAATTTTGACCATGACATGTGCTCCCCTGGAAAACAACCTTGATGCACGCCGCTTGCGGGATTCTCGGCTAGTTTGCGCAGATATCCTGTTCGGAGGCCCCTTGAAAACGAACGGCGTCCAGATTCTTCCGAGGTCTTCCAGCTGATGCAGGATACATATATATATATAGATATGTTCCTGCAATTGTTTGGATATTTGTCTTTGTTTGGCTGACGTGACGCCTTTCAACCTTTAAATGTCATGTGTCTTCCTGTTGCCCTCCATACTTCAAGTGCCAGGTCGTTCCAAAAACAAATGGGAGGCCGCCCTGCTGAAATCTTTGGGTGGCCTCAGAGGACACGCCCGCACAATTACAGCTCCGCAAGGCCCGTCGCGAAAAAATATGGGGGCAAGAGTTTGGGGACCTATAAACCGCCCCCCGAACGTTGCCTCCCAAAATCGGCAGGCTTGGTTTGCCTTGGTTGCCTTATTGCCTTACTGCCTTGTTTGCCTTGTTTGTTTGTTGGTTTGTTTGTTTGTTTGGTTTCCTCTTCGTCCGTTTGTCTATTTGTTTGTTTGTGGCTTGTGCTTGTTTTCAAGACTTTGTCCCTGTGCTGTTCCGATTTCCGAGGGCTTCTGACTGTCGGACCTTGGGCTTGTATTTTTTTCTTTGGACGGTCTTGTTTGTTTGCGTCCCTGAACTTCTTCCAACGCGCTTGATCGGGGTCCGGAGGTTTCATCAAGGGAGTTTGAATATGAATGACTTTGCACCATGACACCTAGTATTTTGTGTTGTTTGTCGAGGAATCCCTTTGGACGGTGTCAAGGGAAAGCAACAGGAAAAACACCCTTTAAAAAGCGGGGTCCCTAATTTTAAGACAAATCCATGTTTGCCAAGAATAAAGACCTTTACCTTGGTGGGGAGACACTCCCCTGATAGTCCAGGTTGATCAATCTGGAGTCCACACTAGGAGTCGGACAGTGAGGGTTGCTCATAATATGTCGTTGTCCAGGTCCATTTGGGAGGGACAAGAAAGGGAGAACATCCGCAATTGCAACAAGAAACGAGAAGGGACTCGCTAAGTTTCCCATGTCCAGCAGGGGACTCGCGTAGAGGCCCATCCCTATGGACTTGGCGAGCTAGACTGGGATGGCAATCCATGGTGCTTGACAAGTTGCTTCCCGGCTTCAGATGGTGAAACAGAGGAAATCCGTAATCAAATGATTTTGGTTTCAATTTTAAAGAAAAAGTGCCACATGGCTCCACAAGCGCCTAACAGCACAGTGTTGATCCGACGAATTAGCGCGGCTCTGTCGGGCTTGCTGCTAATGTGAGCAGCGCATTTGGTTTTGCACACATACTCAGTTGCAGGTGGCCCGGCCCGAGAGTCTTGAGTCATTCTTGAGTCTTCTTTGGCCTTTGGGAGGCCCTTTTTGTTGTATCACAGAAGTGGATTCCATTTCCCACCGCGAACTTCCTTGTATTTGAACACAAAGCACAATGGGCAAACATATCGCAACCAGACGGAAACATCACCTAGCGCGACCTTCAAGGCACGGCCTCTCTCGCTTGCCATTCTGGCGTTCAACACGGGCCCATGGAGGCACCCTGGAAGCCACTTGGTTTCTTTGTTATTATTTTTACTCTCTCTTCTTTTTGGGGGGGGTCCAGTAAAGATCGCCTCTTTCCAGGGTGTCACTAGCTGTGCCCTACTTAACGTATCCCGGCAAGGGGATTCCCCCTTGTCACCTTCCCGTCACCGTGCCCCCGACTCAACATCGCCAGCCCCAAAATCAGGTTTCCCCCTATTCCGTAACCTGGCCTCCATTGCTTAAGAATATGTTGTTTTCCCCCCTTGTTGGTTTTAAGAGGAATTCAATAGAACATGTTATTTATGATCCTGCCTCAACCAAATGGAAGCTGCCACTCACCTGGTAAGGCGTTGAGGGAGTATAACACCAAGTACGCCTTCGACCCGGAGGGTGGCCAGAAGGGCGGCGTGGAAAACATCGAGGAGGCCATCGGGTCTGAAGCAACTGACTCTCCGGCCTCGGTTTGGCGGTTTCTTTCTTGGTGGTTCCCAGCCGTCCCCTGCTGGTTTTAGGTTTTTCGCCGATTTAAATTGGGGTTTCCGTTGTAACCACTAAAAGTTCAACTTTTAGCAGGGGATCTGAGGACAGTCCAGTTCTTTGGGGGAAAGCAGGCAAAACCTCAAAGTCCATTGAGGGTCCCCCTGTGACGGCCCGCAATCCATGAGAACTGATGCTGGAGGAGCGAAAGCTGATCCCAGCCTTTGTGGGGAGCGAGCTGACAAAGTCACTTGGGAATTGTACGAAACCAGACATGAACAACCTGGTACACCCTGGTTCCCTCGCATAAGACCTGAACCAGTGGGCTTGGATTTGCGTTGTCTCCAAGAAGTTCCTGGCCAAGTTCCCCGGTGCAATGAGAGCTCTCAATAGACAGCGCCCAACATTGTCAGGTTTCAGAACCAGGCAGATGCTCTTCGCAAGCCATTGTGATGTGTGTGTGTGTGTGTGTGTTTGAACTAGGACTCCGCACATGCGAAAGGCATGCGATCCCGTGGGAGGGATCTAAGCGTCTTTTGAACCGGCTGGTTTTGTCTTTAATTCGGAGATCCTTTTTAAATGTGTTGTTGCTTCATGATTCTCCACGTCAAACAGCTCCGCAAATATTTGACACCCCCCTCCCCCCTTCCCCTGTGCAAAACTGGGAGTGCAAGGGTTCGTTTGGTCAAGATGGGGCACCATCTTATGCTTAGTTGCCCAAGGCGTCCGGATCTGACCTGTTGGTTTTCCAATTTGGCAACTATGTTTGTTTAGTGGCCTCAAAAGGTGATATTTGTTTTTTCTGGGTCCAAGCTGAGAACTCGTAAGGTGGCGTGATCATTCCAGAGTTTGTTAGGTGGCGCGAAATGGATTTCGTCCATCCACAGCTCTACTGCTATTGGGTCGGACCTTTAGACTTTATCTTTTTGGATTCCCCACATAGTCCTTTCAACCAGCAAAAAGTTAAACTCTTTGCTGGGCGATCTACAGCGCCCAAGACAGTGTGTGTTTTCTTTCTCGCCAGGAGATCGCGCGGTACCGGCAGTTCTCGGAGATCCTGCGGCACCAGATCGTGGACAGCGTCACGCTGATCCATGAGGAGTCGGGTTTTCCCGGGGGCCAAGGAACTGGGCGCCCAAACTGGGGTTAACTGGGGTTCTTGAGGGTAAATGGGAAACCTCCCAACCACCCCGCTAAATAGGCTACTTAGGGGGAAGCTGAACAACTTGCTTGCCCAAAGCGAATCGACCGGATCTGACCTTTTGGTTTCCCGGTTTTGGCAACCATGTTCAGTGGACCCAAAAGGTGTTCACCTTCTATTTCTGGGTCCTTTGGGGAAAAGCAGACGTGGGCGCGAAGTGTTTCTGTGGATGGACAAAAAGGGTTGTGAGTCCCCGAACTAGTTCGTTGTTGCCGAAAAAGCGTTTATTTCCTCAGTTGGTTTTAAGGAAACTTTATCTATGTTGGACGTGGATGGCGTTTGTGCAGTGCCAAGTTGAGTCAGCTGCTGCGGGGCCCGGGTAAAAAGTAAGGATACCCTCCCTTCCAAGCATCATGCAAGCTGGCAGGAGGGTATTGGAAGACTAGTTTCCTTTTGGGGCACGCGGAACCCACTTTCATGATTGGAAAGACGAGGCTAGGGTTAAACCCAACACTTGCCCTTTTGGGGAAGTCACACACACACACACCTTTGGCAACAATGGACCCGAGCATTCCGAGGTGGAGTGATAAGTTCAAGCCCGCTCCTTCCAAGTTTGCCGGTTCTCAGATACGGGGAATGAAGGAACAATCCCGCTGAACTCTCCTGTGATTCCCCATTGACTACCTAGTTGTTGTTTTTTGTGTGTGTTTTTTTTAAAGAGCTCGGTAGCCAATTCTTGTATTTACGAGAAGCCAAAGGGAAACCCAAATCCATTTTGAGTCCCCCTATTTTGACACATACCCGTATCAACCATTTTTTTGGGTGAGCCAACAACTCATGCATCCGATAGCACAGGCTGAGGGAGTTCAACCTGGCAAGAAACATGCGGGGGGTGTCCGAAATGATCGACTCCCTTTCTGTGCTTTTGAAGGAAAGCCAACAAGAAAGAACCTCAACGTGTTGTTCTACCAAATCCTTCTGACCCTTAAAAACTGGTTGGTCATTTACCCAAAATCACGGGCATATAAAAACCTGCAGGGGTGGAGACAGGGGTCTGGTTTTCTTTGAACCGGCCGGTTTCAAGGGACCAACTGGCCGGTTTCAAGGGACCCCCAGGACATCTCCAGGGGCTACAAGGCGGGGTGGGGGCGGGGTGGGGGCCGGGGCCCGGGGCCATGGGGGCCATGGGGGGGAAGCGGACCGTAGGCTCGTATGGTTGACTTGGAACCCAAAAAGTTAGATGCCGTTGCTCGGTTTGGCGCTGGTTTGGAGGTTTTTTTTTTTTTTTTTTTTTTCTCCGTTTGCCAGGGCAATCCATTGTGCCCAAAGGCCGCCTATGCGGGCAAGTGTTTGGTGGCCCAGAGCCCACTCACTGTCCAGTTTCTGTGGTTGATGTGTGTGTGTTGGGTAGGTCGGATTGTTTGTCCAACCCGCATCAATTTGTGCCCTGGTATCATGCAATTCTTGTAGTTTGCCATGCTTGCTGCTTGATATTGTTTACATTGGCGGCTGCGCCGCAAAACTGACCGACCGACAAAAAAGCTTGAACCACGAGGACGATGTCCACCACAGATGTAGATAAAGGATAGTGGACAGTCCCAACATGTCCCAACTATTAACACGGGAAATCAGTATTGGGGTCAATAGCCCTTAGTTTCCCAACTTTGAAGAGGTGCCACCATTTTGATTTGTCATTTCGGTATGGGTCAAAATTTAGCAGTCAGGGGACCAAAGGTTTTTGTCATAGTCCATGTTTCCATTTACCAGGGCAAGCCATTTTTGGGGTTGCCCTATTCTTGACCCGTGGCAGTTTCATGGGTTTTGGGTAGCTTGGCAGCTCCCGCCATCCGGTTCCTTAGCTTTTAGATCCTTTTAAAAAGGTTCAGTGGTAGTCTCCGAATTTAACCCATGAAAAGTTCGCACTCTCCAGGGATTTCGCCCATTACAAGTCCTTTTAGTTGGTTTGTTTAGTGGTAGTTTCCGAACTCAACCCATGAAAAGTCGAACTTTCAGCAGGTGTCTCGTTCACTGCGTGGTAGTCTCCGAGTTTAACCCACGAAACGTTGTCGACTTTCAGCAGGGGACCCCGACAAAAAAGAAGAAACAACAGAAACGGGAAACACAAAGGGGAAACACAAGGAAAACAACAAAGGAGCAACAAAAAGCAAGAAAAAAAAACGGAGAAAGCAAAGGGCGGGGAAAAAAAAGAGAAAACGGACAGCCCAGGTGGCCCCAACGGCCCCTCGCCCCGTTGGCACGGATTTCGAGGTCCTGGTGGAAGGCGCCAACGCCGCGCTGCTGGACATCGACTTTGGCACCTACCCCTTCGCTTCTCGGACGGAAGTCGGAGGTCGGAAGTCGGAAGTCGGAAGTCGAAGCCCGGGCGTTTGATCCGAGCTGTGGGCGTCTTTTTTTTTTTGGTTTTGGTACGAATATCTATCTGGTCGAGGTTGGGTGCTTGTTTAGTCTTGGGCTTTGTTTTTTTGTTTCGAGTTTTGGTACGAATGTCTAGTCTGGGCTGTGTGAGATTGGCCAAGCCTCCATTTTGAACACAGCTACTGGTCCCAAAAGCTGAACCCTGTATTTGGCGTGTTGGATTTTTTTTGGTTACCAGGATGTTCAAGGTCCCAAAAGGTGATCACCTTTTGTTTTCTGGGTCCAAACTTGGCAACTTAGGAAGAAACGACTTCGAAAAGCAAGCAAAGTTCGAGCAATCTCCGCTGAAATGTCTGGCAATTTTTGGGCACAAGGCCGACAAGAAAAAGGCTCCCAGTGATGGATGCCGTTCCCAGTATAGGCAATTATGGGAACCACCTGGTATAAGAAGCCAAAAAGACAATGGCTGGTTACCTGCTAGGGGTATCTGGGATCCTCTGAGAGTGCCGATTTTTCGGGGGCATCACGGAGAGGCCCTAGGGCTCTAACTCAGTTGGGGGGTTCCAACAGCCTGCAAGGTGACGTCTTCGAACACCACGGTGGGCAGCGTGTGCACAGGCCGAAAGGGCGAGCAGCATGTGTTTCACATTTTTAGCTTTGTTTTAGCCAATGTCTCACAACATTGTGACTCCTTGCAGGTGGTGGGTTTCCTTCGTGGTTTTACTCTACTTCAAAACTCAGATGTTGGCCACGAGAATTGCTATTCAGTGTCACTATGCGGGGAAGCCAGTCTTAACCACCTGGCCACCACCTAACCCATGCCGAAGCTTCTTCAAGTTTAGGTTAGACTAAACTTGGTGGTTCCCAGCCATTCGGCCCCCTAGGCGTTCACTTGCTTTCAGCTGGTTTAGTGGTAGTTTCCACTAAACTTGCTAAAAGTTTCACATATGTTTAGCGGGCATCTGAAATCGGACAGCCCTGTTTTATCTGAGAACCACACATGTGATTGCTTTTCTGTGATCAGAGTTGGGCCAGGGAAGGCTCCTGAGGCAGCGGCAACCCCGGATATTGACCCCATATTCATCCACCCCAGTTCATTACGAGGGGGGTGTCCCTTGGGTTTAGTGGGGAAATCTTCACTTTTGGAGGGGAACGCCCTTAGTTATAAACTTCTGATGTAGGGAGCTCAGGGATGTTGAAATCTAGTTCACCCGCAGCCAGCCCTTCTTGTTTCTCTTTTCGTCAGGAGCCCAAATCTTCCCAGGCCCCACGCTGGGCTAGGGGGACCGTTTGGTGGACACAATGGATTTCTGCCCACCTATTTGGGAGGCAATAAAAATCATTCGGAAAGTACCGTCTATCTCGCCCTCTCTCTCGCTCTCTCTCACTTTCCCATCCAATTATCAGCGTGTTTTGGCTGAACTTTCAAGCCAGTTTCGCGAAGGATGAACACCCATTGGGGTTTCTATTAGTTGGGTCCCCGTTCTCCTGTATCGTGGGCATAATCACTTGACAGGGAAACCCAAAGGGGGTTGTTCAAAGGATATTGGCTTAAACCAGGGTTCGAAAAAGTTCGTGAATGCCCCAACCTTGTGGTCAAGTCATCCTTTTGCTTGATTTCTAGGTCATCCTTGGCTTGGTTTTTGGATGTATTTTGGAGAGAGTCCTTGGCGTTTCCGGAGAGGCCTTGGAGTACCTCCAAAGCAGATCGACACCGTGATCGGTGTGGTGAAGGCCAAGACGGGACCTGTTTTGGATTGCTTGGTTTGGCTAGACATAGATTGGTTCCACTGGTTTAGATGGGTTTGATTCGCCATAGGAAAGTGGGAATCCACCAACTCGAAAAGGTGCTCGCATTTAGGTGACAGCCCCATAGAGCCACCCGAGACACAAATGATGCCATGTACATGGCACTAGTTAGGTTCTCTTTTGTCCAGTTGGACTGGGATTCCCCAAGCATGAGCATGGAATCAAGTCTGACGTAGCCCTAATGTCTTCACAAACACGTGGCGTTGAGTTTGACTGCGCAGAGTGTGAAATAGGTTCCAAGACAACCCGACTGCCAGCTGAGCTGAACAAAATGATGGCAGCATGTCGGCCCAGCAAATCATGGCAAGGAAGACCGCGAACCCTTCAAAAGCAATAGTGTTCTATGGCTGTCCCTTGGATTTCCAAAGGCCAGCGGCATGTTTTTGGTCGGCTGACAATGTCGGGATATATACCTCACCACACAAGCCCCGCAAGCCTTCGCCAGTCAAAGCAAACCTGCGACAAAGAAATTGTCAACAACCCATGAACGCATCTGAGTCTTTCAAGCACATGGCCAACATGGACCTTGGGGATAATTACTCCTGGCAATGCCTTCGTTTGTCATCCAGCGACCCTGGGCATGTCTCTTTTTCGGCATGTCTCAACTGGGGTAGTTCCCCGTGAATTTCCTGAATGCTTCATTACAGGGTGCCGTCGAAGAACAATTTTCCCAGGTTAGTCCAACGGTTGTTACTTTTGTGGGCCAACCTGTTCAAGAAGTAAGAAAACAGCGGGTGCCCAGCAAAAAACAGTTACGCCATATTATTGTGCTCAACTCTGTGCGAGTGGCAGGCCTACACTACGAGGGTGGGGCATGGGCCCTTTCCAACGGAACCTCGGCGCTCGGACCAGGCGGCCCTTTTTCCCTTTCCATCGGAATTGGACCTTCGGGTAAGGGGCCTTTTCAAGAGAATGGCCGTCTTTCCAAGTTATGGCAACTTCCATTGGAAAAAGTGCGACTGGGGAGAAAGTGGTTTGTGCAACCACTGTTGTTGTTTTCAATATCCAAATTTTGACACATACTCATTGGTGCAAAGCAGTGATCCATGCTACCTGAGGTTTGACCATGGCAAATGAGCAATCAAAACCCACACGTGTTTCGAAATGCATGTTAGAGTTGACCAAATAAGGAACCTAATCTCAAATAGGATATTTTGCTGTTCCCTTGTGTTTTGGCCAAAGAAGGGAACAGTCCCTTTGCCTCAAACAGGTGAGGAAGGCCATGTGCTTTGGGTCCTCTTTACGGCCCAGCCTATGCTTTGGAATGTCAATGGATGCTCATGGATCTTCGAATTCATTGTGAGGCAACCAGTATCGGTCATTGAAGCCATGACAATGAGCAGGGCTTTTCAGTTGCTGGCTCACGGTTTGACCTGTTGGGGCTTGGCCTTTGGCCTGTGTTTTGTTTTGACTTGACGTGGCCCAAGAACAAGGCCCCTGAGTTGTTCGAGGATCGCCGGCCTGCGACGTCGCATTCGAGGTGAGCTTGGCGGAACTCGACGGTTTGCCCATTGAGCGTGAAGTAAAAGGTGTTTCCCACGAAAAAGCCTTCGGCCACTTCGGGATGCCGAAAGAAACAGGCGCACTTTTTTGGTTCACTCAGGGGAGGGTCCTCAGGATTCGGCTGGCTTTTCAGTTTAACCCAACAATATGGATGTGTCTTTAGGGGACACCCAAAATGACTTCGGTTGTCCGTTTGGCTTTCCCTTAAAGCCACAAACTAAGGGTACCCTCAGAAAACGACACACCCGTATGTGTTGTGTGCTCTTTGCAAAAGGGAAGGCAAGGCCCAAGAGAAATGATCATCCGATCCATAAGTCACAGCATCCACCCAAGCGGCTTCGACACAACACATAAAACTGAAAGCGCGATCGGCGGACATTGACTGAATGCGCAGCTGAAAGCTTCTAATGGCTTTAATGAAGAAACAACGATTTCCCCCTGTTGACTTAAACGGAATCTATCACTACTGGGCATACTGTGTATGTTTCCACGGCTCAAGCAAATGCAGGAAAGGGCAATCACCATGACAGTCTTCAAAAAGAAGGCTAGGAGACATCCCTTTGGTTCCGGTGGACATCTCAGGTATAAATGAAATCACGTTACCGACTCAAGCTTTTTCCTATTCTTCTGTGTTGCACCTATGCTTTCAACTGGTTGACGTGGTTGCCGCACCGGGAAAACGGGTTCGACCAAGGAGCTGCAGAACGAGGCTCAAAGCCTCCAGGAATCCGCCGGAGGGTGGGTGGGTTGGTGCTGACCGGTTGGTTTGGGGACAGAAATCGGTCTGAGTTCTACTGGTTTGGATTGGTTTGGAGAGCAGTTGGTGTTATGCCATGCAGTTACCAGTGAAACCCATCGATTCGGTCACGTATAGGAGGTTGGTTTAGTTCTCCCCTTTACTTACCCGCACAAAGGGATTTGCGCAATGGTGTATTTCCCTGTTTGCTGGTCTTAAACCTCACCTTGCCGGGCCAAGCTAGAGTGAGGTTCCTTTTGGTGGGATGATGTTTAAACGGGAAGCATAGAAAACGAGGTGGGGCACCCATGCCTTTTTGTCACGAGACCATAGTGCCTTGCACGAGTAGGCGAGTAAAATCCCGCAGTGATTTCAGCGCGTCTCCAAGTGGGATTTGTGTAGAGTAAGCCCAAGGGAACTGATCGACTGGGGAAACCACAGAGGTCCTCCTTGAGGGCACATGGCAAGAGCCATGAGGCTTACAGCAGGATAGTAAGCCGGAGTCAGTTTACATTTGAGCTGCACTTTGGACACCTTCAAGGACACAAAGGCTTCACAGTGTTGACGTCCCTGGTGAATCAACTGCCACAACGAGGACTGAATTCGATTCGAAGCATTTGCAGCGCTCATGGCATCTTGGTGGCTCCCAGCCATCCGGTTCCTTAGCCTTTTAGCTTCTTAGTGTTTAGTGGTAGTTTAACCATTTAACCCACTAAAAGTTAGTCACTAGAACCTGCGGTTTGCCCCACACCAATGTGAACATGATAACGGTGTCTGAAGCTCGGACACGCCGTGATGTGGCTTTGGAATGTGGGTGTGTCAAAGGTTTTCAGCTTTTTGGTATTCCATAAGCAGGTTTTTCTTGGAATAGGAAAATGCCATGCCCCCCCCCCCCCCCTCTCAGCAATGGCTGTTCATCACTTTGCCCCTTAGGATTGTTTTCTTCCATCTCCTCTTTTCCTGATTTCTATTGGGTTGAATCATAGGTTTAGCTTTTTGGTTCACGCTTATCAGGTGTTCCTTCGAACCCACAAAAGGTATTCACTTGTTGCAGAGGGGTCGTCACTGCAACCAAGTTTTTGGTTGCTTCGGCGTTGTTATGTTCTTCGGCGAGGACCACATGGAGATGTACGTGGGCCCTGAGCAATCCTTGGAGCGCAAGGCTCCTTTGTGTCGAGTCGAGGAGTCGAGTCACCAGAAGTCCCTGTAGCCCTCGGACCACGCGTGGGGGCGGGGAGGTTTGACAAATACAGTATGTAGAACAGTTAGTTAGAACATGCGCATATGTACATAGAATCAACATGAGGGTCGAGATGGACACCAGAAGGCTTCGAATACGAGACGGGTCTTGGGACCCTAGACAGTTGGCATTTGTCCAACAACTGGACTTGATTTCTTGCAGACCTACTTAGCACCCGGAATTACTTGCTTCCTCGTGACTTCCCTTGTACTTACCCAAAACGGGTACCATGCGGTACCCTCAAGACCACACACACACACACGCACGCACACGCACACGCACACACTCACAAGCAGCCCCAGGACGCAGGGGAAAAAGGAGCTCACTATGCTGTTGGTCATTTGGCCTTATTTCAGGTTTGCTTTGTTGTTGAAAACGGAGGATGTGGGTCGTCTCCTGTGTCGATCGCCTCTCTTTGGCGCATCGAGCGCTCGCGCCCTGGCGAGCCAGGGACACAGCGCCGGGCCCTACTGTGTGAGTCCCAACACGCAGGCGGGACGAAAACAAGTTTCTCAGCTTCCTGGGTCTTGGACTTCAGTGGCAAGCAACACCACTAAGACATGTGTGGCCCATGTGCGGGGGTGAGGTTTAGGGTGGTGGGGTTGATTCCAGTTGTAGTTTGGATCGTTTTAGGGGCGTTTTCTCGTGACCCCTGTGCATTGTGCTGTGATTGTTTATATATATATATGACAACCCAATTTCATGAAAGACCAACAACATGCTCCGTCAATAGCCGCAGCTCTTGGTGGGGCGAAGGGCTAAGATCTGTAATTTGAGATGAAGTTGGGCGAGATGCAGAAAAGCAGTGGTTCGGATATGCAGTTGGGTGTGCCTTTTTTAGGTTGGACCCCCGCAGGTGGTGTTCCTGTAGTTTCCCTTGAAAACACCGAAAAAAGGAGTACATAAAACTCAATGGTTGTTACGCAAATTGTGTTGTTAATGAAAAGCGGACAGCACTTCTATTCAAAGACACTGACAAGGCCATGCTTGCCACCAAGCGACTCCTCTTGCTTTCCCATATTTCTCATGTCCTCCATGTATTCCTATCTTCCACCATTTTTCCAAGTTCTCATGCGTTGTCTATTTCCATTTTCCAACATGTTCCCATGAGTCCCACATATTTCCCAGTCATTCTCCGCATTTCAATCATTTCTCCCAGTTTTTTTAGGTTTTCCTGGGGTTTGTGGCGGTTTCCGCTGGCCCCATGATTTGCTCTGACTCTGACAACCCAAAAAACGGTCCATGTAGTCTGACCCTTTTCCACATGTTTCCCACACTTTTCCCACATTTCTCCAGAGATGCCCCACGATTCTCCACATTTCTCCACATCTCTCCACATTTCTCCACATTTATCCACATATTTCCAACATTTGTGGGCATCTTTCTGCGGGCCTTGGGGTTTTGCGAGGTGAAGGTGGGGGAGATGCTGCAGGAGGTGGGCCACGAGTACGGCACCACCACGGGGCGCCGAAGGCGCTGCGGCTGGCTGGACCTCGCCCTGGTGAAGTACAGCGCCATGGTGCGCCTCGGCCGACGGCGCAGGTGGCCGACGGCGGGCGGTGAAACCAGTTCAACGGAGAGGTCACTTCCATTTGGTGAAATGAATATTTGTTCTTTTCCCCTGATGGTTTTAAAAGGAATCTATCACGAATTACAGGAAATATGTTTTTTGTGTTTTTTTTTCCAGGGGACTTAAGCAAATGGAGGGTCAGGTGGCGAGTCTGGGTAATTCCCGAAAGAGGAGTCGAAAACAGGGGCACCACAAAAAAAACTCATGACTCCCAAAAGCCATCCGGTTCCTTAGGTTTTTGTTGTTGTTTTTCTTTTGTTGTTGTTTAGTGAGTTTAGGGGAGGGGTCCGTATATATGTATATATACATATATTTATTTATGTATAGACATATTTGGTGGTGTGTCGGCTTCAAGTGAGTCCCAGCTTTGCGGCTATTTGGGTGTTTTTTTTTGTGGGTACCTGAAAGGGGAAACAACAAAAAAAAACACCATGTTAGGGTTCCCTAAAGGGTCCCCTAAAAAGAGACAGTTCCTGTTGACTTTACTTGGTGGTTCCCGAAGGCCATCCGGTTGCGCAATTTGTTTTAAGGTTTTTAGTTGATTTAGTGGTTGGAAACCACGAGTCCACCGAGTCCTAAAAGGGCCGGTTCTTTGGCAGGAATTTCCCTGGTATTGTTTTTGATGGGGATATGGACTTGGTGTTTGGAATGACAATTTACAGAAGGGAGGGCTCCCATGTTTGATTGCCCCAAGGTATGCTGGACTTGGTGTTTGGCTATTTGGATTTTATTGTTTTTTGGCTATTGTGGTTGGACCTTTGAACTTCATCTTTTGGGTTGAGCAGTGGACTCCCTGAGCTCATGGACTTTGAGCTTGTTGGGAAAACTGTTCACCAAATGTTTGGACTTTTTTTGGCGAATCCACTCAGGAAACAAGACCCAGCTTGCGGGCCAATTTGTTGGCAAGGTTCCCATTTGTTTGCCCCGTTTCAGACCCACCGGTTTGGTTTTCCCCTGTTTCTTGTTGATGGGGATCGGATTTGGACTTGTTCTGCTTTTTTAATGCTGCAAAAGGGTTCCCATGTAGATTGCCCCAAGGTCGCAGGAACCCGGTGGTTGATTTCCCCAAAAAGGAACCGCACGGGTAGCCTGGAAATCAAAAAGCGGCACCCTGATTCTGCGTTTGGCTCCTCGGGGTAAGGCCTACAGAAGCCTTCACCATGCTGCTACCAAAAGTCTCTAGGTTTTTTTCAGGGTTCTTGTTTCAGTACCCACTGACTTAGTGAAACCGAGCGGCTCAACAACGGCGGAACGGTAGCATTTGACCCTACACCTGACTCGCAAAAGAACCCTGAAGACCCTGAACCCTAAACCCAAACCCAAACAACCCTAAACCCGAAAAACCCTAAACCTAAACTCTAAAACCTAAACCTAAACTCTAACCCTAAACCTAAACTTTAACACTCTAGACCTAAGCCTGTATGGAGTAGGATTAAATGTGACGGGGCAAAATTGTAAAGGGGGGTCAAATGCGCCGGTCCGGAAGAAACCACTGAGCTTAAGTCTACCTTGGGGGGCGATCAAACAAATGCCCCGATGCCTTCGGGCTCAGGCCAACATCTATGAGTTGGTAGTTCCGTGGTTGGTGGACATGAGTCCCCAACGAATTCTGTCCAAAGGGTCTCGAAGTACAACCCATACCCATGTCAATGAAAATCGGGGGGGGGGTTCGCAAAATGGTTTGCAGACACTCTTTGGCTTGGTAGTTGAAGGGCAGCAAGGAGGAACCACCTGCTTGGGGTATTTCGAGAAACACTCATGAGGGTTTGTCTAACATTGGGCGTCCCAAAAGACTCATGTTTGTTGGATCCAAGTAAAGCTGGAAATATTGGTTTTCTGCCCCCCCAAAAAAAACACACACAAAAAACACACACAGGGTGTCCCTTGAACAGCAAAACAACAACGTCATAAGCTTAGGGTTGTCTTTTTTGGTTGCAAATTTGAAGTTCCCTGATCTTGGTTTCCTTTTGGACGTATAGAGATGTAGTTTTTGAGGGTACCCTTCTTCGGTTGATTTAAAGCGTAATTCAAAGGGACACCATCCTTTTGGGAGACAAATCAAAGACGTGTATCGTGCATGTGTATGAACCCCTGGTATGGTTGGTATTGAGTGTGAATGGCAGCTCGGTTGAACACCAGGTTTCAGTTTGGATTCAACATGGCCATGAATTCATGTGTTTCCCAAGGCCAATAGTTTGGATTCCTTGTATAAAGTCTCATCCTCTTTTTTCTGTAAATGCCTCGACAAGTTCACCTGACCAATGGGAAAGACATGGGGTTTGTATCTGAATGGTTCTCCTTTTCGTTCCCCTCTGTTTTGCCCCCCCCCTTTTACACTTCCAGCTTTTGATTTCCCTTTGAAGCCAGCCAACAAGGGGTTCCTTTTGTCAGAAGATGATGCGCTAAGCATCCAATTGTCAGACAGTTGTTTTCAGGAAAGTGGCAAGAAGATGTTGACAGGGTGCCAGCGCGATGCACATGCGTGGTGCCCATTTATTGTGTATGGGTTGTCCTGAGAGGCCAGGCAGTTTCACCAGCATGGTGAGGTTCCCAAATCTCGAGCTTGCTAGCATGTGGGTGTGGTTCATTTTTGTTGAGGCTCGGGTTGCCCTCTTGGAGTGAGGAGTTTGGTCGGGAATCCAAAGGGACAATCAGAGGCTCGCAAGTTATTGAGACACGTAAGCAGCAGCTGAGCGCCCAAGTCCGCCCAAGACCCCCGAATGAGTTTTCAGAGTTGCAACCTTGGCATGGACCCAACACACAATTTAAATCTTGTTTGCTGCAGGCAAACTACCCAATGCTGAACTGGCGAATTGGGTTTTGTTGCCCTTGGGGATGCAGATGTTTCATTGGTCGGTCAGTCGGTCGACCACCGGCGTCGGTCGGTCGGTCGCTCAGTTGTGCCCATTTGCCGTTCGTTGAGGGGCTCGTGCGGGTTTAGGGTAGTATAGGGCTTGGGGGTTGTTTCGGGTTGATTGCGTGTTACAAGTAAGTAGGATTGATTGGGTTGAGGGTTGGTTTAGTTCAGGGTTGGTTGTGGTCAAAGGGCTGGAAAAGGTGATAGTTTAGTGCCGGTTTGGTGTGAGTTTGGGGCTGGTGTTAGGTGGGTTTAGACTGGTTTGGGGTATGGTCAGGGCTTAGGGCTTTAGGTCTGCTCAGGATGAGTTAGGGTTGGTCTAGGGCGTGCTTAGTGTCCGTACAGGGTTGGTTTAGAGTGGGTTAGTTGTGATGGGTGTAGTTAGGGTCGGTCTAGAGACCACAAGCCACACAAACCAACAAGTAGTCCATGAATCTGGGGTGGGTGGGTGACCGACCAACAAAATAAATTAAGGTAAGCAAAAATAAGCTCCAGTGATCCCCAACCGCATGAGGTGCTCTTTTTCGACCCCTGCGGAACCCTGCGAAACCTTGCCTCAGAACCCGCGGATCCCCACTGAACCCTT
This sequence comes from Effrenium voratum, assembly GCA_963377175.1. Taxonomy (NCBI): domain Eukaryota; class Dinophyceae; order Suessiales; family Symbiodiniaceae; genus Effrenium; species Effrenium voratum. The sequence goes on along the minus strand of CAUJNA010003497.1, from coordinate 154,877 downwards.
GCGGAACCCTTGCGGAACCATGCGGAACCCTGCGGAACCCTGCGGAACCCTGCGGAACCCCTGCGGAACTCTCAGATCCCCAGTACTTACTTTAGTATTGCCAATTCTACTCTAGTATTGCCAAGAACCATTTTTTCAGCAACCCCCAAAACCAGTTGGACACTAAAGAGGACCCCAAAGCAGTCGCACAGGGAAGAGCTTCTCACGCTGGCGCTGTGCTTTCTCACGATGCTGGGGTGTCAAAAGCGATGCCGGGGATGTTGGCTGTGCGAGAGTAAAACAGGTCCATTTTGTTGAATGCTTCTGTAAAATACGGCATTTTAGTGCCCGCCGAACCTCGGAAAAAGAACACGAGAGGGGAAGATACCGACGACTAATCTTAAAGATCTAGAACTACATCGAATAAACACTTGTTGAAGAACTTGGAACCTAGGAACATACACAACCCTTCCGCCTGCAAAACAGACATGGGGGAAGCGCAAGGAATGGCTTCGATAGCATCAACTTGACCAAGCTGGATGTGCCTTGGCTTCTCGAGGCGGCCCCCGCTGGTGTGAGCAACGGTCAATAGTTCTGACAAGACGCTTGGGACATGTGGATTACTCACAGAAGTCCAATGCCACTTGGGGACACAATGAATATTGACCAACATAGTCCGCATGCAGTATGAGATTAGGAGGGCCGCGTTTTGCTTAGTTCCCATGGTTTCCTTTGAGGGCGCTCATTGCGCTCAGGGGAAGGTGTCCCAACGACAGGATTCCAACAGTCCCGTCGAACGCCTCATAAGCTGCCCACTTCAGCACCCTGTTCCCCTTGGGCACATGCGAACACATCCACAGACACGCGCAACACAGGTAGGTGGAACGAATCCGCGTCAGAGTGAAGGCAGGACCTTTGGCAGTTCCGCTCCCAACTTCAAAGGTGACTTGCTCCCGTGTTTTCCTTGCAGTTTGGGTTGACCGAAGATGGTCAACCTCAAGGGGTTCCTTTGTCAGGGTCCGAGGCTTTTCCGTGGGAAACAATTGGAGGCAGGCTTTGAAGTAAAACCACCCGCGTTGGATTTCCCAAGTTCTCTAGACTTGAGTGGCTTGAGAGGCCGAATCTTTTCAGTGTCAACTTACAACTCACCCATCCATGAAGCTTCCTTACGTGATTTCCTTACGTCGTACGTGAAACATATCTGCATTTCCTGGGCGCTTACTCACATCAAAGAGGTGCTTGCCGGGACAGTGGGTTGGTGCGCCCTCGAGATGTGCTTGGACGCCCAATCGTGTCTTTTGGGGCCAAAAGGTGCAATGTGGAGTCAAAATCGGAGTTGGGGGCCCGGTTCAATCGAAACAACTCTGTTGGGGGGGAAGTGGCACATTTCTGTTTTTGACGATTTGCTCCCCACGCAACCCGTTCCTCGAACCAGGCTGCAATGTAGATGTTAATTTTCTGGATCCGCACGAATTGTAAGCAAGTTCTGCAAACGCAACTCATGGTCAGAAGCCAACGTGTTGAACTTGTCCCTACATGTCCCTACATATTTGCAGTAAACCGTAGCCCGAATTGAGTGCAAACACACGCCCATCATAGTGTTTCTTCGCAGGGAGCTTGTATGAAGGTGGACTTGGTGAGACATGTTAATTGACCACTTGCAACTGCGCCATCAATTCAGCAGCACACCTATCGTGTAGGATTTCAGAATGGCTACCGAGCTATAATTGGGTGTGTATTTCTCGGGGCCCCACAAATGGTCTGTTTCCTTTTGATGTCCCTTCAAAACCAACCAAAAAGGGTACCAACTCGGAGAGGAAACAAAACGGGCACCCTCACAAAAGTTCCAAAACCACTGGTGCCAAATGTGCATGTGTGTGTGTGTCTTCCCGGGTTCGGCGGACTTTTGGGTTCAGGCAAACGATTTTCCATCCTAAAAAGGGAGGTTTACCAGAAGGAAAGCGGCCGTGCTACACCCATGGAACTTCCATGAGTGCTGCAGAAAGGGTAGCAAGCAAACACTCGATCGACAAGCCAGGGGTTCATGTTGGACTCCCCAACTGGATAAATCGGTCTTTCCCCGATTTTCTCGGCTCCGATTTCCCAGGTTCTCACCGGCTTGAAGCAAATCCGCATTGCCATCGCCTACCGGAACTCCCGGATGACCGAGGCTGGGGACATGTCGGCTGGTTTTGTAGTCGGGGTAGATGTTCACCACTTGGGTCATCCACGCAAAGGCCAGATAGCAACGCTCCAAATTTCCATCCACCTTCTGACCTTTCGGGCCTCCTGTTGACCTTTTGGGGTCTTAACAGCTAACACAAATGCCTGAACTTTTTCTGTCCAGGTACTTGATAGGGATGGCTCAAGGCTTCACAAGGGGAATTCATGATCAAAG